>CM033642.1:101326418-101808347 GCA_019512145.1 Engystomops pustulosus
GGGGGGGTGGTGGGGGGGGGTGGGGGTGGGGGGGGGGGTGGGGGGGGGGGGGGGGGGGGGGGGGGGGGGGGGTGGGGGGGGGTGGTGGGGGGGGGGGGTGGGGGGTGGGGGGGGGGGGGGGGGGGTTTGTTGGGGGGTGGGGGGGGGGGGGGGTGGGGTGGGGGGGGGGGTGGGGGGGGGGGGGGGGGGGGGGGGGTGGGGTTGGGGGTGGGGTGGGGGGGGGGGGGGGGGGGGGGGGGTGGGGGGGGGGGGGGGTGGGTGGTGGGGGGGGGGGGGGGGGGGGTGGGGGGGGGGGGGGGGGGGGGGGGGGGGGGGGGGGGGGGGGGGTGGGGTCCAGTCATTAGTGAAGTGAGATCAGGAGATACACGACGTATCACAGGCTGAGAGACATGTCATGGAATGAGATCTCCTCAACCCAGGCAGAAGAGGGGCTCCTCGACCCCCTCCCCCCTCCCCCCCCTCTTGTCCCATGGTGACCAGCGCTCTTTTGGTTCATCCTGTTGAGAATTGGCTACTACAGGAAATTAGAGGGATAGAAAGCAATGACCCTTCCATTGCTATAAACTTAGCATGGGTCAAGACTTACTATGGAAAAAGCACCAAAAATGTTACACACAGCGGACAACCACACACTAAAGGGCATATCGTAATGGGCCTCCTTACCGATCTAACAATCCCAGCAGGGCTCAGGGGACCCGGCATCAGCTTCCTGGTCCATCATCAGTAGCAGCAGACCAAATTATACAAGGCAGGAGAAGGACCGGCTGGGGACAGAAACATAGAACATACTTTAGATACAATGACATCTTATTGAGGATGGTGCACCCCAGATAACCAATATAACAGGTTATGTATAAGTGGTGATGCTGATGAAGTTCTCTGGAATTATTACCCAGTCCTCTATGAATTAATCCAGGCGGTGTTCAGCCTCCTGCTCCAGTGCCCTGCGGTTAGAAATTGGACATGTGCGCCCAGCCAGATTATCCTATAGGGGAGAGAGAAGAGGAGAGAAGACAGAATTTTGGGCAGTGAAATATTTGGGGTTCCACATGATGGAGACGTCTCCAGAAGGAAATAATGCAAAAGTAACCATAGACCTTCAAGGAGCGGAGGATGGTGGAGACCACTGGGGAGTATCGGAGGACATTGGTGGAAACCAATAAACCAGGATCAATACTCATAAACATATGTGTTCTCATAGAACTCCTTCCTTCTTAAATAACTTTATAATTCTGCTATGAGGCAGAAGCGATCTGGGGATTACCAGGTCCCTCGGGGCGTAACTCCACAGACGTACCCAGTCTCCTCCCAGGAGGGAAGTGGTGGCTGGGGGGCGAAGGGGTGGGGAAGACAGGTAACTCTGTGAGTGAGCACAGAGAGTCTCTGGCGTAACAACCCAAGAGTTCTATAGGCGCATTGGCATCATTTTAAAAGTTGAATTTAGAAGGAAGGGAGACCATAGATAAACAAATATAAGAAGATTACCACAGTCGACGGTGACGGCTCTAAGAAAACGTACAGCGGACACAGATGTAACTATACATCTTAAATGTTAATCGGTACTTTGGATAACACGCTTCTATGATCTGGCGTCTATTAGAGAATATAGTAAATTCTGCCCCATTGTCTATAAGTCGTGTGTGATCAAGAGGAGAAAGCGGACTATACCGTGATGATGCAGGTCACGTCCAGCGTCTGTTGTCCTACTGTATTACTCAGGAGCAGGATCAGGGGTAGGAAATTCTCCTGTCATACATATTAAGTGTTCAAATTTTTTTTTTGTTTTTTTTTTCGTTTTTTTTTGAATCATTTCTTTTTGTTTTGGGTTTTTTTTTTGAGTGTTGTTGTTTTGTTTTTTTTGAAATCATTTCCTAAATTAATCATCACCTCCATCATCATCATCAATAACATCAGCAGCCAGTTTGGGCAGGTGAGTCATGATCTCTATAGTAATGGCAGCATTACCGATGCTAAGCAACCAGCAGGGCTCAGGTGACTCCGGCATCAGCTCTCCTGGTTCCATCCGTGCAGCAAGCAGCCCACATTAAGAAGGGTGGAGAAGGACGCTAGCTGTGGGACATAAAAATAGAAACATACTTTAGATTCAATGACATCTGATGATAAGATGTCATGGAGGAGGTTGAACCCCAAACCCCAATATCACATGTTAGGTATAATGTGGTGATGGCTGATGAGTCTCTGAATTATTTACCCCGTCGTTGTAGGATTGATCATGTGCGCTAGCCTCCGGCCCCAGTGCCTGCGGGACAGGACTGCACGGGCGCCCAGCCAGTAAGGTTATCCGATAGGGGAAGAGAAGAAACAGAATTTGGGTCAGTGAAATTATTTGTGTTCCACATGATTGGAGACGTTTCTAGAAGGATCAGCAAAGTAACGCTAGACCTCAGGAGCGGAGATGGTGGAGACCACTAGTGGATATAGGAGGAATGGGTGGAAAGAGACCAATGAATAACAGAAAGGAGGTAAAAGAGTAGTGACGGTCTAGAACACGTCATATCACATGAGTCTATCTTCCGAGATGTTGGTTATTAACCAGGCGTATTACAGCCAGTGATAGGAAAGTAAATGGAGACAGATCGTATGGCGATAGGTAAACCAGTACACACATCAGCCATCTTTATTTGAGAGTAAATTACGAGTATACATTTTGGCAATTTCTGACGCATAAAACAGTTATAATTCTCAACTGTTATCAGCAAGAGGAGGTAAGAATGAGTCTGGGGGGTGAATATATAACTCGTGCACAGAGATTAGATACAGGTTTAGACTTCCCCTCAACCTCCCAGACACCTCAATGTCACCCTAATGACAGATTAGGCGTCAGTATCAACCGGATCGGGTGGAGGGAACATCGGAATGAACAATCATGTCCCCATTTTTCTATCAAGCCTGTCACGGACAGCGGTCGGGGAGGTGGCGGTAAATTTCTTCTGCTCCTCTGGACACGCATCACTCTCCAATAATGTTCCCAAAGGTAGAACAGAAGAACAAAAATGCGAGCAGATTATTTCGCCCAGGATCAGTGTCGGAATGCCCACCGGATCGGAGGCTCCTCGAGTGGGCCAGGCTCCAACCTATGCTGGTACGAGCTACAGCAGGAAGACAACTAAATTGGTAAGTAGGACGGTCTTTTTTGAGTTGTGAATGCGCGGGTCCAGTCCCGAATAATGTTATCTGGTGGACATAAGTAGCCCACAACTAGCGAAACCGCCAGATTTCCCCTATCACCTTAACAATCCGACCGTCTGATCCTGAGGTCAAATTTCACCACTAAAAATAAATCCGAATCCGTATTCCGCGAAGTAAATAAGTTACTTACAAAAAATCTTCCATCATTCGTCGTTTAGAAAACAGCAACCAAAAGCTCCTCTTCACTCTCCACTCTCTACTAACAACCCTCAGAGGACATTATGAGTACCAGCGGAGTATCGTTATTGATAGCAGTGATGACCTCACAGCGGGTATGGACATCATGTTAAGAACTCAGTTGAATGGGGAGCTTCTGATTCATGGCAACCCAGTACAGGGAGGGCCATATGTATAATAAATGAGGAGACATGATAAATAGTAGATTACATATGGCCAAATTTAACCCTTTGACCTCTTCTATTCGGCGAGTTATCATCTCTCAGTATATCAACTTCTGATAGGACAAGGCAAATATTTCGCGCTAAACCCAAAAGAGCATTTGGATAATAGTGTCAGGTGGTGACCCAATGACCGCCAATACCAGGGCCGACACTCTGCATGAGGCGAGATGAAAATCTAGCCTCAGGCGGGGTCAGAATGCGGAAACCTGTAAAGGGGCGACATTAGCCGCTCTAAAGGGGCGTTCGGGCGCCCGTTAAGCACCGAAATCGACCACTAGCTAAATAAAGTCGGCTGTCTCTTTAAGGAACACAGGCGCGATTTATATGCGGAGTGACGCCCGCGCCTTTCCGCTGTGCGTCGCTCCGTTCTAATCAGGTGACACAGGCGTTCATGACGTCACGCGCCTCTCTCTCATAGGAGGGAGAGCCGCGTGAAGAAGGACCCGCGCGCCGAGGAGAGTGCTGCAGGTGAGATTCTTTTTATTATTTTTCTCCTTCTTCATTTATTTTATGTGGCTATAAGGGGTGAGTGGATAGGTATCGTGGCGTGGGCGGGTGGGGTTGAGTACTGTTTACAATAGTGCCATTCTTGTTGTATATGTGGGGGGGGGTTGTTACCATTACAGGGACGCCAGGAATTGTTTTATACGGGGGGGGTACGGTACTGTATTATTTTATGGGGGCCAGACTTGTTTTTATACCAAGGTGGGGGGGGGGGGGAACTGGATATAGTTTGGGGCCAGAATATGTTTATACTGGGGGGGGGGATGACTGTCTAGATTTATGGGCCAGCTTTGGGGGAATGTATAGGTAGCTGATAGTTATTTTTGTATGGGGGCATGAATTGTGTTTGACAGGGGGGGGGGGGACCAGGTACTGGGGTGGTAACGTAGATATTTATGGGCAGAATTGGTTATACTGGGGGGGATGTAGTAATTTAATGGGGCCGTTTCATTTAATGGGGGCGGGGGGGGGGTTAAGTAAGGTTTACATGTCTATAGTTATAGTGGGGCCACGACATTTAAATGGGGGGGGGGTGTGCTCTATATATTTATGGGGCCCGAATAATGTTACCTGGCGGGCTGTATCGTTATGAGCCCAGATTATCTTTTCCTGGGGGGGGTTATATATTGATATGGGTCCCCCCAAAAGGAGTTCAGCTGGTGGGCTGTATATGGGGAACAGTAATTACTAAGCTGGGGGCTGTATATGGGATACAGGATATTACTAATGGGGGCTGTATATTCACATTGGTCAGGGTGGCAGTGACGGCAAATCAGTAAACCTAATAACAGGGTGGGTCTATGGTATTAGGATAACATAGATTACCGTTGCATAATGAAGATAAATGT
The DNA here is from genome assembly GCA_019512145.1 of Engystomops pustulosus. Taxonomy (NCBI): domain Eukaryota; kingdom Metazoa; phylum Chordata; class Amphibia; order Anura; family Leptodactylidae; genus Engystomops; species Engystomops pustulosus. The sequence continues at coordinate 101,331,382 of CM033642.1, forward strand.
TAGGTCTGTATTAATAAATTGGGGGTGTTGGTATATTGATTGGTGCGGTGCTTATGACTATTCAATTCAGTATAGATATACATAATGAGGGATGTTTATTATTTTTTGGTTGCGAGTGCGGTCAGTGTCGTTGTGAGGGTCTATAATTAATACTGTAAGTGGACTGTGGTATTTTAGGTGACGCGGGTGGAGATGTCCTGCACGGAGATGACGACATCTGGCCGTGAACTAAGCCTTGATACGTCATGGATTGGAGAACCCGGAATAAAGTCATCCGCGGAAGAGCTTGAATCTATAGGTACTATGATGCCCTAATACTCCGAGACCGGTGTCAGTCAAACAGTGTCAGGGAGGCTTGTAGGTGTTAATTGTTAGTAAAGTTTTCAGATTTAAATAACGGAAGCAGGGGGGGGGGGGGGGGCAGCATGTAACTTCGCCTTCAGGAGCAATATGCTAGACGGCCCGCATGGACGTGACACTGAGCCATGGCTGGAAAGTCTGTGTTGTGGTGGCTCTGAAGCACGAGTCTAGCAGAGTCACTCTTGTGAATCTCCCCCTACTTTTTTGAATGAGCAGTTTCAATAAAATCATATCAAGGCCGTATTACCAAGTTTCTGTGCACTTTTTCACCACACTTTTTCCTTCCACTAAACTTTCCATTAATTACTTTGATACAGCACCTGTAACATCCAGCTCTTAGAAAATACCATCTGCAGTCCTCGTGTGGAGTGTATCAGAAGAATTCCTTCTGGAAGCTTTCAGTCAACCTTCTTATACCATGACGTGAACCAGACTAAGGGACCTGTCCCATGCTTAGGAAGCCTTTGCAGGTGTTTTGGGTTAATTATTTATTTTCTCAGCTGATAATGGACTGTTGAGTTTACCATGGCTGTAAGACATAATATAAACTTAAACATAAAAAACACCTGAAAAAGTTCACTCTGTTGTAATGATCAATACCATATAGGAGTTTTTCCCTTTTTAAGTGAAGTACATAAAAAACTTTTGTGACTTTTTAATTATTGAGAAGCACACTTGAATTTATCCCATTAGTGGCCGTGCGGAGAAAAGATGGGCCTATAAGACTTCTTTGTGGTGGAATTAGCACTATATCGCTTTACAACATGGAACATGGTGGTATGTGCTGCGTATAAAAGAGTACAATAAACGGTGTGTAGCTAAGGCAGTAAGTTAAGATCCTATATAACTTAAAGAACTTGGATGCTAGGCCGTGTCAGAAAAGAGGGATTTATCCAATGATACCTCTAGCCCATGGTGGGGGCGGAACCTATGGAAAGGGTGCAGAAGGTAGCACTCAGAGCCTTATGTCGGCACCTAGGCCTTCATGCAACACAGAGTTTGCAGACAAGACTCAAAGCTTCTCCTGTAGTCCAAGACAGCCCAGGACGTGCATGACTCAGTGGCATTTTAAAGCAAATCCTGGTGCACACTAAGAGGAGCGGAGAAGGTGGTGGCACAATATGGGTTATCGTGGAGCTTTTGCCTTTGGGCCCTGATTCTTTCTCTTGCAGGGGGACCCTGGAGGGAAGCTACAATCCCAAATTGCTCCATAGTCATGCGTGGCACTTGGTGAAAGAAAATGGATATTGCTGTTGTTTAGTTTGGGAACTGCTGTATCCATAAAAGGTGCTCACTGCCTCTAGCCCCATCAAGGACAAAAGGGCCCTCGAAACTCCCCCCCGTGGCAATGGAAAACGTTATTTTCTTAACCATGCAAAATATCCTCCCTCCATAAGGTAGTATAGACAAGCGGACAAAACTCCTTAAATATTTCATAATTTGTATGACATCATTGTCATTGGTAGTAAACATCCCCGTAGGACCTCTTAGTGTAGTAATGACAGAATTTGTTTAGGAAGATCGGAGGACTACGATCCCTGCTGTGATAGGTGGGAGGCTGTGAAATTTCCAAGGCGTCATTAAATAATGGTGCACGGTTTAAATGACCAGAAAAGGCACGATCTATCAAAAATTAGCATTTATCCCTGGGAGAACCCATAGAAAAGTTAAAAAAACAAAAGCAAATTTATATAAAAACATTCATTAGAAGACGTAATAAACACAGGCCCAAAGAAACTGTGTAAATGTGGTTATTTGTCAATTTCACGGCATTGGAATTTCCAGCTTCCAGTACACGGTATGACTATTAAATAATACACTCCCGAGGAAGTGAAATTTATTACACAGAACAAAAAAGCCCTTATTACAACCTATCTACACAGAATATAAAAAGTCTGGATTTTTTAATGGGGTGAAAAATGGAAACGCAAAAAATAAAAAGCACTGTGTCCTTAGGGGTTAGGTTTAATCTTATGTTCCAGAACTTCTTGTTTTGTGACAGAAGTAAAATTCTAATTCAGATTGTCTGTATTACATATTCTTTATACTGTGACCGGTAGAGTCTGAGGTGTCCTTAACGATGTTTGTACGCATTGCATTGTCTGACTTTGGTGGTAATTAGGTAAAATGCAATAGTTTGCCATGAGGGACAGGGAGACTAAGCCTCTTGTAAGCAGCCCCATAAATACTAAGCCTGACTTCAGGAATCCTAATGACCATGAGATGCAGGATTACACCCAAACAGTATGTCTATTATCCTTTTTCCCAGGAAAAACGTAGTCGCATATTTCCCAGAATCCCAAGTGGGCGGCATATGGCTTTAATTCTCCACACACATAAAAGGCAGCCTGATGTAAATCATGCGGGAGTTCTTATCCTAGAAAACCTGTCCAACTCGATCTTAAATTTCTTCACTGTGAATGATCTTTTTTACAGGGCAAATTAATGATGAACTGTAAATTGTTTGAAATGGATGAGGTTATTGCAGTCATATACTGTAATAGTCCTAGTCTTTATTAATAATTAAAAATAAAATTAAACCAACAAGGTTCTAATATATACGATTTTAAAAGACATATATTGTAGGACAAAGAATTGTTGAAATTCCTTAAGAAGGAAAACATGGTCCCATAAACTACATTAGAATAACAGGTTTAAAGAGAAATCTGCTAAGTATATCCAGCCTCAAACCAAAGGTCCTACATCATTTACGTAGGCTTAGGTAACGGGCAGGCAAGGGTTAGAAGTGGGGCCCCAGGACTTTCAGCTACCCACTGAGAAGTTTAGATCAATCTGTGGCCATAGGACCACAGATTTGTATGCAGGGCTAGTGCCGACTGTCTGATCTTACTATTGCCCTTTAAGGGAACTATGAGAGGTATCCAACAGGTCCTGCTCGTGCAAAACCTGCTGAGGGGAGAAGCACATGTGTGAAATACGTGGATTGTTTCTGTTGGTGTGCTTTTATGTCTAGTAACCTCATTCACTCTTGGGTGCAAAAGAAAAGTACTACTCATCCCATATAATCATAGTACTGTTAGCTCTGCGAGAAGGGCCCCCACTCCTATTGTTCCATATGACGGTTTGTACTGTTTGTAATGTAGTTTTATATGTTTAGGTCCCATGATTTGTTAAGAGCTACAGAAATATCCTGGTATAATGGGCAAGATCAGTACGACGTTACCTCTACCCTGTAACATGGCCAAGTTGAGGATATAAATGAAGATTTCATTTCATTCTCTCATTAATGGAAAGAATAGACTATGAAGTGACGGCTTTCACCAAAGATATCTGTTGTAAAATTAAAGGTACAATAGGTAGAATTTGGGACACTAAAGCCACACAAGGGTCTTTTTGGACTGGTGGTTTAGTGTTCCAAAATATCCTGTTGATTACTGCTCGTGACACATAAAAAATAACACAAATGTTTATATCACCTTGTACAGGGCTGTGATTCTGTAAATAAGGCAGAGTAGTACACCCTTGTCTTCACTGCAAAGCGCTGTAGTGACGCAACAGGAATTATGAAGGGGAGAAGTACACATGTCTAACTGCACAAGTGCTGTCGTGAGCAACATGATTATGACAGCCGGAGAAGTTACACCATGTCTTCAATGACACAAGTGCTGTGTGACGCACAGCATTATGAAGCAGGAGTAGGACCACCCTTGTCACTGCACAATGCTGTAGTGGACGCAACATGAACTTATGAAGCCGAGAAGTACAACCGGTCTTCACTGCACAAGTGCTGTAGTGACGAAACATGAATATGAAGCGGAGAGTAGTACACCCTGCTCACTGACAAGCGCGTAGGGACGCAACAGAATTAAGAAGCCGAGAAGTACACCCTGTCTCACTGCACAAGCGTGTAGTGACGCAATAAATTATGAAGCGGAGAAGTACACCCCTGTTTCCACTGCACAAGCGCTGTAGGTAGGGACGAACAGAATTATGAAGCGGAGAAGTACAACCTGTCTTCATGCACAGCGCTTGTGTGACGCAACATGAATCAGGGTGTACTTCTCCGGCTTCATAATTCATGTTGCGTCACTACAGCGCTTGTGCAGTGAAGACAGGGTGTATCATGTTGCGTCACTACAGCGCTTGTGCAGTGAAGACAGGGTGTACTACTCTGGCCTTATTAGCAGAATCACAAGCCCTGTAGCAAGGTGGGTATAAACATTTGTTTTTATTTTTTAATGTGGTCACGAGCAGTAATCATACAGGGTATTTTGGAACACTAAACCACCAGTCCATAAAAGACCCTTGTGTGGCTTAGTGTCCCAAATCCACCTAATAGGTTACCTTTAAGTTTACAACAAGATATATTTGGTGAAAGCCGTCACTTTCATATTATAGTGCTGTCCATGATGAAAGATATGAAAGGAAAATCTTCAATTTATATCCATCAACTTGGCCATGTATACAGGGTAGAGGTAGTCGTACTGATCTATGCCCTTATACACAGGATATATTCTGTAGCTCTTTACAAATCATAGGGGACATAAACATATAAAATACTACATTACAAACAGTACAAACAGTCATATAGAACAATAGGAGTGAGGGCCCTGCTCGCAAGAGCTTACAGTCTATGATTATATGGGATGAGTAGTACTTTTCTGCACCCAAAGAGTGAATGAGTTACATAGACATAAAAAAGCACACACACAGAAAACACATACCACTTATGTCACACATGTGCTTCTCCCCTCAGCAGTGTTGCACGAGCAGGACCTGTGGATGACTCATCTCACAGGTCCTGAAAGGTCAATAGTCCTCTCGGCAACACTGCTTAGGGGAGAAGCACATGTGTGACATAGTGGCTGTTGTTTTTCTGTTGTGTGCTTTTTTAATGTCTATGTACTCATTCCTTCTTGGGTTCAGAAAAGTACTACTCATCCCATTATCATAGACTGTAAGCTCTTGCTAGCAGGGCCTCACTCCTATTTGTTCTCATATGACTGTTTGTACGTTGTAATGTCGTATTTTTATATGTTATGTCCCCCTATGGATTTTTAAAGAACCTACAGAATTATCCTGTGTAAAGGGCATAGATCAGTACACGCCTCTACCCTGTATACATGGCCAAGTTATGGATATAAATTGAAATTTTCCTTTCATATCTTTCATCATGGACACACTATAAAGAAAGTGACGGCTTTCACCAAAATATATCTTGTTGTAACTTAAAGGTAACCTATTAGGTATAAATTTGGGACACTAAGCCACACAAGGGTCTTTTATTATGGACTGGTGGTTTATGGTTTCCAAATATCCTGTATGATTAGGCTCCGTGCCACATTAAAAATAAAACAATGTTTATACTCCACCTGCCTACAGGGCTTGTGATTCTGCTAATAAGGCAGAGTATACAGCCCTGTCTTCACTGCACACGCTGGTAGTGCGCCATGAATTATGAAGCCGAAATACAACCCTTCGTTCACTGCACAAGTGCTGTAGATAGTGACGCAACATAATTATGAAGCCGTAGAATTACACCCTGTCTTCACTCCAGCACTAAGTCGCTGTAGTGACGCACATTAATTATGAAGCCTGAGTAGTACAAACCCTTTCTTCACTGCACAATTGCTGTATGACGCACCATGAATTAGAATCGGAGAGTACAACCCTGTCTTCATCTGCACAAGTTGCTGTAGTGACGCAACATGAATTATGAAGCCGGAGGTAGTACACCCTGTCTTCACTGCAACAAGGCGCTGTAGTACGCAACATGAATTAATGAAAGCCGAGAAGTACAACCTGTCTTCACTGCACAAGCGGCTGTAGTGACGCAACATAAATTATGAAATCCGGGTAAGTACACCTGTCTCACTGCACCAATCGCTGTATGACGCAACATTAATTATGAATCCGGAGAAGTACACCCTGTCTTCCCTGGCACTGCACAAGCGCTGTATGGAACGCAAATGAATTATGAAGCCGGAGAAGTATCCCCTTCTTCACTGCACAAGCACTGTAGGTACGCAACCGGTTTGTTGTGGCAAATGATTAGAAGCCGGAGAAGTACACCCTGGCTTCACTGAACAAGCACTGTAAGTACGCAGTGTGCAAACTAGGAATCTGGGGGTGTTATTCAAGCTTCATTGTAAGCACTGATAGAGAAGGTGCCGATGGCCTCCAGATGTGAATCAATGGGCCTCATGGCACTGACATAACTTAATTTATCCAACCCCCAGTGCAAATCATTGACAGGACCCACCCAACTATAATGTTGGTTTAAGTAACTAGTTTTCTCATATGGAAAGGTGACACTTTAAGGGCTCCCTGACCCTCTTGCGACCACAAGCCCGGGTGCACCCCCTTAAGTTACGTCCCCTGCTCATCGGACTCCACATCGTGCTAAAATATAAGATCCCAAAGGAACCGTGGACCTGAGGAGAACCATGTATCTTCCACTAAGGGTTAACCGTATGTGGAAATTTGGTAATCCTAGGTTTGGACCACTTGGGTTGGTTTTGTCCCCTTGCTGCACTCACTAGCTACGGCTCTGCTCTTAATGATGATACTGAAATGAGTCCGCTGCTCCTGTAAATTAAAAATGACCACTCCCCAGGGGTGCATGACATACCCTCTAAAACCTATGAAAGCACAATTGTGGAGCAAGTATAACTCTAATGCCATAGAACTTAGAATATCAATTCCAAAATATATACAATATACATACAGAAATCTTATACGATTTGTACCACTTGAGGCTTCATATTGTATGTTGTATATAACATACAGGCTATTTTTATGGTACACTCTGCACCCCTCTTAACAGAAAAAACAGACGTGTACATATTTTTGCAAATGTATTAAACAAGAAAAACTGAAATATCATGTAGTCATAAGTATTAAGACTCTTTGCTCAGTATGAGTAGAAGCACCTTTGAGCCTAGTACCGCCATGAAGTCCTCTTGGTAATGATGCACCAGTTTTTCACCCGATGTGGGAATCATGTCATCTTCCTTGCATTCTTCGCCGTTCCCTAGGTTGGATGGTGAACGTCGGTGGACAGTCCAATTCAAAGACCTCTCTCCAATATGCTCAATAAGGTTTAGGGGCCAGGGCTCGGCTGGGCCTGTCAAGAATGATGAACATGTGAGGCTGGGTAGAGGGAAGAGTTGTAGGGAGTCTAGTTCCTGATCTGGTGCACCCCAATAAGTTTGCCAGGCTGGCGGATGCGGGGATTCAGCTTCTGGGGTAAGGCAATGCTGCAGAGACGTGGCCGCTAGCAACCAGGGAATGTCTGCGCCGTAAGAAGGGTATGTGAGCACAGCAAATGTCAGACAGGGTGCTGGTAGTGGGAATTCGATTATTAGGTGGAACACACAGGGCAATCTGTCACAAAGACCGTGCATACACCCGAACAGTGTGTTGTTTGCCGGGTGCTCAGGGGTCGCATGTTGTGGATGGTCGGGTTGCTACGCGATTAACTGGAGGGGCGGTGAGAAACGCATCGTATGGTCCACATTGGCACTACTGACAAAGTAACATGTAGGTGGAAGTCCTTAAAACTGATTTCAGAGATTTAGCATAAGCTCAGGGCAAGGACCTCAAGGTAATTTTTCTCCGAAATCGCCTGTACCACCTGCCAGATCCAGAAAGGCACCATCGGAGATCAAGATTGTACATAAGTGGCCTCAAAAGTTGGTGTAGGAAGGAGGTTTGGGTTCATGGAGAACTTGCTGACTGTCGGCTACAGGCTCTACAGTAGGGACGTCTGCACCTCACTGGGGAGGGGGCCCGCTGTTTTAGGGGAATGGGGCTAGAAGTTGGAGAGTGTTTAAACTAAAGAGACCTTGGGGGAGGGCAACGTACATTGTGCAGGGCAGAGACAGTGTCTAGAGAGCTGGAAGAGTCATAGTCCATGGGGGAGGAAGGGGGGCTGAATGAGATTGGGGAATAAGGACAAAAGGAATACGGACAGGGAACCATATAAAGTGATGTAACCACGAAAATGCTAGAAGCCTCACAAACAAATGGAGGAACTGGAACTCCTTGAGTTGGAGCGGAATATGATATAGTGGGTATCAGTGAGACATGGGCTGGACGTAGCTATGCCTGGGGCTGTTACTATAGATGGTTATAGTCTTTTTTAGAATGATCGTATAATAAAAAAGTGGAGGGGGTCTGTTTTATATGTGAATTCTTTGCCTCAAACCCGTCCTGCGAGATGACCTCAGTAACGCAAATGTGGAGTCCCTATGTGTTGAGATAAGAGGGAGTTGAAAAAGAGAATAAAATATTACTAGGGTTTGTTATAAGTCTCCAAATATAATTGGAGGCAGCAAGAGAAATGCTGATAAGTGAAATTGGATTCGGCTCTCAAAGCAAGGTTAAGTACTTATCATGGGGGAACTTCAAATTACCCCGATATTGAACTGGGGGGTCAGAACCTGCAGGTCCTTCAAAGGCATCAGTTCGTGTCAACAACAAAGCCATTACCTGTCTCACTAGTCCCTGGAGCCAACTGAAGAGGGGGGGGCACTGCTGGCCTTATCCTTACCAACAACAGACCTGATAGGGTAATCCAAACTTACAGGTTTGGGGGACTGGGGAATGTGGCATAGAGCATGATTTTGACTACAGTGTACTAAGAACGTAGTGAAGGGCAACCCACACTCTAAACGTGAGGAGGGGCAAATTTTTTCAGCAACTAAAGGGAAGACCTTAAGGCATAGACTGGGCAAATGTTTCTCAACGACAAACCCCCCCCCCCCCCAAAATTGGACTTTTTCCTCATATAATTCTAAAAAGCCTGTGAGAAACACATACCTTATGGGAAAAGATAAAAGGGAACAAGAAAAACCCCATGTGGCTAACTAGTCTTGTAAGAAAGCAATAAGCGAAAAGATAAAGCCGTTTAAGGTGCTAAAACGTGAATGTAGCGACGAGGCAATTACAGGATTATAGAGAGAAAATAAATCCTGTAAAACAGATAAAGGCCGCAAACACGTGAGAGACTTGAGAGAAATATTGCCAGGTAGAGCAAAAATCATCCCAAATTATTTTTCAAGTATATAAATGATAAGAACCTAAAACGGATAGTGTGGGCCCCTTATCAATAACATTGGGGTCATGTGGAAGGAGCTGCGAGGAAAGGGCCAATCACTGATGTCGCCTTCTCAACTGTCTTTACCCATGAAAATCCCCTGGGGAAAGACACAATGAGAATAATGTTAATTCGTTTTTATAATTCAGACAGTTTAACCCAGGGGAAAAAAGGGGGGTACGGCGCCGCCTCGCAACCACCTAGATAGATAAATCACCTGGGCCAGATGGCAAACAAACCCCGGGTTTTGCATGAATTATGTACGGTGATAGACAAACGTATTTTATATTTGAAGATTCAGTGAGGCCTGGTAGCAGGACCTGTGGATGACTCATCTCACAGGTCCTGAAAGGTCAATAGTAAGAGCAGAGCAAGTCTGCACTAGTCCCTGCATACAAATCTGTGTCCTATGGCCACAGATTGAGCTGAAAGCTTCTCAGTGGGTAGCTGAAAGTCCCTGGGCCCCACTTCTACCCCTGCCTGCCCGGTACCTAAGCCTACAGTAAATGAGGTAGGACCTTTGGTTTGGAGGGCTAGATATACTTAGCAGATTCTCTTTAAACCATGTTATATAATGTAGTATTATGGGACATGTTTTCTGTAAGGAATTTTAAACATTCTTGTCTACAATATATGTATTTGAAAAGCGTATATATTAAAACTTGTTGGTTTAATTTTTTTAATTAATTAATAAAGACGTTAGGACTATTACAGTATATGGACTGCAATACCCTCATCCATTTCAAAACAATTTAAAGTTCATTAATTTCCTGTAAAAAAGATAATTCACAAGTGGAGAGGATTTAAGATAGAGTTTGACAGGGTTTCTAGGAGAAGAAATCCCGGCATGATTACATCAAGGCTGCCTTTTAGGTGTGTGGAGAATTAAAGCCATTGATGCGCCACTGTGGGATTCTGGGAAAATATGCAAATACGTTTTCCATGAGGAGAAAAGGATAATAGACATACTGGTTTGGTTGTAATCCTGCATCTCATGTCATTAGGATTCCTGAAAGTCAGGCTTAGTATTTATGGGGCTGCTTTACAAGAGGCTTAGTCTACCTTTTCCCGTCATGGCAAACTTATTTGCATATTCAACCTAATTACACCAAAGTCAGACAATGCAATGCTACATCGTTAAGCGACACCTCAGACTCTACCGGTCAACAGTATAAGAATATGATAATACAAGAAAATCTGAAGTTAGGAATTTTACTTCTGCACAAACCAAAAGAGTTCTGGAACAATAAGATTAACCCCTAAGGACACAGTGCTTTTTATTTTTTGCGTTTCCATTTTTCACACCCCAGTAAAAAATCCAAGACTTTTTTATATTTCTGTGTAGATAGGTGTATAAGGGCTTTTTTTTGTTCTGTGTAATAAATTGCACTTCCTAGTGATGGTATTTAATATTCCATACTGTGTACTGGGAAGCTGGAAAAAATTCCAAATGCTGTGAAATTGACAAAGAAAACACATTTACACCATTTTCTTTTGGGCCCTGTGTTTACGGCTTCTAAGGAATGTTTTTTTATAAATTTGCTTTTAGTTTTTTTAAACATTTTTCTATGGGGTTCTCCCAAGGGAATAAATGCTAATATTTTGATAGATCGTGCCTTTTCTTAGTCATTTAAAACAGTGCACCATTAATTTAATGACAAGCAGTGGAATTTCACATAGTCTTCCACCTATCACAGCAAGGGATCGTAGTCCTCCGATTCTTCATAAAACAAAATTCTGTCATTACTACACTAAGAGGTCCTTAAGGGGATTTACGTACCAATGACAATGATGTCAGACAAATGATGAAATAGTTTTATGAGTCTTTGTCCGCTTCTATACTACCTTATGGAGGGAAGGATATGTTTGCATTGTTAGATACGGTTTCCTTGCCACGGGGGGGAGTTAGAGGGCCCTTTGTCCTTGGATGGGCTAGAGCAGTGAGCACCTTTTGGAGACAGAGTTCCCAAACTACAAGCAATATCCATTTACATGTCACAAAGTGCCAGCATTGACGATGGAGAAATTTGGGATGCTAGCTTCCCTCCAGGTCCCCTGAAGAGAAAAAGAATCAGGGGAACCAAAGCAGAAGCTCAATGATAACCCATTTATCCACACCTCTCGCTCCTCCTGCTAGTTTGTGGCACCAGGATATTGCTTTAAAATCCACTGAGCATGGCAACGTCCTGGGCTGTCTATTGACTACAGGAGAATCTTTGATTCTTTGTCTGCAAAACTCTGTGTTGCATGAAGGCCTAGTGCCGACAAATAGGGCTCTGATTGCTACCTCTGGCAACCCGTTCCATAGGTTTCGCACCAATGGGCTAGAGTATCATCTGAGATCCCCTCTTTTCTGACAAGGGCCTAGCAGCCAAAGTCCTTGTAAGTCTAGAAGGATGCTTAACTGCTTAGCTACAACCGTTATTGTACTCTTTATACAGGCGACATACACATTTTTCCATGGTGTAAAGCGATTATAGTGCTATTCCAAGCCAAGAAAGTCTTATAGGAGGCCCATCTTGTTTCTCCTCACTCCACTATGGGATAAATTCAAGTGTGCTTCCATAAATAAAATAGTCAGCAAAAGTTTTTATGTACTTCACTTAAAAAATGTGGAACCTCTATATGATATTGTCATTACAACAGAGTGACCTTTTTCAGGTGTTTATTTTATGTTTAATGTTTTATAATTATGGCTTACAGCCTGGTAAACTCAACAGTCCTATCTGAGAAAATTAAATACTTAACCCAAAACACCTGCAAAGCTCCCTAAGCATATGGAAAGGTCCCTTAGTCTGGTATCAGTCATGGGTAGAATGTTGACTTGAAAGATGTCAGAAGGAATTCTTTGAATACACTCCACAAGGAGGAACATGCCAAAAAGGTATTCCTAAGAGCTGGATGTTTAACAGAGTGCTGTATCAAAGTACATTAATGGAAAGTTTTTAGTGGGAAGGAAAGTGTGGTAGAAAAAGGTGGGGCCCAATAACTGGGATAATCTACAGCCTTGACTAAGGATTGTTACTGAACAAGCCAATTCCAAAAATTGGGGGGGCGTAGTACTGCCCACAACGAGGGTTGACGTCCTGCGTTAGGACTGCACGATGGCTCAAGAGGCCGCGTGCAGGCACCACGCGGTCCCCAAACATTCTCCAGCAGCCATGGGCCTAAGAGCTGTATTCCACATATGGCCGCGTGCAGCGGGGCACGACGCTCTAGCATAGTTGCTGCTGAGCGATAATGTCACTGTCGAAAATGCGCCCCCCCCCCCCCCGGCTCCCGTTAGTAAATGCCTGAAAACTTTACTAACATTAACAACCCTAAGGCAGCTCCCTGACACTGTTGCCTGACTACGTTCTCGGAGTCATTAGTGGCATCAGTACCTTATAGATGCCAATCTCTTCCATCATTAGGGACTTTATTCCGGTTCTCCATCCATGACGTAGCAAGCTGAGTTCACGGCCAGATGTCTTCAGGCTCCGTTCCAGGACATCTCCACACGGCGTCCCTAAAATACCACCACTTACATTATGAAGTATATACCCTCACAACACAACTGAACCCGCACTCTCCCACATATAAACATCCCTTCATTATTATATTCTACTGGAATTGAGAAACATACCAGCACCAATCAATATACACCACCCCCATTTATTAATACAGACCCCTCACATTTAGCTTAATTATGCAAAGTACTCTATTGTATCCCTATAACTCATAGTACCCCACCCTGTTTATATGTTACCTGATTTTTACATTCAGTGCAACCCTGACCAATGTTGAATATACGCCCCCCAGCTTAGTAATATACTGTATCCCATATACAGGCCGCCCCCAGCTAGTAATATACTGTATCGCAGTATACCAGCCCCCCAGCTGAACTAGGTTCTTTTCGGACACCCTATAAATAGACAACCCCCCCAGGAAAATAGAATAATCTGGCCTCCTACACTCTACGCCCGCCAAGTGTAAAAATTATTCTGGCCCATATAATATATAGAGCACCCCACCCGTCAAGTAATCGTAATGAATCTGCCCCATATAATATAACAGTACCCCCCCGCCCCGTTTAAATGAAACTGGCCCCATATAATTATACTACATCCCCCCAGTATAAACCAATTGGGCAGGAACGTGATGATGGATGGGCCTTGTGGGTGGAGACTCCTCTTCTCTACTGTCAGCTTGCCGCGGCCGCCGGCGACGCTGTTAGGGACCGAGCGGCTGTGGTGTTCATGACCATTAGGTGAGCGGCGATTGGTCTACGTGCCGCTTCTTAAAGGGCTCAGCAATCTGCCGCCTGAGACGGGATTTTCATCCCGCCTCATGGCAGATGCGGCCCTGGTTCCATGTGTCACTGCTGACCAATAGAAAATGCCAGAAGCATCTTACCTGAACCAGGGAGAAAAAGAATTGTACTGCTGTTCAGTGGTCACTTGTTTTGAGATGAAAGTAAATTTTGCATTTCATTTGGTAATTAAAGTCCCAGAGTCCGGAGGAAGAACGGAGAGGCACACAATCCAAACTGCTTGAGGTCTACTGTGAAGTTTCTGCAATAAGTGATGGATTAGGCAGCCATGTCGTCTGCTGGTGTAGGCCCACTGTGTTTTATCAAAATCAAATTCAACGCATCCATCTAATAGAAAATTTTAGAGCAAATGCTTTCCTTCTGCCAACAAGCATTTTAGAGATGGAATTTTAATTTTCCAGCAGGACTTGGCCCTGCCAAGTACAAATATCTTGTTTAATAACCACAGTATCACTGTGCTTTATTGGCCAGCAAACGCACCTAACCTTAGATTTTCTATGCAATATTGTCAAAAGGAAGATGAGAGACACCAGACCCAACAATGCAGACGAGCTGAGGGCTGCTATGAATGCAACCTGGGCTTCCATAACACCTCTGCAGCGCCATCAGCTAACCGCCTCCTCACCACACTAAATATAAAGTGGATTGAAACCCAATTTGCTTCATGGTCTTCATTCATGAATATAATATGAAGTGGTAATGAATGCTTTATTGCAGGTCATTCAAGCAAATGAGTAACATGACGGGTACACCAGTTTGAGGGCTGTCTATATACATTTCCATCTGTTACAGATTACCCAAATAAGACATTATCCTTCACGGAATGTTTAGATAACATTTAACAAGAAACAATTAGGGACCCAAGTAGTTTTTTTTTGCTTTTTTAAAATACATTCTGAAAATCCCTACATATAAAAGATTGAATCAGTTTAAATGCTTACAGCGTATGCATGATCATAAAATAATGTACCGTATGTACCGAGTATAAGCCGACCCGAGTAGAACCCGAGACCCCCAATTTTACCACCAAAAACTGGGAAAACCTATTGCTCCGAGTATAAGCCGAGGTGGGTGGGAAATGCATAATCACAGATCCCCCCCCCCCAGTATATTGCAAAGCTGCCCCCAGTAGTATACAGCCAGCCCAGCCTGCCCCCAGTAGTATACAGCCAGCCCAGCCTGCCCCCTTAAGTACAGCCAGCCCATTCTGACACCTTAAGTATACAAGCCAGCCCATTTCTGCCCCCTTAAGTATACAGCCAGCCGATTCTGCCCCCAGTACATACAGCCAGCCCAGCCTGCCCCTTTAAGTATACAGCCAGCCCAGCCTGCCCCCTTAAGTATTACAAGCACCAGCCTGCCCCCTAAGTATCCAGGCAGCAAGCCTGCCCCCTTAAGATACGGCCAGCACAGCCTGCCCCCTAAGTATACGGCCAGGACAAGCCTGCCCCCTCCAAGTACGGCCAGCACAGCCTGCCCCCTTAAGTATACGGCCAGGCCAGCCTGCCCCCTTATGTATACAGCCAGGCCAGCCTGCCCCTTTGTATACAGCCAGGCCAGCCTGCCCTTATGTATACAGCCAGCCCCCTTAAGTATACAGCCAGCCCCCTTAAGTATACAGCCAGCCCGCCTGACCCTTAGATACAGCAAGACCAGCCTGGCCCCCTTAAGTATACAGCCAGCCCAGCCTGCCCCCTTAGGTACAGTCAGCCCACCTGCCCCCTTATGTAACAGCCAGCCAGCCTGCCCCCTTAAGTATACAGCCAGCCCAGCCTGCCCCTTAGTATACAGCCAGCCCAGCCTGCCCCTTATGTATCAGCCAGCCCAGCCTGCCCCCTTATGTATACAGCCAGCCCAGCCTGCCCCCTTATGTATACAGCCAGCCCAGCCTGCCCCCTATGTATACAGCCACCCAGCCTGCCCCCTTAAATACCAGCACGCTGCCCCTTAAGTATACAGCCAGCCCAGCCTGCCCCCTATGTATACAGCCACCAAGCCTGCCCCCTTAAGTATACAGCCAGCCCAGCCTGCCCCCTATGTATACAGTCAGCCCAGCCTGCCCCCTTAGTATACAGCCAGCCCAGCCTGCCCCCTTATGTATACAGCAAGCCAAGCCTGCCACCTTATGTATACAGTCAGCCCAGCCTGCCCCCTTATGTATACAGCCAGCCCAGCAGTAAAAAAAAAAAAAAAAACATATACTCACCCTCCGGTGGCCCGATGTCCGCGCTGCCCCCCCCCTCCAATGTCCGCGCGGGCCCTCTCCTGTCTTCTATCTTCTTCTGTCTTCCGCAGGCACCGCCATGTCCTTCTCCCGGCGTCGCATAGTATGACGTCAGCAGCGGCCGCGTCATAATAGCGCCTGCTGCCCGAGAAAAACATGGCGGCGCCCTGCAGAGACAGAAGAAAATAGAAGATAGAAGACAGAAGAGGACCCGCACGGACATCGGGGAGCAGCGCGGACATCGGGCCACCGGAGGGTGAGTATTAAGGGTTTTTTTTTAAGTGCTGGCTCGCTATTGACTCGTGTATAAGCCGAGTGAGGATTTTCAGCACATTACACAAGTATATACGGTATCTTAGACATATTAATACACACCCCATATTTAAAGAAAAGTATTTATGACAAAAATTAAAACATTTCCTGGGTCCACGCACATCTCTGCCATATAAACAGCTCGCTACATGCACTTGCAGACAGCTCTGCTAGTATAACCAGCCTCCAGTTCTATTGCACAGCTCCCTGCACATCTCTTGCAGCCCCATAGCTCCTCAGTCAGTGTAGCAGTAGAGCACAGAGCCAGCCCTGACCGGTGATGTCATATCAGGTCCTGCAGGGTTTATTTTGGACATCATGGAGAAGGTAGGAGCAGTGCAGACATACTGCACTCTGAGAGATGTGGTGAAGTGCTTTGCCAGCTTTTTATTTGGCAACTAGGTGAATTTTACACCTCAATCCATGCATGCATTGGCAAAGTAACAAACATAAAAAAAATAAAATCAAATATAACAGCATAAAATAATGGGAGGCATTACATTCATTTGCAGGTTGTTACACAAAACTACGGCAGGTAGTTGGCATAGTTTTGCCTATGCCTCTTGATGTATATCGCTGCAATGGGCTTTGCAGACAGATAGCGTTTGCACTAATTTTCTGTCGTTGCTATGCACTGAAAGCAACATGCAAACGCTTGCACATGTATTTATAAAAAGTTGGTGCACACTTCCCAGCAGTGACAGGTGCGCCATATCAATGAAGACGTGGCATCAATAAGCAAAATCGGCGCCACCTGCGCATTAGTGAGAGAAAACTGCACATAATTCAGTTTGCACAACTTTATAAATGTGGCCCATTATCATACCACAATGGAATGGCATAAAAAATCTATAATGCCATGTCGAGATGTTATGCTGTATTTTTTGCTTTGTATCTTATAAAAAATTAAAGGGGTATTCTGGGAATATAAAAAATCTGATACAAAACCCCATAATGCTTTAAATAAATAATACAACAAAACTAGTGCAAGCTGCAGTGCAGTTTGCCTGTGAAGTGTGCATCACATTAACCCTTCACGACTTTCACATGGCTTATACGCCCTATCGCAACTGCCCCCGTGCAGAGAGGACATTAATAAACCTCATGACAGGGACCAGCTTTAAGTACCTATAAAACTAGCGCTCAAAAGTTTGGGGGTCACTTAAAAATTTCCATATTCAAAAGAAAAACAATTCTTTCACTCACATTGGTAATGTGGTAAATGACTATTGTGCTGCATATGTCTGGTTTTCAATGCAATATCTACATAGGTGTATATAGGCCCATTTCCAACAACCACCAGTCTGCGGTTTAATGGTACATTGTGTTTGGTAGCTATAAAATTGACCTTCCTATGAAAATTGAACTTTCTTGTGAAACTCAACAGTCTATTCTTTCTCTAGAATGTAAGGCCATTCCGTGCGACAAATTGCCCAGAAATTGAAGATTTTCTAGAGAGCATTAATAGAAGGAGCGAAAAGAGTGATCAGTTTCAGACTGCAAACCATAGATTACAGGCTTCCCCTATTTAAGGACACCCGACTTACACGACAACCCAGTTACAGACAAGACCCGTCTGCCTACTGTGACCTCTGGTGACCTTATGGATGCTTTACTATGTCCCAGACTGCACTGATCAGCTGTAAGCTGTGAATGAAGCTTTATTGATAATCCTTGGTCCAATTACAGCAAAAATTTGAAACTCCAGTTGTCACTGGGACAAAAGAAAAAAATTGTCTAGAACTTCAATTATAAAATATACAGTTTCGACTTACATACAATTCAACTTAAGAACAAACCTCCGACCCTATCTTGTACGTACCCGGGGACTGCCTGTACTGTACAAACACAGACGTTCATAAAATAAGCGTCAATAAGTAACCACTTGAGAAATGATATACATAAAAATAGGTTACCCAGAGAGGAAACGTACCATAAGGAATCTACTAGATTAGTAAATCTGATGGCAGATTCTCCTTCCTGCCTTACCCTGTTATTTAATAATCCTGGAATTAACGTAACTTGTTTAAAAACTTTTTTTCAGTAATATGTAAATTACTGCAGAGGCTACTAGGATTTGTACTAGCCTGGGCAGGCACTAATATATAGTTTTTTAACAAGTTTATGGTAGGTTGAGGATTATTAATACAGATTAGGGCAGAGGCAGGCAGCAGGAATCTTCCATTTCTGATAGTAAATTCCTCATGGTAGGTTTCCTTTATACCACCAGGATGAATTATTGTAAACCATGAACACTTACATGCTGGTGAGTGCCCCCCTTCCGGACACACTCTTCTTTACGCTTCTTATGCCCTTTATTTAAGAAAAAACGCTTTAAAATATGCAAATGAGTCGAGGGGCTCCAGGCTCTATTAACAATAGGAGTCTGGAGCCCCTCAGGCTCATTTGCATATTATCAAGCCTTTTTTGTAAAAACCAGGGTTAAAGGTTTAAGAGAGTCGATCCTGCCAGAGGGGGGCACTCACCAGCTGTAACATGGCTGTCTACAATCATTCATCCTTGGACTTTAAGTGCATGACATGAAACACTAGATTAGATTCCACTGTGACATTAAAGTAATGTAATTGTATGGGAAGGTGGTCTAATTTCTACCTGATTCCAGCAAGGGAGAAAAGAATCGCAGTAAAACGGGCACAAACCCCCGCTTGCTTCTCGCTGGTTAACCCCCCGAAAAAGAGAAAGAACGGTGCGGTACCTTCTGGGTCTTCAGATGCAATTGGATTACTTGCGGTGCTCAAGTCCCAAAGGTAAATAGACGTAATAGTTCAGATCCAAGGATAGGACGGCACTCTACTGATACGATCCACAAACTTTATTTAGCGTACAGGCAAGCAGAACGTGTGAGGACGCCGAGGTCAAAAAGTAACAGGCGTTTCACGCTACTAGCGAGGTTTGACAAAGCTTGCCTCTACGCTAAATAACAGTTGTGGATCGTATCAGCGAGTGCCGTGGGTCTAACTGGTATTGCAAATTCAAAATCACAAAGTACAGCATCCGTCAGATAAATGTTCTGAGGTATATTTTGAAAAAAGTTTAAATGTATGCATTGATATGGTTTTCCCATCCCTTTGCAGGAAAGTAGCAGTGTTAAACTCCAAAAAATAAACTGCAGCTTATACTAATCGTAATCTAATTAAAACTATGTTGGATCACACTTTTTATATGCATTAATATTCATATTAATACATATATAGAAACATAGTATATATTAATTTCATATACATACAGTGTAATCGCAGAAAGCAAACTGTTTTAACATGTTCCTAGTGCATTACCATGTATTGATGTTACTGAAACATAGAGAAATCGCCAACAGACATGGAAAAAACATAATTTCTGACAACCACCACACGCTTACACTCAGCTACAGTTCATCTTAAAATGCCACCACAACTTCATGTCCGTACCACAGACATGACTACTGCAAATCTAAAAGCATAAATAAGACAACCACCTCCTTTCACTGTGCACAGATCCAGGTCAGCTCTGGAAGATGTAACAATCACTGTGCACTCTTTTACTGCCGTCCAATCTGCCGTGTATCTGCCATCATCCTGGCACTATTGTTGTTCTGTCACCGGAGAAATCTTTGCTGTGAGGTGAGTAAATAAACAATATAAACTCCTCCCTTCCAATCCGAAGGGACGGGCTGTCATTACCAGAGCAGAGGATTACTGGGTTGAGCCTAGCATAATATAGATGGCTCTGCGTGTACAGATACCTAAGATCAATATATCTAGCTTATTTCAGTTCACTTCAGACACGAAGCGTAGGAGCTGCTAAATGTTGCGAACCTGTAACATGATGTGCAGCTGCTCATGCTTGTTAATGCTTTGGTGTGCATGCCAAGGGAACACTTCACACATAAAAAAATATCCCAACATCAATACAATACATGGGGAATTAGTACCATACAGACTAGTTTATCAGGAATTCAATTAAGACAAGAAAACTGAAAGATAAGAGGTGGGATTCTATGCCATAGGGGCTGGGGCAGCACAATGTGAAAGTACACTGATCAATCACCAGAAAGGACATTTCCACAGCTGACAAAAAACATAAACATTCCAACCCCCTGGGAAGCACAGAAAGGATCGCCACTACCAGTGATAAAGCTATGTATTAGGACACAAGCTATCCTGGCTGTCAACAATGATACTGGGAGACTGATGTCGAGCCTTCCAATGCTGTGCTGTGTGTGACGTTAGGTGGAGTGTTCATTCATAATGTCACTGTCCCTGCCAGTGCTACCCAGAATAGGGTGTGACAGGCTTCTGCTATACCCGGATTGGAAACGTGCATTATCCCTGCTGCAGTCTGGCTAATTAGGTATTAGTGGGGCTTTTTCACGTATTGCTGCGTGGGACTAACTCTTTTAACAGAGCAGCCAAAAGGAAGGAAGCTTCAAGTTACTTCAATATTAGAATGAACCATTCGTCATCAAATGACTATGTCTTCCACACTGGGTTCATCTATTAATGTCCTCACAACCGCAAAAACAAGCGGAGTTTGGCATCCTCGAAGCTTGAGTTGTATCAATAATCTTTACCAACATGTAAGGCTGGCAGTAAGGATTTGTGGGTCAGGAATTTGTTTAACCAACGATCATCACAGATCGCCTACTTCCAACATACAGAAATTAAGGTGAGCACAGCTGCGATCCAGACTACAGCCAATTATTCGCGAGGAGCAAAGTCTCTTCCTAGTTCTCCAGAGAGGAAGATTTCATGTAAATGTGCGTCCTCAATGCCATAAAGTGAGCATTTGCCAGATTTCACTTGGTTTGGAGTTGGCGGAAGTAAAGTATTCAACACTGTGATAACCCTCATCCCTCTCCATGTTCTCTCACGGGTCCTATCAATTCAGACTTGTGTTGTAGCCAAGATTTGGAAGTTTTCCATAAAGACTTGGAGCAGACTCAACACAGCCGTGAGTTGGTGGTGAATTTTTGGAGACGTCTGCTCAGCATTGTGTCTTGCTTGAACAAGGTTACAGTCAGTGGAGACTTTAGAGATTTCTGGCAACCATTCGAGTGTTAAATCTTGCCTTTGAAAAAGTTGATACAGTGAGGTTTCTTTACTAATTGGAAGACTCATTATGATGCAAGAGCAATTTGGATAAATAGTGACAAACACAGTCGTTCCTACACAGTATGTATTGCCTTTGTTATTTCATGCCAACTTTTTTACAGCAAATCTGCTCTGTGGTAACATTGCCATAAGGGTACCAGGTTGATGGCACGGATATTGGATAACACATGGAAATAATTATATTTTTATATCAAAGAGCCACAGACTTAAATTCCGAAAGTATTGGAGCAGAGTTGGATCCATTTCATCTGATCTATTGACTGTCTTTTACTGGAAAAAACGTGGATACATAGATTTCTACCTTGTTCGGGGTAAGCTTCTGCAGTCACAACGGATCATCACAAGAGAATCTAGAACAGAAGAGACTGATAGTCACGGTGGATGTGCTGACTGACTAGTGTGATTAATGGATTAGTGCAGTCGGTTTTCCACTTATTTTACATATAGCTTTAATAAGTGCTGAATGATATGCTTGGTTGTCGGTAGACAAAAAGGGATTAATGTCTTCACTATGAATATAATAGCTGTACAGCAAATGGCTTTTAAGGAGTTGTTTGTTCGGTGAGATTAACAGATAGAGATAAAATTAGAAGCATGTTTAACATAAATGTTTGTTCAGATTAAATACGTAGCATAAAAGAAATGTGTCTTCGTTGAGGAGACAGTTGTGCCTCTTCCGTGAAAATAAAATTATTTGCAGGCCATGTTTGTTTACAAAAAAAAACAAAAAAAAAAGAAAATCTAGGTTAAAATACCATGTAGATACTTCAGTAAACATACTGATAAACAGGGGCATTTCCTAAAGAAATTATCAATATGCAAAACAGACCATTCCTGGAAAATTCATCTAAATCATTGCAAATGATTATTGTATTATTGAAGTAGTACACTCTTCCACAAATTTTACAACAAAACAATAGTAAAGCCACAGAACTGCCGTGAATAAATCCACCTCTTCCAAAGTTTTGTGAGTTTTCGATATACTTATACGATAATTTAAAAGTCTTTGAAAAAATCTGAAACTGTCAACCATTACAAGTTGATGATCAAGGGTTAAAACTTTGTACAAAACATGGGAGTGTATCCTCATTACTTTGCTTTTAATCATAAGATAAATTATATTGTTAGATGGTAGAGGTCCAACATCGGAACCTCTTGATTGCTAAAATGGTGGTATAGCATGTGACTGAACAGCCCATGTAACACACGGCGGTCTACAAGTGGGCAGATTTATCAGCGTCTGCAAGTCAGAGTTATATTTCTAGTCTGACCATGGCAACCACATCACAGCTCTCCTTAAAATATTCATGAGCACTGGTAAAATGAAAGCTGAGCTGTGATTGGTTGCCATGGGCAACTAGAAATATTCTGACTTTCAGGACAGCCTTTAAATCTGCCCCAGTAGTATGTCAACTATCTTGATAGACTAAAACTACACGTTTTGAGTCATGGCCACTGACAAATAATAATATAGACTTGTACCAAGACCAGTATAGAGATGTGGAATTTTAAAAGATAATTACAGCGTCAGGTTGGTGGAATGTCACCAAGCAATGCTTGTTACCGTAGGGGTTAAGTGGCAGCGTTTCTATACTGTTCTCTCCATCCACTACATTGAATAAACTACTTTATAAAAATATGAAATTATAACGAGGTGCTCAGGCCTCCGTTAGCGAGCACCTCCAGTCTCCGTCCGTGTAAATATGCCTTGCCCCCTTCATTTATATTCACTCTGCCGCCGCAAGTGACTGCGAGACAGCTGGTGACGTCCTGGCTGTCTGCAGCAATTGCAGATGGCCAGCAGAGTGATTATAATTTAAGGTGATGTGCATTTTGATCATCGGATGAGCCAGGAAGACGCTCACTAGCGGAGGCCTGAGCACCTCTGGCTTTCATTTGCATATTTTTGCCTTATTGTGTAGCTGGAGTGGAGGAACAAGAATGCTGCCATTTAACCCCTAAGGATAATGAGCATTGCTGTGGTGACATTTACCATCCCTAATCTGGGCTATATGTCCTTTAATGGCACTGAACTTTATTATTTACCGTTTCCATAGGCTACTTTCACCCTGCAGTATGGGGGACTATATAGGCCGGCTATCATATGGCCGATATCGTCCCCCATAACGGCAATGGGCGCACGGACGCCTCTACGGGAGCGGTACGGTGCAGCCACCGGTGCGGACAACGTTACCGCTCCGTACGCCGTGAAAAAGATAGGACATGTCCTATCTTTACTTTTCCGTAGTACGGCGCCGGCGCCCATACTTCCTATGGAGAGGAGCGTGGGTGAGCTGCGCTCACCTCCTCCCCTCTCCCCGTACACTGCCGTTGCCCGGGTTCGGCTAACGGGTGGCAATGGCAGTGTGAATTACTTCTGTCTGTAAGAAAATATAGGTTTGTGGAGTATATATTTAACTTGCCACAGTTTCATAAAAACACTCAGATGAACAAAATAATCAATGACTGTTTCACTTTATGATATATCTGTATGCATATCTCAAGACTACTAATAGTCTGCATGGAATAAAATATCCCTGAAAGATGAAAACTGTATACTAGCCTTTTTGTTAGTCATCGCATTTTGAGCGTATCCATTAAATGGATCTAATGTAATGGGAACAGCCTGTAACTACTGATTGCAGTGTGACCTTACTATGAATGCCATGTGTACAAGACATCAATTTGTTTGAGCAGGTTAAAGTTAAACTATAAGGACAGTTGTCAAATCGCCAAGAACTAATAACCCTTAATGACCGCCCGATCGGCTTTTTACGGCGTCATTAAGGTACTTCTTCTGACGCGTACGACCTTTCTAACGGGCGGCACGTCAGAAGAAGATTTCGGGACACGGGTCCTCGCTGGTGCGCGTGTCGGGCTGTGACTCTTACAGCCAGACCTGACACTCACATCCGGGTATCGAAAAACTACGATACCGGGTGTTTTAACCCCTTGCATCGCCACGGTCACAGACTCGCAGGTGGTGCAAGGTGTTCCCTCTTGATCGGAGTCCCCCCCCCGGTGTGCTTACCGGGGATCCGATCTCTCCCATCCCCGTCTCCTGCCGCAGCCCCGGGTTTCCGCGGTGACTGGGGCTTCCGTCTCCTTTAACCGCCGGGTTCTGCCTTCCGGCAGGTCCCGGCGTGTAAGGAACTGAGCTTGTGCAGCATTCTCAGTTACTTTCATATCACTGCACTGCAATACAAGTTGATTGACAGTATAGGCTGATAGCGATCGGGACGATCGCTTGTTCAAGCCAAGAAGTAGAAAATGTTAAAAAAGTAAAAAAACAAAAAAGATTAAGTCATTTTAATTATATAATTAAATAAATAAATAAAATAAAGTCCCATAATCTCCCAGTTACACATAAAATGCAAATAAAGTATAAAAACACAACATATTGGTAGCAACCCCCCGCGACCGGTATCCAATCTGAACAATAAATAAAATCATCTTGACCCGCTCGGTGAACGACGTAAAAAAAAAAACTCGAAAAAACTTCCGTATTATACCATTTTTCGATCAACCACCGTCACAAAAAAGTTCTAAAAAGTGATCAAAAAAAGTTAGGTTCCCTAATATAAAAATACTCTACGAGTCTGACAACAGAAAATACAGAAGTTATGGCCTAAAAAGTTGTCTATGAGTAAAAACAATGCGATATTCCAATATGGTTTTGCTCAGGAAAATTGAGCAAAGATAGAAAAAACTGATATAACTGAGGTTATCACCGTAAATCTTAGTGAACAGAGAATAAAGATAAAATATTATTTTTATGTTACGTGAGAGGGGGGGGTGGGGAGTGCATAAAATCCAAATAAAAATTGATGATTTGTTTGTGTCCCCCTTGAACTAGTTAATAAAATCTATGAATAAGCTTTAGACCCAAATGATCTAAATCATGTATCTCATCCCGTACATAATAAGCCCTCATATGTTTGCATTACCAAAAAATAAAATTTATATACAATTGTACAATACAAATTTCTGCTGTGAATGGCGCCTCCATTCATTCTCATACTCTTGGACCGTGGCGTCCCGTACGGCAGTTTACCACCACATATGGGGTATCATACAGTCGGAGGTAATTGGGGCATCAACGTGCAGTGCATTAATTCATCATTTAATTTATTGAAACGGTCATTGGCATAAAGAATGTATTTTCCAAAAAAAACCCTAGTTTCTAAATCGAGGCCATATTGTTTTATAACCACCCGTGAAACACTTAAGGGTAATGGACTTATAGAAGTTGTTTTTACATATTATGATGGTGAGTTTCTATAGTGGGGTAATTTATGAGGTTTTACTATTATTTTAGGCCATTACAAGTCACTTGGAAGCTGAGTTTCCCCCAAATGTGATTGTTTGCCAATTTTTCATGAACATGAAAAATCGCAACCTAAAGTTCTGCCCACCTGCATAACACCTAGAAAAGTGAAGATGCCTAAAATATCATTTCAACATAAAGAATACAATCTCGGAAATGTTAATTATCAAGCTTTTGCGGTAGTTTTCTTCCTGTCTGGAAAGAGAACATTTCAAACTTGGAAAATGAAGAATTTTTTACAAACTTTTGCCAAATTTTCATTCACTTTTTTCAGAACGATCGCCAAAACTGATCACTTACCATTGTTATAACTAACATGAAGTACAATGTATCACGAGAAAACATTCTCAAATCACCAGGATATGTTAAAGCGTTCCGAAGCTATTAAACCAATTATCATGAGACAATGTCAGATTGAAAAATCGAGCTGGTCATTGAGCTGAAAACTAGTGTCGTGATAATGGTTAAAGTGTCCTCACTCCATGCTCCGCAGCTGAGAAAACGCGTGATTATGAAGGGACGTCATGAGCACGTACTGCAATTCATTCCACATACTACTTGTGCACATTTGTCAGGTTTAATTCAATATGGATTCCTTCTGGTTTTCCTTTTAATACAGGCTTAGCTCTTTTACAGAATTAGTATTATGGAAGATATATCCAGAATAGTTTCCTCAGTCACTAAATGTTGAAATCCAAATGTATATTTTGTTGCAGTGTAGGTTATTATATGACAGGAAAGCTCCATTACAATTAGTGCACATGACACTCACATGTTACCTTTTAAAAAACCCCCCCCCCTTGCATCTACAGAGGTATCAATTGTGATTCATTGCATAAACTAAGCTCATAAACTTTCACAACCAACACAACCCGTAACCTTACAGGCCGTATATTGCAGCCCGTTTCTCCGCCAGTGGACACGGACTTTGGCATGCTCCGTGCTGATGGTAGAATGCTCGGCACGTACACACACAATAGAATGTAAAGGGGGCTGTGAGTTGGCCGCACAATTGTGTGCATGAAGGGCCTAACGATGTAAAAATTTCTGCGTCATTTAGTTTTAATATTGAAAACTCATTCTGGTACAGTCCGAAGTTCAATCTTGCCCGTCCGAGACAGCAGTATAAGGCTATATGTAAACGTAGCGTAATGGTTACAGAATTCCTTACCGTAATATTCAGCAGGCACATCAGAAACCTCCGAAATAGTCTGGTTCCTGATGGTGGTTTATTGTTCCTGCGGGTTGGAAAACAATTGCAATAGTGTGCTTTCTGCACCATGATCTTGGCAATTCAATAATTAATGCTGCAGATCAAAGGGAAAATCTTTTCATACACAAATCTGCAGACAGCCAAGATTGGCTTCAATGACTTCCTAAGTGCAGAGAAGGATGGCCTGTGTGTAAGACCATGCTTGATAGCATATGGGCAAGGGTGTGTGTTTGATAGCTGAGTCGATGTAAAGATGTAATGTTTTAAAAAAATAAAATACTTATAAACGTCGTGTGTAAGCCCAAGGTTTTCAGACACAAAACAGCAGCGGCAGTGTCATAGTATACACCGCCGGTCGAAGAAAACATGCCGCGCATTGCAGCTTTTAAGAAAACGGAAGATTAAGAGTAGCCGCGAGAAGAAAGAAGCGGAGCCGTGCAGACATGGGGGAGCGTGCCGAACATCGGGGCCGCCAGAGGGGAGTATATAAGTTTATTTTTTTATTATAAGGGTGGCTTGTAATGATAACATTGTTTAACAAAAAATCTCCAATTACAGGTATATAAAGTGGTGAAACAAATTGCTTCATGGTCTTCATTCATGAATATAATATGAAAGTGGTAATGAATGCTTTATTGCAGGTCATTCAAGCAAATGAGTAACATGACAGGGTACACCAGTTGAGGGCTGTCTATATACATTTCCATCTGTTACAGATTACCCAAATAAGACATTATCCTTCACGGAATGTTTAGATAACATTTAACAAGAAACTAATTAGGGACCCAAGTAAGTTTTTTTTTTGCTTTTTTAAAATACATTCTGAAAATCCCCTACATATAAAAGTATTTGAATCAGTTTAAATGCTTACAGCGTATGCATGCATCATAAAATATATGTACCGTATGTACTCGAGTATAAGCCGACCCGAGTAGAACCCGAGACCCCCAATTTTACCACCAAAAACTGGGAAAACCTATTGACTCGAGTATAAGCCGAGACGTTTTTTCTTAAATAAAGGGCATAAGAAGCGTAAAGAAGAGTGTGTCCTGGAAGGGGGGCACTCACCAGCATGTAAGTGTTCATGGTTTACAATAATTCATCCTGGTGGTATAAAGGAACCTACCATGAGGAATTTACTATCAGAAATGGAAGATTCCTGCTGCCTGCCTCTGCCCTAATCTGTATTAAATACTCCCAAACCTACCATAAATTGTTAAAAAACTATATATTAGTGCCGCCCAGGCTAGTACAAATCCTAGTAGCCCTGCAGGAATTTACATATTACTGAAAAAAAGTTTTTAACACGTTACGTTAAGTTCCAGGATTATTAAATAACAGGGTAAAGGCAGGAGGAGGAATTGCCATCAGATTTACTAATGATAGTAGATTCCTTATGGTACGTTTTCCTCTCTCGGGTAACCTTATTTTTATGTATATCAGTTCTCAAAGTGGTTACTTATTGACCTTATTTTATGACAGTCTGTGTTTGTACAGTACAGGCAGTCCCCGGTTACGTACAAGATAGGGTCCGGAGGTTTGTCTTAAGTTGAATTGTAGTTAAGTCGAAACTGTATATTTTATATTGAAGTTCTAGACAATTTTTTTCTTTTGTCCCAGTGACAACTGGAGTTTCAAATTTTTGCTGTAATTGGACCAAGGATTATCAATAAAGCTTCATTACAGATTACAGCTGATCAGGGCAGTCTGGGACTATAGTAAAGCATCCATGAGGTCACCAGAGGTCACAGAGTAGGCAGACGGGTCTGTCTGTAACTGGGTTGTCTGTTAAGTCGGGTGTCCTTAAATAGGGGACGCCTGTAACTATGGTTATGCAGTCTGAAACTGATCACTCTTTTGCTCCTTCTATATAATGCTCTCTAGAAAATCTTCAATTTTGGGCAATTTGTCGCACGGAATGGCCTTATTTCTAGAGAAAGAATAGACTGTTGAGTTTCACAAGAAAGTTCAATTTTCATAGGGGTCAATTTTATAGCTACCAAACACAATGTACCATTAAACCGCAGGACTGGTGGTTGTTGGAAATGGGCCTATATACACCTATGTAGATATTGCATTGAAACCAGACATATGCCAGCTACAAAGTCATTTACCACATTACCAATGTGAGTGAAAAAATGTTTTTCTTTTGAATATGGAAATTTTTAAGTGACCCCCAAACTTTTGAGCGCTAGTTTTAGGTACTTAAAGCTGCGCCTGTCATGAGGTTTATATGTCCATCTGCACGGGGGCATGTGCGAATAGGGCGTACTAATTAAAGCCATGTGAAAGTCGTTGAAGGGGAGTAATGTGATGCACACTTCACAGGCAAACTGCACTGCAGCTTGCACTAGTTTTGTTTGTATTATTTATTAAAGCATTATTGGGTTTTGTATCAGATTTTTTATATTCCCAGAATACCCCTTTAATTTTTTTATAAGATACAAAGCCAAAAAATACAGCATAACATTCGACATGGCATTATAGATTTTTTATGCCATTCCATGTGGTATGATAATGGGCCACATTTAATAAAGTTGTGCAAACTGAATAGTGTCAGTTTTCTCCACTAATGCGCAGGGGTGCGCCAGATTATTGTTATTGATGCACGGTCTTCATTGATATGGCGCACCTGCACTGCTTGGGAAGTGTGCACCAACTTTTTATAAATACATGGCAAGGTTTGCATGTGCTTTCAGTGCATAGCAAGACAGAAAAATAGTGCAAAAGCTTCTGTCTGCAAAGCCCATTGCCAGAAATACACAAGAGGCATAGGCAAAACTATGCCAAATACTACCTGCCGTAGTTTGGTTGTAACACCCTGCAAATGAATGTAATGCCTCCCATTATTTATGCTGTTATATTTGATTTTTATTTTTTATGTTGTTACTTTGCCCAAGCATGCATGGATTAGGGTGAAATTCACCCTAGTTGCCAAATAAAAAGCTGGCAAAGCACTTCACCCAATCTCTTCAGAGTGCAGTATGTCTGCAACTGCTCCTATTCTCCATGATGTCCCAAATAACCTCTGCAGGACCTGATATGACATCAGGGTCAGGGCTGGCTCTGTGCTCTACTGCTACACTGACTGAGGAGCTATGGGGCTGCAAGAGATGTGCAGGGAGCTGGTGCAATAGAACTGGAGGCTGGTTTACTAGCAGAGCGCTGCAAGTGCATGTAGAGAGCTGTTTATATGCAGAGATGTGCGTGGACCCAGGAAATGTTTTAATTTTGTATAAAACTTTCTGTTATTTAATATGGGGTGTTGTATTAATTGTCATAGATACGTATATACTTGTGTAATGTGCGTGAAAATCCTCAACTGGCTTATACACGAGTCAAAGCGAGCCCAGCACTACACTTAAAAAAAAACCCTTTATACTCACCCTCCGGTGGCCGATGTCCGCGTGCTCCCCGATGTCCGTGCGGGTCCTCTTCTGTCTTCTATCTTCTATTTTCTTCTGTCTTCTGCAGGGCGCCGCCACTGTTTGTTCTCGGGCAGCAGGCGCATAGTATGACGCGGCGCTGCTGACGTCAGACTATGCGACGCCGGGAGAGGACATGGCGGTGCCTGCGGAAGACAGAAGAAGATAGAAGACAGGAGAGGGCCCGCGCGGACATTGGAGGGGGGGGGCAGCGCGGACATCGGGCCACCGGAGGGTGAGTATATGTTTTTTTTTTTTTTTACTGCTGGGCTGGCTGTAACATAAGGGGGCAGGTGGGCTGACTGTATACATAAGGTGGCAGGCTTGGTCTTGCTGTATACATAAGGGGGCAGGCGGGCTGGCTGTATACTAAGGGGGCAGGCTGGGCTGACTGTATACATAGGGGGCAGGCTGGGCTGGCTGTATACTTAAGGGGGCAGGCTTGGTGGCTGGATACATAAGGGGGCAGGCTGGGGGCTGGATACTAGGGGCAGGCTGGGCTGCTGTGTATATTAAGGGGGCAGGCTGGGTTGGCTGTATACATAAGGGGGCAGGCTGGGCTGGCTGTATACATAAGGGGGCAGGCTGGGCTGGCTGTTACATAAGGGGGCAGGCTGGGCTGGCTGTATACATAAGGGGCGGCTGGGCTGGCTGTATACTTAAGGGGGCAGGCTGGGCTGGCTGTATACTTAAGGGGGCGGCGGGCTGGCTGTTACATAGGGGGCAGGCTGGGTGACTGGATACCTAAGGGGCAGGCTGGCTGGTATGGGCAATGGCTGCTATACTTAAGGGGTCAGGTGGGCTGGTGTTGATCTATAGGGGGCTGGCTGTATACTTAAGGGGGCTGGCTGTATACATAAGGGGCAGGCTGGCTGGCTGTATACATAAGGGGCAGGCTGGCCTGGCTGTATACATAAGGGGGCAGGCGGCCTGGCCGTGATACTTAAGGGGGCAGGCTGTGCTGGCCGTTTACTTGAGGGGGCAGGCTGTCCTGGCCGTATACTTAAGGGGGCAGGCTGTGTGGCCGTAATTAAGGGGGCAGGCTGTGCTGGCTTGATACTTAAGGGGGCAGGGGGGCTGTGGCTGTTATACTTAAGGGGGCAGGCTTGGGCTGGCGTATACTTAAAGGGGCAGGCGGGCTGGCTGTATATGTACTGGGGGCCAGAATCGGCTGGCTGTATACTTAAGGGGGCCAGAGGCAGAAAGGGCTGGTGTATACTAAGGTGGCAAATGGGGGCGTGGTACTTAAGGGGGCAGGCTGGGCTGGCTGTATACTACTGGGGGCGGGCTGGCTGGCTGTATACTACTGGGGGCGAGCTTTGCAAATATTATGGGGGGGGGGGATCTTGTTGATGAATGAATTGCCCCCTACAACTAGAATATTCTGACTTCAGACCGAATGATAAAGCTGCCCCAATATATGTATATGTAGAAGGGGCATATTTTGTATCTGTGGTATAAAGAACATATAATACATATGTTAGTGGAGTGTCACCCATGATTAGAATCCCTAAAAAAGGAAAAAAAAATTGATACTGAAGGTATTGCTACATTATAAGTATTTATATTCTTTTAAATTTCTTGAGAGAACCAAACATTAAAACTGACTGAAAAACGTTAAGCTAATAGATCCATAAAGAATAATGCTTTCTGTACAAACAGGGTTAATGTGTAAGCCTGCATACGTGCAGATTATCAAGAGCGAGGCCAAAACAAATGACTCACCGAACTCTTTGCTGTTACTCCCTGGTAATTGAAATTCTTCCTGTGGGTGGTGTGTAACGTTTGTTATAAAATGCTTGCCCATGGCAACCAATCACAGCTCCCCTTTAAAATATTCATGAGCACTGGTAAAATGAAATCTGAGCTGTGATTGGTTGCCATGGGCAACTAGAAATATTCTGACTTTCAGACAGAAATTTTCAGTAATACAAAAATGTGACTCATATCTGTATATAATGTTTATAGATGCTATTTATACAAGAAATTCATCTCTGTCAGTATCTACTGTGCTTAAATAACAAATTGAGGCAGTTACAGTAGTCTTACCTCATGCATAAACAGACAAGACTGTAGCTGATACCGCCAACCCCCCCTAACTAGACTGTGGCTGACGCCGCTGACCTCCCATGAATAGACCGTGGCTGAGGGCATCGACCCCCTAACGAAGCCGTGGCTGATGCTGCTGACCTCCCGTGACTACACTATAGCTTACGCAGCCAACCCCCCTAACTAGACAGTGGCTGATGCCGACAACCCCCTAACAAGACAGTGGCTGATGCCGACAACCCCCTAACTAGACTGTGGCTGACATGGCTGACCTCCCACCCAAGTAGACTGTGGCTGACGCCACCAACCACCTCATTACCAGACTGCGGCTGACGCTGATGATCTCCCGTGACCAGACTGTGGCTGACACCACCAACTCCACCAACTAGACTGTAGCTGATGCTATCAACTCCAGTAACTAGACTGACCCCACTGATGCCACTGACCCCCGTAACCAGACTGTGACTGACTGTGCAGATCCCTGATTTTGTTTTGCTAGATGAAGAGCTTTTTTTAAAAAAAAAAATTTATTTAATTTTTACGTGTGTGTGGTGGGGGTTAATTCATTAATGGACAGGCTGATTGTATCGGACCCTGTCACAATACAGTATCAGGCTGTCAGTGTGACAGCTAGGATCCTGCCGTTGGATTTGTGTGCATGTGCTGACGCTAATGGCGCCATTTGGCCGCAGCTCTGATGTCTAAGGTCATGTGACCGGAGCATCAGTGGCCAATAGTGAACAACTGAGCTCCTGTCACATGACCTTCTACATGGGGCCGTGGGCTGCAGGAAGCCACTGCAGCTCTTCGGCCAGGATTAGGGGAGAGAACAGAAAACTAATCCGCCTGATAGTTTTTTTTAAAGAGTAAAATTGCCTATACGAGCGACAAAAATTGTGCTCAAAAACTTGGCTTATATTTGAGTATTTACGGTACTCTGGTAACATAGCCAAGGTCACATTAACACCTGTGCAAGTGTCATAGATGCTTGAACATATGGTTTTACTCCTTAAAAAAAAGTTTTGTGTATATCAGCAACTAATTCATATTTCCTCCCTGCTACCGCTATGGGCCTGATAGAAGGTCATGTGACTGGTGCATGGCGACTGGTGCATGGCGACCCACTATAGGGGTGAAGAGCTAGGACAGTGAAGACCTGTGCCTGTACTCTGCACTGTGTGCAGCACCATTTGCAGTATCGGGCTGTCACACTAACAGACTAATATTATTAGAATTAGCTGAGATTTATGTAGAGAATATGTTATTGGCATCTTCTCTGCATCTCTGTGTATATAGATCCAATGGGCTGTTACCGTAAGATCACTGTTATCATATGTAAAATGTTCCTGGCCCTTGTTGAAAAGCAAAAATAAAACCAAATTTTACTGAAGAAAGAAATTAAGAGTAAACTCCCTCCCAAAAATAAAATACTGTATATATATACCTTATATACTCGAGTATAAGCCTAGTTTTTCAGCACAAAAATGTGCTGAAAAACCCAAACTCGGCTTATACTCGAGTCAAAAAAATAAATATATCTAAACTCACCTTTCCGGCGACCCCTGTATTTCTTCTGTGCGATCTGTCCGGCAGCGGCGGCAGGCTATATACACTGGGGCAGGGTCTGGCAGGCTATATACACTGGGGCAGGGTCTGGCAGGCTATATACACTGGGGCAGGGTCTGGCAGGCTATATACACTGGGGCAGCTGTGACCAATGCATTTTCCACCCTCGGCTTATACTCGAGTCAATAGGTTTTCCCAGTATTTTGTGGTAAAATTAGGGGCCTCGGCTTATTACTAGGGTGGGATATACTCGAGTATATACGGTATATATATATATATATATATATATAAAGCTGCCAGTTTTTCCAACTCAGCAACTAGTCATAGTCTGGTCTGAGGTCTCTGTGTCATCAGCTATAGTCTGGTTTGGGGGGTCGGTGGCGTCAGTCACAGCCTGGTGTGGGGAGGCATGAATGTCAGCCCTAATCTGGCCGTGTCAGCCATAATCGTGGCTGGGGAGGTTGGTGGCATCAGCCCTAGTTTGGTCTGGGGGGAATTGTCAGCAGCATCAGCCATAGTCTGGTCTTGTGGGGTGGCATATTGGCCACATAGTCTTGTCTGGGGGGTCAGTGGCATAACATATAGTCTGGTCTGGGAAGGTTGGTGGAATCAGCCATAGTCTGGTTTGGAAGGCTCATTAGTGTCAGACATAGTCTGGTGTGGAAGGGTTGATAGCGTCAGCCATAATCTGGTCTGGGTGGATTGGTAGTGTCAGCCATAGTCTGGTCTGGGGGGGTCCTGTAGTTTAAGCCATAGTCTGGTTTGGGGGGTCAGCAGCATCAGCCACAGTCTGGTCTGGGGGAAGTTGACAACATTAACCATAGTCTGGTCTGTTTGTTGTAGTTTTCACCCCTTGTTTAATGCATGATACTATAAAAAGCACAAAAAACAGGGACAGTAGTGATTTTTTGCATAAATATCTGTATATTAACTTTATATGCACCTATTAGTTATTTATATGTATTAGTGAAACTTTCATACTCTACCTTAGCTAAAATACTCTTCAAAACCGATAAGAGGCAGATATTTAATCTTCTGGAAAAATATTAGTGTGCCTTTTGGTCTATACCGGTAAACAATTTTTTAAGGGGACCCAAGCTCAGTGAACACTTGTCTTCTTGTAGCTACAGTCATGTGTTATTTGCTCATTAAATATTGACTATATATTATCTGAGTAATAAAATATTTTGCTGACGTTTGTAACTAGCATGTTGTAAACCAGTGAAAATTAGTGAAAAAAAGGCAAATAAGCGTTGTGAAGGTTTTCAAGCAGCAAATGTTTTGGGATTTTTTTAAAAGAATGAAATGGCTAAATATACTTCCATACTATTGCGTAAATAATAGAACCAAACATTTAAAAATGTTAAAACTTTAACCCCTTCAGGACGTAGCCAGTTTATTGCTTAAGGCTCAGCCCCATTTTTTGTATTCTGACGCGCGTTACTTTTTATGGTTATAACTTTTGAACACTTTTACTTATCAAAGCAATTATGAGATAGTTTTTTGTCACACGTTGTACTTAATTTTAGTGGTAAATCTTTAATGATAAGTTTTGCGTTTATTTATAAAAAATTTTTTAAAATGCTCAATTTTTTGAAAAATTTGGGATCCTCCGTACCACTGCGAGCAGTGGCGTAAGCAGACACCTGGCAGACACCATTGCAAAACGGGTTTGACTTACTGCGGCAGGGTACCACCAGGTCACTCCACAGGTGGGACTTTGCCCACGATGGTGGCCAAGGCGTGGTACAGAGTTGTGAGGCAGAATCGTGATCATGGACAGGCGAAAGGTAGAGACAGGCGGCACGGGATCAACATAGGGAAGTCAGGGACGGAACCCGGGTTTATCAGGGAAATCAGTAGACAGGCACTAGACAACAGAACAAGCTTTCTCCGAGGCATATAGCACAAAGATTCGTCAGGGAATGCTGGGAGAGACTGGCTTTTATTCAACTCCTGGAAATGGCCAGCACCAATTAACGGTGCGCTGGTCCTTTAAATCTTCGAGTGCTGGCGTGCGTGTGCCCTAGGAGGAAGGAAAGTGGGCCGGGCTGTGAGTAGCGGAGAGGTAAGGCAGCGGGACGGGTTGCTGGGGATCAGTGAGGGGCACGGGTGAGAGTACCGCTGACATCCTGTGATTCCTGATGCATACATATAGTATATATATATATACACTCAAATAGGGGCACATTAATCATAGGCTGGCGCTAAGTGCGTCAGCCTATGATGCTGACCCTGCCCTTTAGACAGTTGTCGAATCTATGAGGAGACTAATGTGCTGCACCGCCAGGGCTTTTCTTTCTTCAGGCGAGGTTTGGTTACAGATTTTGCTTCTTTTCTGGTGGTCGAAAATAAGCAGGGTGGTCGGCCACAGATTGGGCCACAGATGAAGAGGCCGGCGGCTGGATGGATGGCCACAGATCAAGCGAAAGCCGCATGTGCACGTCCACTGATGAGGAAGAACAGGCGCACTGTGGCGGGTGATGTGGGAGGGCAGGCGCATGGCCATGGATGAGAAGGGGGGCAGGCGCGCGGCCGCAGATGAGGAGGAAGGGCTGCCATAGATCGGGCATTGGCCGCTGGCTGCAGATGAGGGTGGAGGCCGGACAGTGGGCACAGATGAGGGAGGTAGGAGGGAGGCAGGGTTCCCACAGATCGTCTGGACAGTTTGCTAGGTGGGTGGGTGCCTGTTGTTAAGCCACGGAGCTTCACTGCTCATGTTAGTAGAGAGGGATGGGCATGTATACATTTTGGTTTCGCCAACCATCCAGGGCCCCTGTGCCACCTATGAACCTATGCCTCGCGAGCAAGATGCAACTGTCAATAAAGCAACATCTGGCTTGCGAGTCTTAGGTTCCTGGTCTTTATGACATCTGGATTTTAAAAATGTTGGATTGTCATAAGAACCAGGATTAACAATAAAGCTTCATCGCAGACACCTTTTTATAACTTTTATAGCTCTTTATTGTAGCCTGATGCTAGAGTACAGTAAATTACCAACATCCGGAGGTGCGTTTGTAACTAGGGGTCGTCTGTAAGTCGGGTGTTCTGCCTGTATATATATATAAAATATAAGAACCCCTACAGGTGTGTCACATTTATGTCACATAAAATGGGTTTCCCCATGAAACGTTATGGTTGAGCACACAAATCTTTTAAAAAAGGGGAACAGTCTGAGAATCTGTTCGTGTATCTATGCATGAATCAAAGTTACAGTTCCTCTCTGAACAGGAATCCCACTGTGGTCTATCATTACAAAATGACACCGTTTGCGTTGATACCCTCAACGTCATATATAAAGATAACATACATATTACATTTTATTTAAAGGTTACTTTAGAAGGTTTGAAGAGTGTATTGCCCATATGACCATACCAGTACCATAAATAATACATAAAAGTTATTGGAACCTAATCGATTTGTCATTCAGTTGCAGCATCTCCAGGCTAAACCTCTGTTTCATAATTTGAATACAGTTTTCTAGGGAGGATGCTCATGAATACTGCAAAGTAGAGCAAGGGAAGAAACATGGAACCTCTGTTCACTAGTACAGTATGGGCCATTAGAATTTGGTTGGTACAGGCGGTCCCCTACTTAATAACACTTGACTTACATACGACCCCTAGTTACAAACGGACCTCTGGATTTTGGTAATTTGCTGTACTTTAGTCCTAGGCTACAATAAACAGCTGTAACAGTTATCTAAGGTGTCTGTATTTAAGATTTATTGTTAATCCTGGTTCTTATGACAATTGTCACAGAGACCAAAAAAAATTTATTTGGGGTTACAATAATAAAGTATACAGTTCAGACTTACATACACATTCAACTTAAGAACAAACCTACAGAACCTATTCTGTACGTAACCCGGGGACTGCCTGTACTCAGTAGACAGATTTATAAACTGTTAGATAAAGCTTTTATATAAATTAAAAGCAGTAATAAATGTATAGTAAATAACTTATGAATGGAACCTAAAGAGAAAATGTATTTTAAATTGAGGCTAATTGTAATGCTGCTATAAGGGAATGGGCAAAAATGGAAAGTTAGGACAGACATTGAGAATGAGCCCTAAAACTAGACCCCCCAGCTACCTAATTACCCACCCTACCCTACAAGAGCCAAACACAAAAACAAAAGCAGAAGAATAGTCATACAAAATTCGGTAAAAATGAAGCGGACAACGCAGTACAGAATCAAGAGACAAACTGATGATCAGAAGACAGGCAAATGGTCAAAGAATCCAAAATAGAAAAGTCCAGAAAACGCTAGCTAACTCCACGTAAGGCTAGAAGTGGGAAGAAGGCTAGAAGTGGAAGTGGGAAGACAAATCTCTCATGAGATATCAGAGTCTTAGTGGAGAAAGTGGTTGGAGGAGGCATCTGTACATCACAGCTGGCTTAACTGTCTGCGGAACAGACCAAATTCAGAAGTGGTGAAAATTAGGAGTGATATAATGCAGTATTCAGACTAATGCTGGACACAATGCAAACTAAGTACAAAAGTACAGTCAGCCACACATCTTCTGCCATACTTTATGGGCTGAGGTTTATGCTGATCCCAAGCAGTCACAGATGTTACACCAATATAAGAAAATATAAGCCCTAAAACATATGAATTGAAGTTAAAAATATGACAATTTGTTTTTATTGCATTTATAGTTTTACACTGGTATTATTTTATAAATTATTTTCAGTATCCTCGTCAAATCCTTATATGTTTTGTTATTAATAGGCCTATTAAAAAATGTAAACAGCTTTAGAAATGAATAATTACCAAATGGGGAATCTGCTGTCATTGCATTACACATTACATATTTTCTTAAGGGTTTCCCTACAATTATTTTTACCCATTGTGTAAGTTCTGAAATGACAGATGTAAGACTAGAAAGTGGGAACTGAAAATACTTGCGTTTATGTTATGAAATTAACATCATTCTCTTGAATAGATGTTGCAGCATGTGCTGGGAGAAGTAGCTGCCTGTCCTGCTAAGGGAAGAGCATAAAGATGTTCTTTTCCAAATGGGCATTGGCAGGGGCACAGAATTAAAATTTTATAGTGTTTATGCCTACCTCTAATATGGAAAAGGTATAACTTACATTGCTTCCCTATCGTTTGCTTATTTGTAGTCTTTTTTTGTTGGAAAAAATCTTTGCAAAGAAGAAACCGGAGGCTGAGCTATGATTTGCAATATTGATCTGGCATGGATTGTCACATCGATTCACTGGCTTTGGCCACCCATCACAGTTTCAGCAAAACATACTGTACATCATTTATATTGAAAAAAGAAGCACCCATCCCTGGCTGCCATTGAAATAAATGGGAGTTAATTATAGGCCTGTTCGGGTAGAAAAATTCAATAAAAATGTATTGCAGTATATAGTAGCTTTACTAGCAGATGCTTAGAGATCAGGCTGACTGACTGTCCTATGAATCAAGCATAGACTCCCAATATGCTGGCGCGCATGCAAGATTTGAATGTCTTCAGCAGCTTTTCTAAAGCACCGACTTTTGGGTGTTTGCTGCAATATGTTTGCAGCACATATAGAAGTTGCTTCCCTCCATGGACTCCATACCTGCATTACAGTTTCTTCTCTAACAGCAGTAGCCATCTCACCATTTTTACCTCTGTTGATATTTGGTCCCTTGTGTCAGTAGAACTGCATACGGTAAATGAGGAGCAAGTAATTCTAACAACACGGTCCCAGAACCGAAACACTAAGGTAGCTAAGATTATCAATAACTTCTCCAGGCATTCTCTGTTTTGGTATCTGTGATGGGTGAAAAACACCCAAGCGTTATTCTGAGCTGCTTACATAACAGCATGCAATTTATTCTTCATGCAAGACCCAAGGTGGTCCCACCTGGTGGCAATACGACACCATGTACAGGTTCCGTTCATGGCCGGCAGCTGTTAGACAGCCTGAAGCCTGATGGCTCTTCCATGGGGGACGCTTCATATTTTCTATCTCTGTAAGTATAAACACGAATGCTTCTCCTGTGGGGGCATACATGTGCCTATTAGATGTCCCTGTCCCTTTTTCCAAATATCCCATTGAGGGAATACCTAATTATCTATAAGACGACAGTGAGTATGGTAGAGGTGGGGTTGTAGCTATTCTTATAAGAAGCAGCAGGTCAACTGCATTCAGGTTTTTAAGTTTGATTAATTATTTCATTATTTTGAAAAGTGTGGGTTGCTTTTTCCGGACAGCTTGAAATAGGCTATCGGATCTCCTTTGGAAAATATATAGAAATACGTTTCCCTGGGATGGGTAGTGGGCCCTTTCTGGTTCCCCTGTACCTCCCCCCTCCTTACCCATGTCTTAACTTGCATGTTTCTCCTTTTGGGCTTAGTTCCAAAAGAAAGAACCTGGGCAGCACCGACTCACCACCTATCCTTCCCCAAGGGTACATCGGTCATTTACATGATCTCTTTCCTGAGGAAGCTTCTGTGTCTTATGTTTCTTATAGCCATGTTTTTCTACTCCCGCAGTCAGGCCAGAGGGGCTTTTGGCCTAGATGGATACTTGAATCTGCTTTCTGTTTGTTACCTGGGCTCCCAGACTGTGTGGCTGCTGGATGGTGAGAATGAATATAATACTTGCTTTCCCATGGGTTGTTCCATTTACTGATGCTATTTTGAACTTTTTAAAATAATACTATGATAATCTTTGTTTGTGTAGTGCCATTGTGTTCTGTGGCGCTTTGCAGATCATGTGGGACATGTACAGAAATAAATAAATAAGGAAAGTAAAGACATTGGTGAGTAAATCATTTTAGTTCATTCCTGGAGTGAGTTGTACGATATGTAACTAGTTTTCCCTCAGTGACCCAATACTTGGATGATTTGTGTTTGTAGGCCCTGCTGATTTGCCTGTTTGTGGCCATTTGTTTGCATTTTTCACGCATAGTTTTGGTGTAATATGACTGAAGGCCTGTGCACCGTACTATGCTTTTAGGGCATTGAGCCTGATTCTGAGGCTAGCGTTTTTGTTTGCCACAGAATACACTGTACAGGCGTATTGCTTTCCTAGAGGCTTTTGTTCAGTTTGGAAGGTTATGCCCCAGAGAGGTTATGCACTCTCTCTGTGACTTCCTAGTTTTTTTCTCGTAGAGTTACACCACTGGGGAGAGTGTTTGTCCTTGTTTTAAAATACCAGAATACTGCATTCGTATTATTACCAGTCATTATGTGGACCTCTGATTTAGTGATAATTTTTGTTGCTATACAATGGTATCATATGCTAGCAAGCAGCCAGAGTCTGTTGGTTGTGGTTTTGGTTCAAATTTGGGGACGTGTGGTGCAGAGCCTTGGGCCCAGAGTGGTCTGCCTCTGGCCTGGTTCAGAACATGATTTTTCTGCAGCTCTCCATATTTGTGGTTGCAATTGAGTTCTGGGGCCCACTGTTTGCCAATATGAAAACCTGTTTTTGTACTGATAGCCTAGGTGTTTGTTATTAACATGTTGTCTTTCCCCGTTGCATAACTTGGTTCTTTGCTGTTTGGAGTTGAATATCACCTTACGGGCCCGACATGTACTGATCCTGTCTAATACTTAAGCTGCAATTTGTACAATTCCAGGTTTTTCACCAGTGGCATCTGACAATGGTTTTGGAAGCTCTGGGGTACACCCGGTGGCCTTTTTCCTGTTGCGTGACTTGGTTAGGTGATGCCTGGCAGTTTGCTCCTCAGAATAAAAGACCTTATTGTTTTCCTTAGCCTTTAGCCTAAGCCCCAGTTTTGGGACCTTACGCATTGGGGCTCTTGTCACCATCCACCCACACGTGTTTATTGAGAAATTATTTACTTAGACCTCAGTTGTTGTCTGTATATGGGTACAGTGTACAAAATTCAACAGATTCCGTCTCTGGACCGGTTAAATTGATTTTAGTTTTTCCCCTGGTTTGGGTCCCACTTTTTCATTCATAAGAGTGGTCCCCACCCCTTACTCATATTCAATTTCAGGGGATATTTGAAATGTGTTAGGGGTCTTGGGATGGCTCC
Source organism: Engystomops pustulosus (assembly GCA_019512145.1). Lineage (NCBI taxonomy): Eukaryota > Metazoa > Chordata > Amphibia > Anura > Leptodactylidae > Engystomops > Engystomops pustulosus. The sequence continues at coordinate 101,373,349 of CM033642.1, forward strand.
CTAGATATAAGGGAACCAATTGTTCCAGATTGGTGCTGCTGTATTAGAGACGGCCAGGTGCAAAGGTTATGAGGATTGAGTGTTAAAGGTCTGCATGCTTTGCTCATTATGTTTGCCTGATTTATTGTAGGACTGCTTTTTACCCCCCTTGTTGTTTCAGGTTCTCCGGTTAATGCACACCCCCGGTCAACTGTTTGGGTTCTGGGTCATTTGCACATATTTAAGTGGTCAGCAGGCCAGGCATACTGTTAATTCCGGTATGGTTAGTTTCACGCACTCTAACTGTGGGGATCTAGTACGGCAGAGGGAGTTGGTAAGGAACGTGTTTCCCTTAATGAGATAGGCCTGGATATAGTCCTATAGGGCCTTCCGAGGGTACTTCTACTTGCTGGGTGAAGGCGCAGATCCGTGTAGGGTTACATGGATCTGGTGGTGGAGAAATGTTGGAAGATTTTAGATGGCGTTTGCTCGATAGGCCAACCTGCCAGCTATGAGTCCAGCTGGGCATACAGCTTCCAGGGCTCAAAAATATGTGATTCTATCCCAAGTGCTTGATTTTTTGATTTAACGGGTTGATTTATAAAAAAAATGTATAAGTGTATTAATTTAATTGAATACATTTTGAAAATTAACTTATACTGTTAAAGTTTACTGATATTTGTGTTATGGGTAATTTATTTAAGTGCCCGAACAAGTGTTTTACATAAGGTGTTCTGTTGCATGCCCTTCAGTCTTTACTGCTATGCAGAGAATTTGTTATGGTGTGTTTGATATCAGTTTAGTATTTACTGATGATTTGTATAACTTAATAACTTTTTATATCAGATCCCCTAAGTAATTTACTACTTGCTCACAATGATCACAATCTATTATTCAATTCCACTCAAAATACTTCCCTTACACAGTACTGCATTTTATAGTTCATTTGACAAGGAATTATTGTGAAAGAATTTTCAGGAAAAACAAATTGCTTGTCAAAAAAGAGAGATTCACAATAGAATGCACTTTGCCAAGATTGCATCCTTCAACCCAGAAGTGCCCCAAGGCTTGGCAATCGCAAGTAAACCTAACCACAGTCTTACATCCTTCCTTTGCTCCGTGGATTATCTGATTGCATTGTGGTTAGCAAATTTATTATACAGGGTTATAAAAGTACTGTATATACTCGAGTATAAGCCGACCCGAGTATAAGCCGAGGCCCCTAATTTTACCACAAAATACTGGGAAAACCTATTGACTCGAGTATAAGCCGAGGGTGGGAAATGCATTGGTCACAGCCTCCCCAGTATATAGCCAGCCAGCCCCTGCCCCAGTGTATATAGCTAGCCAGCCCCTGCCCCAGTGTATATGGCCTGCCGGCCCCTGCCCCAGTGTATATAGCCTGCCAGCCCCTGCCCCAGTGTATCTAGAATTATGTTGCTATTCTCGATATATTGGAGTAGTGGAAGTCCACATGTCCGCGTATGTTGTAGTCCGCGGCTATCCACATGTGATGGAATTTGTGGACGCCGTTCGGAAGCGTGGTCACAAAGTGTTGCGGGATGTCAGTTCATAAAGCTACTGAGGAAGAAGCATCACGCTTCGAAACGCGTCTAGCTACTAGTTACAAGACTCATACGGAATTGCATATTCCTTCCCACATACAGCCGGACCAATGTCGTCCATATTACGGCTGCCTCCATCCAATTCATAAAAAGCCAAATATTTCAAGTTCTGCATTAAGACCCTTTGGTAACATGGTGTCAAAGGTAAAGATAAATCTTGATTCTATTCTGGACATTTTGGCAATGTAGTCTCCACCTCTCCAATCTTTTTTCACTGACTGTATCGCACAGAATTTTAATTGTGTTACATCCATATTATGAGCTGTTTTGAAGTGTTTTGCGAAACCGACTTTTGAGCGTGCCCACATACACAAAAAATATTTGTCAAACTTTTTTATTGGGCCTTTTTGGTGTTAAGACCCATTGTGGCTGCACCCAAAACCGGTTGAACAGAGACCAATAAGTGCCACTAAACCCACTGTATAAAAAATTATTCTCTTCGATAACACCTTAGTGTTAAGCACTATTGATTTCTGTTTTCTGAATTGAATCCATCTAAAATCAACATGTCACTATGGAAATTTTTAGATGATAAGAAAAAATCAATTAACGAGTATGAATTCTCAATTGACCAGGGTATACATAGGACACAAACGAACTATACGCAAAATGACCAACAGGTCAGAGAAACATTTAATGACCTAGAAAGACTTCTAATCAAACAGTTAAAACAACAATGGGAAATAAAAACATTACGACAGTATATTGAACATAATATAATCCCCCAAGGGTTACGAATACACAAAGCACCAGCAGAAGACTTACAAGAAGACACATTCAATATAGAATGGGACACTTTACTATTGAGTCAGTCAAAAGAAATCATTGGACTTATCATCAAACGCAGAACACAAATGCTAGAAGGATTGGAAACTATGATACTAGAGAAAAAAAGACAAATAGAATCCTTTGAAGAAAATGAGGAATCCACAAATAGACAAAAACATATTTGTAACAAATTAGAAAGAGTAGAAAAAGAAATCATAGAAAAGAAAATTAAAAAATTCAAATGGAATCAGAATAAGATACATAATAATTTCTCTAGATCAAGTTCCACCCAACATCAAGAAGTAATGATCAGACCAAGACAGCAGGAACAGCACTATTCAAAAACGCAATCTATTGACACACAAAATAGATATTTACCGCTACAAAATTTGAGTTCTCCTTTTCAGCAACAAAGGGAGGAACTCTCCCCATGGAAACCCCATCCCATCACAGATCACAGCAAAAGAAGACATCACACACACGTACAACAACGACCATACCACAATTTCAACCACCAACAATTGAACTACAGACAATCTCTCAATTATCAACAACCGAACTACGAACAATTTCACCAACACCCGCAAAGATATATACCCAAAACATGGACAGAGCACAACGGAACGAGGAATCACCGACAAACCAGAGACTATACACACAGTCGACCACAGACATATGCACAAGTGACACAAAGTTCACCCATTTCAACACAGAAAACACATGCCACACAGACACAAACCCTATTGAATCTAGGGCAACACACAAGAAAAAGAGGATTAGAAGAGGACATGGAATTAGACACCACTCCGAAGTTAAAAGTAGGGAAGTTGTAACAAGTGGTGAACTGGACACATTAGGAATTTTTAATCTAAGTAAAACATCACTCACCAAAGACCACGTTAGTTTGTTGAACAAAGGATTAAAATATGCACCAAGTCATTCCTTGGATAAATTTGAGATATATGTAGGCATAGAGAAATATATGAGGAATTTATGCCTAAAGAAATATTTTTTGAAAAATCCATTAGAGAAGACCACTACAAACCTAGGGCCCCACAAATACACCAGTCTAAAACCCAAATCAAAATTTTTCCCACGGCAAGAAATGAGTAAAGAAATGACATCCTTTAAAATATCTTGTAAGAAAGATGTTAACAAGCTGAAACAGATAAACAAATACTCAAATTTAACCAAAGCAGAACAACATTCATTAAAAATTTTACAGAAAAACAATGCTTTAACTATACGTCCAGCTGACAAAGGAGGGGGGGGATTGTGTTACAAGACACCTTAGATTACAATAATGAATGCCTACGACAACTGAGGGACACCGACACATATCACAAACTTCCATGTGACCCCACTGACTCCTATACAGAACAATTGAAAAGTCTTGTCAATGAAGCTCTATCAACACAAATAATAACAGAAAAAGAACATGACTATATTTTACATAAACACTATAGAATACCTATTTTTTACTGTTTGCCTAAAATTCACAAAGACATATCCAAACCCCCTGGAAGACCAATAGTTTCAGGCATAGGATCCTTAACAGCTAATCTTTCTCAATACATAGATCATTTTCTTCAAGATTACGTGAAAAAAACAAGAAGTTACCTCAAAGACACCACTCAAATCATTAGGATATTAGAAAATTTAGATTGGAAACAAAATTGGACTATTGCAACATTAGATGTAAGTTCCCTATATACATGCATTAAACATGACTTAGGTATTAAAGCAGTAGAACACCATTTAAGAAAAACAGATGCTTTAAAAAACGAACAAATTAATTTTTTATTGGACTGCATCCGATTTATTTTAGAACATAACTATTTCTATTTTGAAGAGGAATTTTACTTACAGGTATCCGGTACTGCCATGGGCACCAGGTTCGCGCCAAGCTTTGCTAATCTATTCATGGCATATTGGGAAGAACACACTATAGATTGCAGGCTTGGCGACGGCCTGGTGCTCTGGCACCGGTATATAGATGACATCATCCTAATTTGGGACAAAAGTGAGACAGAATTACATGACTTCATTTCAACATTAAACAGAAATACATTCAATTTGAAATTTTCACCCAACATAAGCAAAACAAAGGTAGAGTTTCTAGACTTACAAATTGATATAGTGGATAATAAGTTGGAATGCAGCACATACATAAAACCAACATCTAAAAATAGTTATATATCCAAATACAGTTGCCATCTTCCTAGATGGCTGGAAAATGTACCCTTTGGTCAATATCGACGTTTAAGGAGAAATTGCACAACCACTGAAAAATTCGAAAAAGAGGCAAATCAATTAACAGTACAATTTCAAGAAAAAAATTACACAACCACAACATTATCATCTGCTTTAACAAAAGCGAGACAATTAAAAAGAGAGGATTTGATAAAAGAAAAAACCTTACCCTTACAGAAAACTACATCAGATGACACACGAGAGAATCAAAGTAAGATTATTTTCCCATACAACACACAATACAAAAAATTACAGAAAATTATTACTAAACATTGGGATGTTTTGAGGAATGACAGAACACTTCACACAATTTTACCCGAAAAACCACCTATTATTTACACCAAAGCTCCTAACCTAGGCTCTCAATTAGCTCCCTCTATTAAGACCAAACCAAAAGCCCCAAGTAAAACTTGGTTAAATTTAAAAGGCTTTTTTAGATGTGGAGATTGCATTTGTTGTAAGAAAACCCTTTTTTCAAAACGAACCCAAGAGGTCACTTCATCCAGTAATGAATTAACACATAACATCAACGAACTCCTCACTTGCAATAGTAGTGGAGTTATTTATATGATAACGTGCCCTTGTCAAAAACAATATATTGGAAGGACGATTAGACCTCTAAAGGAGAGAATTGCTGAACATTTGAGGAACATTAAAAAAGGTCTAGAAACCCATACCCTGGCAAAACACTTCAAAACAGCTCACAATATGGATGTGACACAATTGAAATTCTGTGCGATACAGTCAGTGAAAAAAGATTGGAGAGGTGGAGACTACATTGCCAAAATGTCCAGAATAGAATCAAGATTTATCTTTACCTTTGACACCGAAACCGACTTTTGAGCGTGCCCACATACACAAAAAACATTTTCCAAATTTTTTCATTGGGCCTTTTTGGTGTTAAGACCCATTGTGGTTGCACCCAAAACCGGTTGAACAGAGACCAATAAGTGCCACTAAACCCACTGTATAAAAAACTATTCCCTTCGACAACACCTTAGTGTTAAGCACTATTGATTTCTGTTTTCTGAATTGAATCCATCTAAAATCATTATGTCACTATGGAAATTTTTAGATGATAAGAAAAAATCAATTAACGAGTATGAATTTTCAATTGACCAGGGTATACATAGGACACAAATGAACTATACGCAAAATGACCAACAAGTCAGAGATACATTCAATGACCTAGAAAGACTCCTAATCAAACAGTTAAAACAACAATGGGAAATAAAAACATTACGACAGTATATTGAACATAATATAATCCCCCAAGGGTTACGAATACACAAAGCACCAGCAGAAGACTTACAAGAAAACACATTCAATACAGAATGGGACACTTTACTATTGAATCAGTCAAAAGAAATCATTGGACTTATCATTAAACGCAGAACACAGATACTAGAGGGATTGGAAACTATGATACTAGAGAAAAAAAGACAAATAGAATCCTTTGAAGAAAATGAAGAATCCACAAATAGACAAAAACATATTTGTAACAAATTAGAAAGAGTAGAAAAAGAAATCATAGAAAAGAAAATTAAAAAATTCTAATGGAATCAAAATAAGATACATAATAATTTCTCTAGATCAAGTTCCACCCAACATCAAGAAGTAATGACCAGACCAAGACAGCAGGAACAACATTATTCAAAAACGCAACCTATTGACACACAAAATAGATATTTACCGCTACAAAATTTGAGTTTTCCTTTTCAACGACAAAGGGAGGAACTCTCCCCATGGAAACCTCATCCCATCACAGATCACAGCAAAAGACGACATCACACACACGTACAACAACGACCATACCACAGTCCCAACCACCAACAATCGAACTACAGACAATCTCTCAATTATCAACAACCGAACTACGAACAGTCTCACCAACACTCGCAAAAATATACACCCAAAACATGGACAGAACACAACGGAACGAGGAATCACCGACAAACCAGAGACTATTCACACAGTCGACCACAGACATATGCACAAGTGACACAAAGCTCACCCATTTCAACACAGATAACACATGCCACACAGACACAAACCCTATTGACTCCAGGGCAACACACAAGAAAAAGAGGATTAGAAGAGGACACTAGCTACCAGTTACAAGACTCATACGGAATTACACATTCCTTCCCACAAAAGGAAAGAAGAGACACTCACCTGAAAAAATTCGAATAAGTTTGAAGAGGCTTGCAAACCCAAGCAAGCCACTGGGAGCCTTGACTTGCATATCCGCATTCAGTAACGAGCACGACCACATTCACTTGATGAGTACGGCACCACCTGCGATATATCTCAATCGCATATAGTCGCCCGGTCTGAATTAGGAGGACAAGGAACCATGCGGCACAACGGATGTGTGTGAACTGACATCCCGCAACGCCTTGTGACCACGCTTCCGAACGGCGTCCACAAACTCCATCACATGTGGATAGCCGCGGACTACAACATACGCGGACATTTGGACTCCCACTACTCCATCACATCGAGAATAGCAACATAACTCTAGGGACGCCTAGGACCATTGTTGCCAACCAACCGTGAGTGCATACATTTCCGTTTAATTTTATTTAAAGGCGAAAGCATATATGAGTCTTCACAGGTGTAGGGCCCTGCATCCTGATTAAACAACAAAACCTCCTGGATAACAATCTACCATACAAAGTTAAATTCCGACACTGATTTTGGATTTTTGTCCTTTAGGACTTGCAATTTTGGACTTTTTTGTTTTTATTTTTTAGGATTACAATTTTGGACTTTTGACTTTCTATTTTTATTCCATGATTCTATTTTTATTTTGTCCATTTTAAGCATGCATTTTCTATTCGGTCATCTGTATGTAACTTTGTTTTATGCCTAATAGAAACAGGTCAAAATACACAATCGGATACATACTCCCACTATATAAGTGTAGACACACTCCACCTTCAGTACACATCTAGAAATCAAATCGCCCTTGTATACAAGGTGTGATAGATACCCATCTGTAAGAAATCTACAGTGTTTTTACCCACTAAGATTGTATACCTGCTATCATATTAAGGATTATTGTTATTGTTTTATCTATTTTATCTATGTTTGCTAGAAAGTGTTATTAAAATTGCGATTCACTTCCGAAACCGACTTTTGAGCGTGCCCACATACACAAAAAACATTTTCCAGTAGGGACTCGAGCGTCTGTGGTGTTCATGACCATTAGTTAAGCGGCGATTGGTCTACTGCCGCTTCTTAAAGGCTCGCAATCGGCCCGCATGAGACGGTATTCTCATCATCCCGCCTCATGGCAAGGCGCCCTGGTTCCATGTGTGCACGGGACGCAATAGAAAAGGCCGAAGCATCTTACCTGAACCATGGAAAAAAGAAATTGTACTGCGTTCAGTGGTCCACTTGGTTTGAGATGAAAGTAATTTGCAGGTCGTTGGGAAAGTAAGTCCCGAGTCCGAGAAGAACGGAAGCACACATCCCACGGTTGCGGGTCTAACTGTGAAGGTTATGCCATAAGTGATGGATTAGGCAGCCATGTCCGGGCGGCGGGTGTAGGCCCACTGGTTTTAGCAAAATCAAATTTCAACCTCCTCAAAAGAGAAAGGGAGAGTCACATCTTTCTCTCTTCTGGCCAACAAGCCTTTGTAGAGATGGAATTTTAAATTTTCCCTCCGGACTTGGCCCGTCCAGTACAATATCTTGTTTAATACCACAGTAATCACTGGGCTTTATTGTCCAGCAACCGCCCTACCTAGTTTTCTATGCAATATTGTCGAAAAGGTAGATGAGAGACAACCAGACCCAACATGCATACGACTGAGGGCTGCTATGAAGGCAACCTGGGTCTTTCCATCCCCCCCACCTCTGCACGCCATCAGCTAACCGCCTCTCACCACACACCTTGATGCAGTCATTCATGCCCCGCCCTGTCTCTTACTTACAGCCGGGTCCTGCAGGAAGGCAGAACCCTGCGGGTAGATAAGCCTTGCTCCTCGGTCGCTCGTCGGACCCTGGTGCAAGGCGCAGTAGATACGAATCCCCCGTAACGCCACAACGGGGGTCCGACCACGGGGGACCCACGTTCACGCCGCAGTCCTGCTTGACCACTTCTGTAAGGGTTTTAAACCCCCGGATCTGCAGTTTTTTTCCCGATCCCCTGGTGTTTTATGTCCGGTCTGGGCTGGATATCACATCCCGCCACCGTCACTAGCGAGAAACCCGTGTCCCTAAATCTCTGCTGACGTGCCGCCGTAGCACGGCATACGCGTCAGAAAAGTACCCTTAATGACCGCCGTAAAAAGCCGATACGTCGGGTCATTTGAAACGGGGGCGGGGGGTTTTTTTTTAGGAAAATCGTTGACAATTCTCGCTCTCTACCTGGAGACACCAAGTACTGTCTGTGTGAAGCACATTCAATAAGGTAAAATAAGTGCTGTGTTGGTTAGCTGCAGGGAAAATCCCTCCAGTTGTTTAGTCCTCTGTAACTTGTCATAGTCATTTCCGGGCAATGCAAGGATTTGTTTCGTGAATGTTTGGTTTCTTGTCTTTGCACCTTCTCAATAAACCTGCTTTACCTCTACCTGCCGCTGTTGGCCTGTTATTGATGTGAAAAGAAGCGTGCCGTTGACTCCAACAAGGCTATCCCTAACATTTCTTAACATAGATCTAGCATGGATGTACGTTCCTATCCAAATATAATCAATATAATAGATTCCTTTTTTTTTTGAATTGAATCACTGAATTGAGAAGCACTTGGGTACTCAAATGGGTCCCTGGATGGCGTTTTCTCATACCTGGCATAGTTTGGCTTTAATTTAAATTTTCAGATTGGAGGCTTCTCATGGGTAGAAAGAATCCTTTATAAATAAGAAACATTCCCTGTTTAAAAATCATTTGAGCGCTTGTGTTGTTTTGACTTGCACTTCTTCTATATCCTATTGCAATTAGCCCATAACTATACCCATATAATATATACCCTAAAATGGTGCCAATTAAACTGGCAACTCATAGCACAAAAAGAGATCTCAATAGCTTAATAGATTATGACTATACAATGTACAAGTATGTAAATGTTTGTAAAAAACCTTTAGTTAATGGATTTCTCCATACAAGATACATGCATGCCGGCAGGCCCTGACTACTATAAACTGCAGAACATACAGCCTTGATCCTAGCTTAGCCAAGCTAAAATGTTATCTACATAAAATATGTTAGTACTGTTCACAGTTAATGGACAATCTACTGCCATTTATCACACTTTACCACCCACTAGGGACGAATTTTCAATTACCACAGTGGAGTAGTAAAGCAAAGATTTCGGTGAGTCATTTGGTTTTGGCCTAGACTCTTGATTACTTCATAGTATCAGGCTACAACTTAACCCTGTTTGTACAGAAAGCAATGATCTGTATGGCATATTAGCTAAGTTTTTCATCAGTTTTAATATTTGTTTCTCTCAAGAATATTTTAAAAGAATATAATACTTTAATATAGCAATACAGTCAGTATCAATTTTTTTCCTTTTTAGGATTATTAATCATGGGTATCACGCCATCTAACATATGTATTATATGTTCTTTTATACCACAGATACAAACTATGCCCCTTCACATTATACTATAATTGGGGCCAGCTTTATCAGCGGTCTGAAGCAGAAATAATTCTAGTTTGGCCATGGCACACTACATCACAGCTTCCTTTAAATGATTCATGAGCACTGGTAAAATGAAGCTGAGCTTGCGATTGGTTGCCCTGGGCGCCAACTAGAAATATTCTGACTTTCACGACGAAATTTTCAGTAAACAAAAAGTGACTCTTCTGTATAAGATTTATAAGTGATATTTATACAAAGAATTTCATCTCTTCAGTATCTACTGATGCTAATACACAAATTAGGCAGTTTACAGTTAGTCTTACCCGTCCTGCATAATAAACAGACAGACTGTAGCTGATAACCCGCCACCCCCCCTAAACTTGACTGTGCTTACGCCGCTGACCTCCGCATGAATAACCGTTGGCTGAGGGCATGACCCCAACGAAGCCGTGGCTGGATGTGCTGAGCCTCCCGTGCTAAGACTAAAGCTTACGCAAGCCAACCCCTCCTCCTAATAGACTCTCGGCGGATCCGACAACCCCCTAACAAGAAGTGGCCTGATTCCGACAACACCCGTAATTAGACTGTGGCGACTGAGCTGAACTCCCCACCCACCGTAACTGGGGCTGACGCACCAACCACCTATGTACCAGACTGCGGTGACGGACTGTGATGATCTCCCGTGACCAGACTGTGGCTGTACACCACCAAATCAACCAACAGACTGTAGTCTGATGCTATCAATCCAGTAACTAGATGACCCCACTGATGCCATGACCCCCGTAACCAGACTTGACCTGACTGGCAGATGCCCTGAGTTTGTGTTGCTAGTATGAAGAGCTTTTTTTAAAAAAAAAAATTTATTTAATTTTTACGTGTGGTGGTGGGGGTTAATTCTTATGGACAGGCTGATTGTATCGGACCCTGTCCACAATCAGTATCAGGACTGTCAAGTGTGTGAACGCGAGGATCCTGCCGTTGGATTTGGTGTGCATGTGCTGACTAATGCGCCATTGCCGAGCTCTGATGTCTAGAAGGTCATGTGGACATAGCACCTTGGCACATAGTGAACAACAATTGCTCCTGTTCACATGACCTTCTACATGGGGCCGTGGGCTGCAGGCAAGCGCACGGCAAGCTCTCGGCCAGGATGTTGACGGAGAGAGAACAGAAGAACTAATCGCATCGATAGTTTTTTTTATAAAGGGTAAATGGCCTAACACGAGCAAGACAAAAATTTGTGCTCAAAAACTGGCTTATTTGGGAGTAGTTTACGGTTATCCCTTGGTTAACATACCAAGGTCACATAACCACCTGCAAGTGCCATAATGCTTGAACAATGGTTTTACCTCCTAAAAAAAAGTTTTTGTGTGGTAAGCAAACTATTCAGATTTCCTCCCTGCTAGCTCGCTATGGGCCTGATAGAGTCATGGACTGGTGCATGCGACTGGTGCATGTGGCGACCCACTATAGGGGTAGAGAGAGCTAGGACAGTGACAACAGACTAATAGTTATGAATTAGCTTGAGATTTATGTAGAAATTGTTATTGGCCCCAATCCCCCCTTACTCTGCATCTCGTGTATATAGATCCAAGGGCTGTTACCGGTAAGATCACTGTTAATCATGGTTAAAATGTTCCGGCCTTTGTTGAAAAGAAAATAAAACCAAATTTTACTGAAGTAAAGAAATAAGAGTCAAATCCTCCCAAAAATAAAAGACTGTATTATACTCTTTTATAACTCGAGTATAATAGCCAGTTTTTTCAGCACAAAAAACTGTGCTGAAAAACCAAACCGGCTTAATACTCGGTCCAAGAATAATATATCTCAAACTCACCTTTCGTTGCGGACCCCTGTATATCTTTGGCATTCTGTCCGGCAGCGGCGGGCAGGCTATAACACGGGGCAGGGTCGGCAGCTCTTATCACTGGGGCAGGGTCTGGCAGCCTATATACACTGGAGGCGAGGGTCTGGCAGGGCTATATACACGGGGCAGGGTGGCAGGCTATATATCACTGGGAAGGGTCTCTCGGCAGACCTATATACATTCGGGGCAGCTGTGACCAATTCATTTCCACCCTCGGCTCTATCTGGTCAATAGGTTTTCCAGTATTTTGTGTGGTCAAATTAGGGGCCTCGCTTGATTACTAGGGTGGATATACTCGAGTAATACGGGTATGATTTTATAAATATATATATAAATTAAAGTTGCCAGTTTTTCCAACTCAAGCACTATCATAGTCGTGGCTGCTGTTTTAGGTCCATGTATGTCTGTTCTGCAGCTTAGTCGTGGTTGTGCTGTCGTGGCGTGCAGTACAGCCTGGTGTGGGGAGGGGGAGACATGAATGGTCAGCCCAACGGGGCGTTGTCGCCATAAGTGGCTGGGGGGTTGTGGTCATCACCCTAGTTTTGGTCTGGGGGGAAGGGGAATGTCACAGACATCAGCCTAGTCGCGGTCTTGTGGGGAGTGGCATTTGGCCACTATCTTGTCTGGGGGGCCGTCGGTCATGAAAGATATAGCTGGTCTGGAAGTGTTGAGTGGAATCCGCCCATAGTCTGTTTGGAAGGCTCATTAGTGTTCACGACCTAGGCTGGTGTGGGGAAGGTTGTGACTAGCTGGCAACCATAATCTGGTCTGGGTGATTGTGTGTCACCATAGTATGCTGGGGGGGTCCTGTAGTTTTAAGCAATAAGTCTGGTTTGGGGGGTTCAGCAGCATCAGCACAGTACTGGTCTGGGGAAGTACAACATAACATATCTGGTCTGTTTGTTTAGTATTTCACCCCTTGTTTGAATGCATGATACTATAAAGCACAAAAACAGGGACATAGTGATTTGTTTGCACTAACTATCTGTATTTAACTTTAATGCCCTATGTTATTATAATATTAGTGAGTAGGAACTTTCATACTCTTACCTTAGCAAAATACCTTCGAACCGTAAGAGGCAAGATACTTTAATCTTACTGGAAAACATATTCAGTGTGCTTTTGGTTCTACTCCGGTAAACCAATTTTTATAGGGACCCACACTCGTGAACACTTGTCAGTCTTGTAGCTACCGTCATGTGTTTATTTGCTTTCATTAAATATTGACTATATATATATCTGAGTATAAATATTTGTGCTGACTTAGTAATAGTGTTGTAAAACCACTTGAAATTTTCTCCGAAAAGAAAAAAAGGCAAAATAATTGCTGTTGTGAACGGTTTTAAGCAGCAAATGTTTGGGATTTTTTTAAAAGAATGAAATGGCTAATATATCTCATACTTTTCGTAAAATAGAACCAAACATTTAAAAAATGTTTTAAAACTTAACCCCTTGGAACGTAGCCAGTTTATTGATTAAGAGGCTCAGGCCCCATTTTTTGTATTTCTGACGCGCGTTTCGGTAATTGTTATGTTATAACTTTGAACACTTTTACTTATCAAGAGCAACTTAGGAGATAGTTTTTGTCACATTGTGTGTACGCTTAATTTGGTAGTGGTAAATCTTAATGATAAGTTTTTGCGTTATTTATAAAAAAGTTTATTTTAAATGCTCATTTTTTGAAAAATTTGTGGATCCTCCCCAGTACCACTGCGAGCAGTGGCGTAAGCAGACACCTGGCAGACACCATTGCAAAACGGGATGTTGACCTTACTGCGCGCAGGGTACCACCAGGGGTCACTCACAGGGGGAACTTGTCCCCGATGGCGCCAGGCGTGGTACAGAGTTGTGCGAGCAGTCGTGATCATGGACAGTCGAAGTTTAGGAGAGACAGGCGGCACGGGATAAACTAGGAGTTCGGACAGGCAGTATGGAGTCAAAGTCAGGCCTGGGAACCCGGGTTTAGAGGGAAATCAGTAGTACAAGCACTAGGGACAGACGAACAAGCTTTCTCAGAGGCATATAGCCCAAGATTATGTCAGGGCATGCTGGGAGAAACCTGGTCTTTGTATTCAACTCTGGTAAATTGGCCAGCACCAATTAACGTGCGCGGTCCTGTTAAATCTCGAGATGCGGCGTGCGTTTGCCCGCTAGTGAGGAAGGATAGTGGGCTGTCGGCTAGAGGATCGAGAGAGTTAAGGCAGCGGACGGTGTTGCTGGGGCATCAGTCTGAGGGGCATCGGGTGAGAGTTAACCCGATGCATGTGATTCCTGATGCATACATATAATATATATTATATACACTCAAATAGGGGCACATTAATCATAGGCTGGCGCTAAGTGCGTCAGCCTATATGCTGACCCTGCCCTTTAACAGTTGTCGATCTATGAGGAGATAATTGCATGCACCGCCAGGGCTTTTCTTTCTTCAGCGCGGTTGTTACAGATTTTGCTTCTTGTCTGGTGTCGAAATAGCAGGAGGGCCACAGATGAAGAGTCCGGCGGCTGGATGGATGGCCACGATCAAGAGCCGCATGTGTGAGGGCGTGTGCACGTCCACTGATGAGGAGAACAGGCGCCTGTGGCGGGTGAGGGGTGGGAGGCAGGCGCATGGCCATGGATGAGAAGGGGGCAGCGCGCAACCGCAGATGAGGAGGAAGGGCTCTGCCTAGTCGGCATTGCCGCTGGCTGCAGATGAGGGTGGAGGCCGGACAGTGGCCAGATAGTGAGGTAGGAGGGAGGCAGGGTTCCCACAGATCGACTGAGTTTGCTAGTGGGTGGGTGCCTGTTGTTAAGCACCACGAGCTTCACTGTCTGATTAGTAGAGAGGGATGGGCATGTATACATTTGGTTTTCGCAACCATCCAGGGCCCTGTTCCACCTAGAACCTATGCCTTCGCGAGCAAGATGCAACTGTCAATAAGCAACAATCGGGCTTGCGAGTCTTGAGTCCTGTCTTTAGACACTGGATTTAAAATGTTGGATTGTCATAAGAACCAGGATTAACAATAAGCTTCATCGCAGACACCTTTATAACTTTTATAGCTCTTTATTGTAGCCTGATGCTAGAGTACAGTAATTACCACAACATCCGAGAGGTCGTTTGTAACTAGGGGTCGTCTGTAAAGTCGGGTGTTCTCTGCTGATATAGATATAAATATATATAGAACCCCTACAGGTGTTTCACTTATGCCCATAAATGGGGGGAAAAAAGGGTTTCCCATGAACGTATGGTTGAGCACACAAATCTTTTAAAAAAGGTGAACCAGTCTGAGAATCTGTTCGTGTATCTATGCATGAATCAAAGTTACACAGTCCTCCTGAACAAATCTCCACTGTGGTCTATCATTACAAAATGACACCGTTTGCGTTGATACCCTCAACGTCATATATAAAGATAACATACAATATTACTTTTATTTAAGGTACTTAGAAGGTTTGAAGAGTGTATTGCCCATATTACCATACAGTACCATAAATAATACAAAAAGTTATTGAACCTAACTCGATTGTCATTCAGTTGCAGCATCTCCGGCTAAACCTCTGTTTCATAATTGAATCAGTTTCTAGGGAGGATGTCAGGAATAATGCAAAGTAGAGCAAGGAAAAACATGGACCTCTGTTCACTAGTACAGTATGGGCCATTAGAATTGGTGGTACAGGCGGTCCCCCTCTTAATAACACTGACTTCATACAACCCCTAGTTACAAACGGACCTCGGATTTGGTAATTTCTTACGTTCAGTCCTAGGCTACAATAAACTGTAACAGTGTACTAAGGGTTCATAATAAAGTATACAGTTCCGAGCTTACACAGACAACTCAACTTAGAACAAACCTACAAACCTATCTGTACGTACCCGGGGACTGCCTGTACCAGTAGACAATTTAATAACTGTTAGATAAAGCTTTTATTAAATTAAAGCAGTATAATGTATAGTAAATAACTATGAATGGAACCTAAAGAGAAATTATTTTAAATTGAGGCTAATTGTAATGCTGCTTAAAGGGAATGGGCAAAAATGAAGTTAGGACAGCCTTGAGAATGAGCCTAAAACTAGACCCCCCAGCACCTAATTACCCACCCTACCCTACAGACCAACACACAAACACAAAGCAGAAGATATCAATACAAAAATATTCGGTAAAAATGAAGCGGACAACGCAGTACAGAATCAAGCGAACACTGATGATCAGAAGACGCAAATGGTCAAGAATCCAAAATAGAAAAGTCCAGAAAACGCTAGCTACTCCCACGTAGGCTAGAAGTGGAGAAGGCTAGAAGTGGATGGGAAGACAAATCTCTCAGAGATATCAAGTCTTATAGTGAAAAGTGTGGAGGAGAGCATCTGTTTCTTGACATCACAGCTGCTTAACTGGTCTGCGGAACAGCCAAATTCAGAAGTGGATGAAAATTAGGAGTATCTAATGCAGGCTAAGTCAGGACAATGCAAACTATACCAATGCAGCACTTCCTAGTACAATAGTTAGAACCCCATACAAAAGGTTCATATAAACAGCTGATAAGGGGTGAAAGGGAATGATTGGTGTAAAACTAACCTTTATTAAGATATGTCACATAAACCTGCACCATTATATGAATAAAAATGCAAAATACTCATGGAGTGATGCTAAATGGAAGTGTGCAGCCTAAATCATACATCACATATATGGAACATCTGGTGGAACAAAATTCCATATTACGAATGGTCATCTCCTACCGTGTTCGATGTCTCATGAAAAGAGCAGGGTAAGGGGTAAGGACGTATGCTTGATGCTTACGGTCCTTTAAAAAGACCCCTTAACTCCTGCCATGACAAGGGCGTCCACAACTGTCCCTGTCCAGACAAACGCTCGCCCCCTGTTAGCGCACCTTTCCCTGACGCGTTTCGTCCACCGGGACTCTTCAGAGGAACTGGTGTATAATCAAAAAGCCGTCCTCATCTGGCGTAGTTGAGAAAAAGTTTTTGGCATGCCAAAGCTATGGTTTTCCCTGTAAACGTTACAGCAAGCTATCTACGCCGTTAGCTAGAGCTGTGGAAGATAGTGGCTGTGGTCCCCGATCCTGGTGGTGGACTAGGAGACACGTATGCAGGCCAGGCTGGCGAAACTGCCAGTTGTGGACGCCCTTGTCAGGCCAGGAGTTAAGGGTCTTTAAGGACAGTTACAGCACGCTCCTGTACCTCATACCCTGCTTTTCTCAATGAGACATCGATCCGGTAGGAGTATTCCTTCTAATTGATGCATTTGTTCCCCAGAGATGTCCAGATATGGGATTATATCTTAGATTGCACCTTCCATTAGCAGTTTCACTCCAATGATATTTTTGCATTTTTTATGTCCATTATATGGTGTCAGTTTATGTGAATTCTCATAAAAGTTAGAGTTTAACAAATCTTCCTTTCACCCCTTTCAGCTGTTATATTACAATGCAAACTAATTACAAATACAGTCCACCACACATCTTTCTGCCATACTTTATGGGCTAGGTTTTATGCTATCCCAGCAGTCCACGATGTTACACATAAAGAACATATAAGCCCTAAAACATATGAATTGAATGTTAAAAATAGGACAATGTGTGTGATTTGCATTTATAGTTTTTCAACTGTATTTTTCTAAATTATTTTCAGTATCCTCGTCAAATCCTTATAGGTTTTGTTATAATAGGCCTATTAAAAATGTAAACAGCTTTATAAATGAAATATTACCAGAATGGAATCTGCTGTCATTGCTTACACATACATTTTCTTAAGGGTTTTCCTCCAATTATTTTTTACCCATTGGTTAAGTTCTGAAATGACGATGTAAAGACTAAAAGTTGGACTGAAATACTTGCGTTTAGGTTTGAAATAACTCATTCTCTTGATAGATGTCGCAGCAGTGCTGGGAGAATAGCTGCGGCCTGCTAAGGGAAGAGCATAAAGATGTTCTTTTCCAATGCATTGCAGGGCACAGAATTAAAATTTTATAGTGTTTATGCCACCTCTATATGGAAAAAGGTATAACTTACAGTGCTTCCCTATCGTTTGCTTATTTGTAGTCTTTTTTGGTGGAAAAACTTGGCAAAGAAAAACCGAGCTGAGTCTATGAATTTGCAATATTATCTGGGCATGGATTGTCACATCGATTCATCGTACTGGCTTTGGCCACCCATCACATTTTCAGCAAAAATCGTAATCTTTATATGAAAAAGAAGACACCCACCCTGGCTGCCATTAAAAAATGGGAGTTATTATAGGCCTGTGGGGTAGAAAATTCAATAAAAATGTATTGCAGTATATAGTAGCTTACTAGCGATGCTTAGAGATCAGGCTGACTGACTGTCCATGAATAAGCATAGAACTCCCAAAATGCCTGGCGCGCATGCAAGATTTGAATTTCTTCAGCAGCTTTTCTAAAGCACCGACTTTTGGGTGTTTGTGCAATTGTTTGCACACTATAGAAGTGCTGTCCCTCCATGGCTCCATACTGCAGTTACAGTTTCTTCTCTAACAGCAGTAGCCTCTCACCTTTTTACCTCTGTGATATTTGTCCCTTGTGTCAGTAGAACTGCATACGGTAAATGAAGACAATAATTCTAACAACACGGTCCAGAACCGAAACACTAAGGTAGCTAAGATTATCAATAAACTTCTCCAGGCATCTCTGTTTTTGGTATCTGGATTGTAAAAACACCCAAGCGTTATTCTGAGACTGCTTACATAACAGCATGCAATTTATTCTCATGCAAGACCCAAGGTGTCCCCACCTGGTGGCAATACACACCATGTACAGGTTCGTTCATGGCCGGCAGCTGTAGACAGCCTGAAGCCTGTGGCTCTTCCATGGGGGCGCTTCATATTTTCTATATCTGTAAGTATAAAAGAATGCTTCTTCCTGTGGGGGAATACTTTTGCCTATTGAGGTCCCTGTCCCTTTTTCCAAATATCCCATTGAGGGAATACCTAATTCTATAAGACGACAGTGGTAGGTAGAGGTGGGGTTTGTGGCTATTCTTATAGAAGCAGCAGGTCAACTGCATTCAGGTTTTTAAGTTTGATTAATTATTTCATTATTTTGAAAAGTGTGGTTTGCTTTTTCCGGACCGCTTGAAATGGCTATCGGATTCCTTTGGAAAATACAGAAATACGTTTTCCCTGGGATGGGTAGTGGGGGCCCTTTCTGGTCCCCTGTACTCCCCCTCCGTACCATGTCTTAACTATTGCATGTTTCTCCTTTTGGCTTAGTTCCAAAAGAAGAACCTGGGCAGCACCGACTCACCACCTATCCTTTCCCAAGGGTACATCGTCATTTTCATGATCTCTTTCCTGAGGAAGCTTCTGTGTCTTATGTTCCTTATAGCCTGTTTTTCTACTCCCGCAGTCGGCCGAGGGGCTTTTGGCCTAGATGGATACTTGAATCTCTTTTGTTTGTTACGGGCTCCAGACGTGGTGGCTGTGCTGGATGGTGAGGAATGAATATATACTTGCTTGCCCCATGGGTTGTTCCCATTCTGATGCTTATTTGAACTTTTAAAATATACTATGATAATCTTGTTTGTAGTGCCATTGTGTTCTGTGGCGCTTGCAGATCATTGGGACAATACAGAAATAAAATAATAAGGAAAGTAAAGACATTGGTGATAAATCATTTTAGTCACTTCTGAGTGAGTTGTACGATATGTAACTAGTTTTCCCTCAGTGACCAATACTTGATGATTTTTGTGTGTAGGCCCTGCTGATTTGCCTGTTTGGCCATTTGTTGCAGTTACCAGAGTTTTGGTGTAATATGACTGAAGGCCTGTGCACCGTACTATGCTGTTTAGGGCAGAGCCTGATTCTGGGAGCGTTTTGTTTGCCACAGAATACACTGTACAGGCGTATTGCTTTCCTAGAGGCTTTTTGTTCAGTTTGGAAGTTTATGCCCCAGAGAGGTTATGCACTCTCTCTGTGACTTCCAGTTTTTTTCTCTAGATTACACCACTGGGGAGAGTGTTTGTCCTGTTTTAAAATACCAGAATACTGCATTCGTATTATTACCAGTCATATGTGGACCTCTGATTTAGTGATATTTTGTTGCTATACAATGGTATCTATGCTAGCAAGCAGCCAGAGTCTGTTTGGTGTGGTTTGGTTCAATTTGGGGACGTGTGGTGCAGAGCCTTGGGCCCAGAGTGGTCGCCTCTGGCCTGGTTCAGAACTGATTTTTCTGGCACTCTCCATATTTGTGGTGAATGGTTTGGGGCCCACTGTTTGCCATATGAAAACCTGTTTTTGTACTGATAGCTCAGGTGTTGTAGTTTGTTATTAACATGTTGTCTTTCCCCGTTGCATAATTTGGTTCTTTGCTGTTTGGAATTGAATATCACTTACGGGCCCGACATGTACTGATCCTGTCTAATACTTAAGCTGCAATTTGTACATTTCCAGGTTTCCACAGTGGCATCTGACAATGGTTTTGGAAGCTCTGGGGTACACCGGTGGCCTTTTTCCTGTTGTTCGTGACTTGGTTAGGTGATGCCTGGCATTTTGCTCCTCAGAATAAAAGACCTATTGTTTTCCTTAGCCTTTAGCTAAGCCCCAGTTTTGGGACCTTACGCATGGGCTCTTGTCAACCCCAGCCCCCACGTGTTTGATTAGAAATTATTTACTTAGACCTCGTTGTTGTCTGTATATGGGTACAGTGTCAAAATTCAACAGATTCCGTCTGCGACCGGTTAATTGATTTTAGTTTTTTCCCCTGGTTTGGTCCCACTTTTCATTCATAGAGTGGTTCCCCCCCCTTACTCATATTCATTTCAGGGATATTTGAAATGTGTTAGGGGTCTTGGGATGGCTCCCTAGATATAAGGGAACCATTGTTCCAGATGGTGTGCTGCTGTATTAGAGACGGCCAGGTGCAACGGTTAGAGGATTGAGTGTTAAAGGTTGCATGCTTTGCTCATTATGTTTGCCTGATTTTATTGTAGGACGGCTTTTTACCCCCCTTGTTGTTTCAGGTTCTCGGTTAATGCCACCCCCGGTCAACGGTTGGGTTCTGGGTCATGCACATATTTAAGTGGTCAGCAGGCCAGGCATACTGTTAATTCCGGTATGGTTGTTTCACGCACCTCAACTGTGGGATCTGTATGGCAGAGGAGTGTTGTAAGGAACGTTTTTCCTTAATGAGATAGGCCTGGGATAAGTCCTATAGGGCCTTCAGAGGGTATTTACTTGGGGTGAAGGCGAGTATCCGTGTAGGGGTTACATGGATCTGGTGGTGTGAGCAATGTTGTGGAATTTTAGATGGCGTTTGCTCGATAGCCAACCTCCAGCTAGGAGTCAGCTGGGCATACAGCTTCCAGTCTCAAAAATGAGTGGATTCATCCCAAGGGCTTGATTTTTTGATTATCGGTTGCATTTAAAATAAAAACTGTATAAGTGTATTATTTAATTGAATACATTTTGAAATTAACTATCTGTTAAGTTTACTATATTTGTGTTATGGGTAATTATTAG
The DNA here is from genome assembly GCA_019512145.1 of Engystomops pustulosus. Taxonomy (NCBI): domain Eukaryota; kingdom Metazoa; phylum Chordata; class Amphibia; order Anura; family Leptodactylidae; genus Engystomops; species Engystomops pustulosus. The sequence goes on from CM033642.1 coordinate 101,394,912, forward strand.
GGGCCCGAACAAGTGTTTACATAAGGTGTGCTGTTGCATGCCCTTCAGTCTTTACTGCTAGCAGATAATTTGTTTATGGTGTGTTTGATACAGTTTAGTATTTACTGATGATTTTACTAACTTATAACTTTTTATCTAATATCCCTAAGTAAGTTAACTACTTGCTCACAATGCATCACAAATCTATTATTCATTCCACTCAAATAACTTCCCTTACACCAGTACTGCATTTTATAGTTCATTTGACAAGGAATATTGTGAAAGAATTTCAGGAAAAACAAATTGCTTGTCAATAAGAGAGTTCACACAGAATGCACTTTGCCAAGATTGCATCCTTCAACCAGAAGTGCCCAAGGCTTGGCAATCGAAAGTAAACCTACCACAGTCTTCCTCCTTTCCTTGCTCCGTGGATTATCTGATTGCATTGTGGTTAGCAAATTTATTATACGGGTTATAAAAGTACTGTATATACTCGAGTATAAGCCGACCCGAGTATAGCCGAGGCCCCTAATTTACCACACATACTGGGAAAACCTATTGACTCGAGTATAAGCCGAGGGTGGGAAATGCATTGGTCCCAGCTCCCCAGTTATAGCCACCAGCCCGCCCCAGTGTATATATCTAGCCAGCCCCTGCCCCGTTATATGGCCTGCCGGCCCCTGCCCCCATGTAGAAGCCTGCCAGCCCCTTCCCCATGTATATAGCCTGCCAGCCCCTGCCCCAGGGTAATAGCCTGCCAGCCCCTGCCCCAGTGTATAATAGCCTGCCAGAACCCCTGCCCCTGCCAGTGTATATAGCCTGCCAGTCCCCTGCCCCCAGTGTATATAGCCACTCCAGCCCCTCCCCAGTGTCTAGCTACCAGCCCCGCCCAGTGTATATGGCCTGCCGGCCCCCGCCCCAGTGTATATAGCCTCACCCTGCCCGAGTTTCATACCTGCAGCCCCTGCCCCAGTGTATTAGGCCTGCCAGACCCTCCCCAGTGTATATAGCCTGCCAGACCCTCCTGCTCCCAGTGTATATAGCCTGCCAGCCCTGCCCGCGTGTATATAGCCTGCCAGCCCCTGCCCCAGTGTATATAGCTGCCAGACCCTGCCCCAGTGTATTGCCTGCCCAGACCCTGCCCGTGTATATAGCCTGCAGACCTGCCCCAGTTTTTTATAGCCTGCCAGCCCCTGCCCCAGTGTAATAGCCTGCCGACCCCCCCAGTGTTTATAGCCTGCCGCCGCTGCCGGACAGATCCACAGAGATACAGGGTCGCCGGAAAGTTGAGTTTAATATATTTATTTTTTGGACTCGAGTATAGCCGAGTTTGGGGTTTTCAGCACATTTTAGTGCTGAAAAACTGGCTTATACCGAGATATAAGGTTAAGTCTACTTTTGAATGAAATCTATAGAGAGAAAAAAAAGAAAAAAAAGAAAGCCCCTTAATACAATTTCTCCTACATCCTAATCCATTTCTTATAACACAGTACATCAAGGGACCATATTTTTTCATATTGCTTAACCCTTAAGGTTAAGTTTAACCATTGTTGTGTATGGATAACAATAATAAACTTTATTGGACGAAGCCCACGAGTCGGGCGATACGCGTGGGGCATTCCTCCTCCCCATCCATGACCATACCTACGGTAATGTTATTGTACAGTCATGGCCATTAGTTTTGGAGATACCAAATATTTAGTTTTCACATGATCATTACCCTCTGTTTTTCTATGTGTGTTGTCAGATGTTTTATCACATACAGAATACAAGTAACTAAAGCTTTTATTGACAGTTAGAATGAGTTATATGCAAGCAATAAATGGCAGTGTTGACCCTCTTTTTTACAGGACCTCTGCAATTCTCCTGCAGCTCTCAATCAACTTCTGGACCAAATCCTGACGATAGCAGCCAATCTTGCACAATCAATGCTTGCATTTGTCACAATTTGTTGGTTTTGTTTTCCACCCGTCTTTGATGATGACCACAATTTCTCAATGGTTTAAGATCTGGGGAGTTGCCAGGCCATGGACCCAAAATCTCTATGTTTTGTTCCCTGAGCCATTTATTTATCACCTTTGCTTATGGCAAGGTGCCCATCATGCTGGAAAAGCATTGTTGATCCTCCTGTCCTCAGCAGTCAATTTCTGACCTTTTGCAGAATATCAGTCTGTACCGGATGTTTTTTCGGGAAGAAGTTGGCTTCTTTGATGCCCTCTTGACACCAGGCCAGAGTCTCCACCCACAGTGTGGCAGATGCACTCACACCGCCTGCTACCATTCCTGAGCAAGCTCTGCACTGTGGTAGCCCGATGCCCGAAGCTGACACATTTAAGAGAGGCCTGTTGCGCTTGCTGGTCCTTCTTGTGCGCCCTGGAGCCTTTTGGCAACAATGGAACCTCTCATCCTTGAATTCCTTGAGGATACGATAGATTGTTGCCTGAGGTACAACTTTCTAGCTGCGAACTCTTCCCTGTTAGGCCAGTTTTGTCAGTGCAATGATGACTGCACGTGTTTCTTTACAGATAACCATGGCTAACAGAATAGAACCCATGATGCCAAAGCACCAGCCCCTTTAACCCCTTAACGCTCTCGGCCGTATCTACGGCACAGAGGATCAAGGGAGTATGAAAGAGGACTACGGGCCTAATTCTCTCAACAAGGTGGGGGTTTTTGCAAAATGCATAACCCCCCACCGCTAATAACCGCGGTTGGTGCTAGCACCGATCGCGGCTATTAACCCCCCCGTTGGCCGCGCAAGTCCGCCGCGGCATTTAAAGAGCGGCGGCCGCGGGCGCCGCCTCTTTCTTCGATCGCCACCGCCCCCGAACGTCATCGGGGGCCGCATCGGTGCCATGGTAGCCTCGTGTCTCTTTGACCGAGCGATCTGCAGCTGCAGACTTACAATGAGCCAGTGGCTCATTGTAATGATGTTGCTGCAAAAATGCAATAATGCAATACAGAGTGGCATTATATGGTACGAGCGATCTGACCATCTAGGGTGTATGTACCCTAATGGTCTAAAAAGAGTAGTGAAAAAAAAAGAAAAAAAAAGTTTAAAAAATAAAAAAATAATAAAATATTAAAAGTTCAAATCACCCCCCTTTCCCTAGAACGGATTATAAAACATAATAAACATAAAAATCACAACATATTAGGTATCCGCCGCTGCCCAAAATCCCGATCTATCAAATATAAACGGTTACAGGCGTCGGGACCTCCGAGGCGGGAAATGGCGCACAAATGTCCGAAATGCACTTACACCTTTTTTACATAAATAAAAAATGATAAAAAATGATCAAATGGCCACAGACCTCAAAATGGTAGCATGAAAACGTCGCCTCATTCGCAAAAAAATGACCCTCACACCATCTCCGTGCGCAAGAATGAAAAGTTTTAGCTCAGAAATGGCAAAATTTTTTTTCTTTTTTGTACACATCGTTTAATTTTTGAAAGTATTAAAACACAATAACCTATATAATTTGGTATCAACGAGATCGCACCGAACAAAGAATAAGTAGCGTTTTTATTTGGAGCGAAGAGTGAAAGTCGTAAAAACCGAGCCCCACAAGAACGTGACGCACGTGACGGTTTTTATCAATTTTTCCACTTTTGAATTTTTTTCAGCTTCGCAGTACACGGCATTTAAAATAAACATTACGGAAAGTAAATTTGTTACGCACAAAATAAGCCTTCACACAGGTCCGTACACGTTAAAAATGAAAAAGTTTGGATTTTTGAAGTTGAGAGCGAGAAATGAGCCGAAAAACCCCCGTCCTGCAGGGTTTAAAGTGCCCAGTGGTGTGATTCTTACTGAATCAGACAATTGATCTCACCCGTGTCCTCACTCAACACACCACCTGTGTTACTGGAGCAATCACGTGAAACCATGTTAGCTGCTTCTTTTAACCCCTAGGCGCACCAGGACGTTATATTACGTCCCCGGGTAGATGCTAGCGCACGGTACGTTCTATACGTCCTGCTTTGCACCGGCTCACGAACGGTACCGTACCAGAAGCAGCGGCTGTCGCTGTCTAGTAACAGCTACAGCCTGCGCTAACACCCGCGATCGGAGCCGGCTCCGATCGCGTGTGTTAACCCCTTACACGCGCGGTTCAAACATGACCGCGGCGTTGTAAGGGTGTTTGCGCTGTGATCGATCCCCCGTGCCGCTACCGGGGGATCCGATCCTTCTGGGCAGCTCCAGGACTGGCATTGCCCCGATCTGCCCGGTCTCCATGGCAGCCAGATCCCTTCCGGTCGTGACTGCAAACTGTCGGACCTGCGCAAGCTTGCCTCAGACAGTTTACACTGCTCTACAATAAAAATATTGTAGAGCATGTTTGAACTTAAACCAGTGATCAGAGCGCACGGTTCGAATCGAGTTCAAGTATTATAAGTAAAATATTCAAAACACTAAACACTACACATTATAATAAATAAAAATAAATACATAAAATAGACCCTAAAATGTTCACTTTCCCATAAAAACCTTATAAAGGATAAAAAACACAAAAACACAAAAACCCCGCATATTTGGTATTGCCGCTCCGTAACAATCTGTTAAAAAACAAATCGTTATGACTCAGCACGGGACACGCCCGTAAAAAAAAACGCAAAAACGTTCCGAAAAAGATAATTTATTAAACCCATAAAAAAAATGTCTAAAAAGTAATTTAAAAAATGTTATGCACCCAAAATAAGCCCACTAAAAAGAACAACTCTCTCGCAAAAAAATAAGCCCCTAACCAGATTTGTCAGCCGAAAATAAAAAGTTATACATATGAAATATGGTGATGCTAAAAGTAATAAGATTTTCTCCAAATTGGTTTTTATTCAGAACAATGAATAAATACACAAAACCCCCACGTATTGGTATCCCTGCGGTCCGTAACAATCTGTATAATAAACAGATCATGTATTAGATCCACAAGGAACCCCTAAAAACAAACAAAAAAGCTGTCAAAAAAAGATCATTTTCAATAATACCCTATAAAAATGCTCTAAAAAGGGATTTAAAATTTTATGCACTCTAAAATAGACCACTAAAAAGAACAATCCTTCTCGCAAAAATAAGCCTTAAACAGATGTTGTGAGGCAAAAATAAAAAAGTCATGCATATGAAAGACGGTGATGCTAAAATTAACAACATTTTGCCAAATTACTTTTATGCAATAAAAATGGGAAAAAAATAAAAATCTATATAAATGAGGTCTTTTTGTATCGTGGCGACCATAGAATAAAATAATATACATTTTATTGTATGGTAAACCCAAAAAAAACCCTAAATCTTCCTGAAAAGATGATTTTCATTTCCTCTCCTCCACAACAAGAGTTAATAAAATCTCACCAATTAGCTATAGATCCCCCAAATTACGTACCAGAAAAGTGCATCTCAGTGGCAAAGAAATAGCCCATAGGTCCACAATAAAAAAAAGAAAAAATAAGCCTGTACATGTGACAATCGCAAATCTGATGTGGATGGCGCCTCCTTCCCTTCTATGCCCGTCTGTGCGCCCATACAGCAGGCACCACACATAGGGGGATCGCGTGTACTCGGGGAGATTGGGTAACAAACTTTGCGGAGCCTTTATTCATTTAATCCTTGTAAATGTTTAATTTTCCACCCAAAATGGGTGGTATGTGTAAAAAAATTACAATTTGCAGACTGCACCTCCATTTTGTTTTTAACCCCTATAAAACACGTAAGCGTTAACAAACTTCTTAAAAGTGGTTTTTCATACGTTGAGGGTGTGTAGTTTCCACAATGGGGTAATTGTATGAGTCTAACTATTAGTTAGGCCTCTCATGTCAATTACAAGTTAGCAGGTTCATCTAATACAGTTTTGGTGATTTTACAAAAAATGTGAAAAATGATACCTAAATTCTGAGCCTCATAAATTCAGTAAATAATGTGGAATCTAAAACAACCATGCCAGCATAAACGAACACTTGGGAATGTAATTTATGAATTTTTGGAGCTATGACTATCTGCAAGCAAAGAGAGATTTAGAACGTTGAAAATAAAGAATTTTGCCAAATTTTTGCACAAAGTTTTGTTTTTTTTATAACTAAACACAAAGATTTCATCCAATTTTGAAACTATTTGAAGTACAGTGTGCCGAGAAAACAATCTCAAATCCCCTGGATATCTCATAGCGTTCCAAAACTATAACCACTTATAGTGACACAGGTCAGATATTGAGAATGGCGTCCTTAAGGCCAAAAGAGGCTGCTCCCGTAGGGTAAGGCAGGCCTGCATGATGTTGAAATGTGTTTTGGGGTGAAACATCATTTTCTAGCAATATGAGTTAGCAATAATTGCTGTTAGCTGATCACTATAACATTCGGGAGTAGTGCAATTGCCATTATAAAACCTGAAGCAGTCGACTTTGTAAAAATGAACATTTGTATCATTCTCAAACTTTTGGCCACGACCGTATTTAAATGCTTTGTTTTGATTGTGTTCTGCTGTCATTTTTTATATTCACTTGTATTGAGAATATACTAGAATACCTTTCTATGTCATGTTGTCCAGTAGCTACACTCCTCATACATGTGATACCTTATTATTGTCCATCATCATTATAGTGGCATTACTTGCCACCTATGGTCAGGCTGTGCGGGAGACTGGTGTATATACCTGTTTGGTTTTTAATTGTTTTAAATAATTTTCTCTATAAAGTTTATTATTGTTATCCATACACATCTCTTTCTTTCATTTTGGTAATATAATCTTGGATGTGTGATTGATACTAACATACAATAGTCACCCCACCTATTGTCACTTTGGTTAACCATTGTTGGTATTCTTTTTGTCTCCTAATTTCTAGCTATTGTCACGGGTGGTCCCGCGACCCCCATCGCGGGTCGCGGGCTCACCCGTGCCGCCCTGCCCCCCCAGCGCGCCGCAGCGCATCCACCGTCCCGGCTCGCGTCCCCTACGCAGGCGTGCGCGCGGCACCTTCTCCAAATTTAAAGGCACGCGCCATTAATTGGCGCTGGGCCATATTGCCCATTCTCATAAGCCTGCCTCTTCCTGTACCCTTGCCGGATCTTTGGCCTCATAGCCTTAGAGAAGGCTTACAAGCGATTATTCCTGGTTCCTGTGTATTCATGCGTTCCCGTGTATTCCTGTGTGTTCCCGCTCCTGTGTCCTGTGGTACCCGAGTTCCTCCGGTTGCTGTGTTCGTGTGCCGGTGTTCCCGTACCCACCTGCCGGACCTCCTGTTGCTGATCCCGGAGTGACCTGAACGTTGCATCTCTGCCGCACTGCCCTGACCCGTGCCTGGACCTGTCTACGAGATTTGTCATCCGCTAAGGTACCTCGACCTCGGCGCCACTCGTGGCTAGTCACACTGGACGCCTAGTGGTATCCTGCCGCACAAGTCCAACCGCTTTGCGGCGGCTTGGGAATACAGGTGCCGCTAGGCTCCGGTCGGGTGTTGGGCTAGTTACACTCTCCCCGGGTGGTCCAGCGGATCCATGATCCTAGCTATTACACACGCATGCATGTGCATACTCTCCTAACGTATTTTATCCTTCTTATCTCCATCTTTACCGGTCAGCCCAAAAATCATACATATATGAAGATTCAATCCCAAAGTGCTAAACAAATGTGCGTGTTACACTGCTGGTGTTATCGGAAACTATACGTGAGATGGGGTTGGATCCTTGTGATAGGGCTTCTGCAAGTGTTCTTCGAAATTATGTTGTCACATGGCCACATTGATATAAACCAATACCTCGGCACTTTAAGCACATCATGCATGTATTCAAAATTACTGGGAGTCCTTGGAATGACTATGTGAATCTTGACATGAGGGGGAGGCGCATTAAAGAGAGACTATCTCAAATTGAATCTAAATGGATCTGGACATTAATACTGTACACCCCTGGGACTTAATGACATTTTGGTTCTCTCTGCTTCTGTGACCAAGTAATGATCTTCCTTCTAGATTAGTGTGACTATACTGCCTGCTAAGCCTGTTAACCAGTAACGACCCCCGCCGTGTATTCACGGCGGCGGTCGGGGTCGCGTGCATGGAGGGCTCACGGGCTGAGCCCTCTCCATAGATGGTAAGTCTTTGGCTGCATATTGCAGCAAAGCTTACTTATAGCCGCTATCGGTGCTAGCACCGATCCGTTGTTTTCAGCGATGCTCCGGCAAAGCTGCCGGCAGCTCAAAAGATAGTGGCTATGGGCGCGCGCATCTTACCTGGGATCGCCGCTCCCCGGGACGTCATCGGGGTGGCGATCCGTCTCCATGGTAGCCTCGGGTCTTCCGAAGACCCAAGCTCTTTCGTTTTAACCCCTTCATTACAATGTGCTGATGCACATTGTAATGAATGAGGAGGATAATCGCCTGTCTTACTAGCCATACTCATCCCCGGTTACGTACAAGATGGGTCCGGAGGTTTGTTCTTAAGTTGAATTTGTATGTAAGTCGAAACTGTATATTTTATAATTGTAATCCAGCAAAAAAATTTGGGCCCAGTGACATGGAATTTAACATTGTTTGCTGAATGACCACAGACACTAAAGCGATCATTGCAGTTGGGACATAGTAAAGCATTCAGAAAGCTTCACCAGAGGTCAGAGGGTCTGTCTGTAACAGGTGTTGTCTGTAAGTCGGTGTCCTTAAGTAGGGACCGCCGGAATGATAGGATCGTCAGACAACCTAGGGTTAAAGTCCCCTAGGGAGTCTGAAAATAATAATAAAAAAGTTTAAAAACAAATTAGATAAAAAAACCTAAATTTCCAATCCCACCACCCCCTTTCCCTAGAACTTACATAATATAAATAAACATAAACATAAACACCTGAGGTATTGACGCATCCGAAATGCCTGATCTACAAAATATGATAACGTTTTTTTCAATGCGTTTAACCCCATAAAAGAAAATAGCGCCAAAGAATATAAAAAATCTATAAAAAGTGTCAAAAGTCTACAGTCCTAAAATGAATATACATTGAAAAATAATCAAGTCGCAAAAAGGACACCACACCCACGCTCCACACAACCAAGTTAAAAAGTTATTAGCCCAGAAGTTGGCAAAATCAAAAATTATTTTTGTCAGGAGGTTTTAATTTTGTAATGTGAAAACATTATAAAAACCTATACAAATTTGGTATCCCCTAACGTACCGACCCAAGAATAAGTGACATGTCATGAGGCGCCATGTCCAAATTTTTCATTGGGCCTTTTTGTGTTAAGACCATTGTGGTTGCACCCAAAACCGGTGTTGAACAGAGACCCAATAAGTGCCACTAAACCACTGTATAAAAAACTAGTTCCTTCGACACACCTTAGTGTTAAGCACTATTGATTTCTGTTTTGAATGAATCCATCTAAATCATTATGGTCACTATGGAAATTTTTAGTGATAAGAAAATCAATTAACGAGTATGATTTTCACTGGACCAGGGTTATACTAGGACACAAGGAAATACGCAAATGACCAACAAGTCGAGAGATACATCAAAACCTGAAAAGACTCTATCAAACAGTTAAACAACAATGGGAAATAAAACATGACAGTATATTGAACATATTATAATCCCCCAAGGTTACGAATACACAAAGCACCGCAGAGAATTACAAGAAAACAATTCAATACAGAATGGGGACACTTTACTATTGAATCAGTCAAAAGAATCATTGGACTTATCATTAACGCAGCAACCAGATACTAGGGGATTGGAAACTATGATACTAGAGAAAAAAACAATAGAATCCTTTGAAGAAAATAGAAGAATCCACAAATAGACAAAAACATATTTGAACAAATTAAAAGAGTAGAAAAAGAAATATAGAAAAGAAAAATTAAAAATTCAAATGGAATCACAAAGTAAGATACATAATAATTTTCTCTAGAGTTTGTTAAGCCACACATCAAGAGAATGACCAGACCAAGACAGCAGGAACACATTATTCAAAACGAACTCTATTGCACACAAAATAGATATTTACCGCTAAAAATTTGAGTTCTCCTTTTCAACGACAAGGGAGGAACTCTCCCCATGAAACCTCATCCCATCACAGACTCACAGCAAAAGACGACATCACACACACTACACAACGACCATACACAGTCCAACCACCAACAATCGAACGACAGACAATCTCTCATTATCAACATCCCGAAACTACGAACATCCACCAACACTCGCAAAAATATACACCACAAACATGGACGAACACAACGGAACGAGGAATCACCGACAACCAGAGACTATTCAACACAGTCGACACAGACATATGCACAAGTGACACAAAGCTCACCCATTCAACACAGATAACACATGTCACAGACACAAACCCTATTGACTCCAGGCAACACACAAGAAAAAGAGGATTAGAAGAGGGACATGGCTACCAGTTACAAGACTCATACGGAATTACACATTCTCCACACAAAAGGAAAGAAGACGACATCACATGAAAAATCGAATAAGTTTAAAGAGGCTTGCAAAACACAAGCAAGCACTGGGAGCCTTGACTTGACTATCCGCATTCAGTAACGGCACGAACCACATTCACTTGATGAGTACGGCAACACCTGCGATATATCTCAATGCATATGTGGTCGCCGGTCTGAATTAGGAGGAACAAGGAACCATGCGGCACAACGATGTGTGTGAATAGACATCCCGCAACGCCTTGTGACCACGCTTCCGAACGGCATGTCCACAAACTCCATGCCACATGTGGATAGCCAAGCGGTACTAAACATACGCGGGACATTTGGATCTCCACTACTCATTCACATCGAGAATGCAACATAACTCTAGGGACGCCTAGGACCATTGTTGCACAACAGTGAGTGCTAACATTTCCGTTTAATTTTATTTAAAGGCGAAAGCAATATGAGTCTTCACAGGTGTAGGGCCCTGCATACTGATTAAAACAAACCTCCTGGATAACAATCTACCATAACAAAAGTTAATTCCGACACTGATTTGGATGTTGTGTCCTTAGGACTTGGCAATTTTTGACTTTGTTTTTATTTTTAGGATTACAATTTGGGACTTTTGATCTTCATTTATTCCATATCTATTTTATTTTGTCCCTATTTAAGCATTGCATTTCTATCGGTCATCTGTATGTAACGTTGTTTATGCCTAATAGAAACAGGGTCAAATACACAATCTGGATACATACTCCCACTATTATAGGTAGACACACATCCACATTCAGTTACACATCTAGAAATCAAAATCCGCCTTGTATACATGGTGTAATAGCATACCCATCTGTAAGAAATCTACAGTGTTTTTACCCACTAAGATTGTACACCTGCTATCATATTAAGGATTATGTTATTGTTTATCATTTTATCTGTTGCTAGGAAAGGTTATTAAATGCGATTCATCCGAAACGACTTTTAGCGTGTCCCACTACCACACAAAAAAATTTCAAATTTTTTCATTGGGCCTTTTTGGTGTTAAGACCATTGTGGTTGCCACCAAAACCGGATTGAACAGAGACCAATAAGAATGTGCCACTAAAAACCACTGTATAAACAAAATATTTCCAAACTGGGCTGAAAGACAGTCCTTTTTGTAGTAGACTCAACTGGGCGGATCCAAGTCTTAGAGGACTATTGATAATACAATGGGTACAGTACTGGATCGAGTTTTTATATCTCTTTCAGAAAGCGCAACCAGAATGAGGAAAAATACCTGGAGGCCATGGTGGCCAGGTGAATACAGGAGATCCACCAGGAAGATCCGTCGCGGTGGGCAAGACAACCACGCCGAAACTGCCAACTTAACCATCGAGGATTCCAACAGTGACGGCCACCTCCTCTCCACAACCACCACTCACTCCGATCTCAGGACTGTACCCAGTTTAGTAATCATATTTCCTCTAAGAACTTGGATCCAGCCCTCAGTTGAGTCTACTACAAAAAGGATCTGTCTTTCAGCCCAGTTGGGAAATAGCCTCTTTTCTGAGGACCGGACCTACAAAAAGTTCTTTAGAAATGTTAGACTAAAGCATACTTTGCTGATTTCTTACAAATGTCGATGTGTTACTGCACCTTATTTGATGTACCTGTTCGAGACAGTACATCTTCTGAGATGAAGTGTCTTGACTTGAGAATAAAAAAAAAAGTTCATTCCAATCACCAAAAGGTTCAACCCAGTGGGACGTCCTTGAATTTGGGTGGTTAAAAAGCGGAGTGTTGACGGAGTAACACCCAACGCCTCAACGAGGTGATTATTTTGATATATCCAACCAATCTCCCGGGAGATGAATTGTAAGCGGCTCTTAAGTCTCTTTGGTCAGACAGGGATGGATTAATTTTGATAGCCAGCCGACAAAGGCGGGGGGGGCCATTGTCATTATGGACAGGGGCGCTTTATAACAGCGAAGAAATAAACGTCAACTGTCTGAACCCTAAGCTACTTATGAGAAAAAAATATCATACAATCCCTACCTACAATCCGTCCTGTCCACTCCACCTATCCACACTCTCACCTATTTTCACCCCCATTTTTTTTCGCCTTCTCTGTTGACCCATTTTACCAAAGCTAGGATGTTAAAAATAAACTCTCATTTCTATGGTCATACAGCCCGAAACAAAAGGGGTGATTATTGACAACATATGGCTTAGGTTCCAATCATCAGACCAGTCATAACCTTTGTCATGACATTTTACCAAAGGTCCATAAGACCATGGTCAACCCTCCGGGGGGGGGGGAGAACAATAGTGGGCCTCTTACTAACTCTCTCCTGACACTCCTCCTAAGGTGTGTAGAAAGAAATACTAACACATTATGTATGAAAAAGACTGCCTCGTTTTTGCTAGAAAACGGCATCATTCCTATGTGATTGGGAACATAGATAATGTGCACCCACTGACCTACTAGTCACAGTAATGTGGTCAGCTTATAAACATCAATTGAACGCAGGTTGGGTATCCAAGAGAGGTGGGACACATATTTAGCTGTGATCCCTACACTGTCTTGGAAGTAAATCATTCCCTATTGGAACTACTTGAGGTTGTCCTGTCTGAAAACTACTTCCTCGTATGAGGACAAAGTACTACTGCAAAAGAGAGGACAGCGATGGAGGGGTTCTAATGTTTTTCTTTATGGTCCCCGCCCTAACGCAAAACTTGACATGGTGGCTTTTGAAGAGGAAACATGTGTTATACTCACCCCTTCTTTTAGGATTAGTCAAGTTATGGAGTATGTTTTATCGACGATGTGTTTGCGTGTGGGCGGGGACTGGCCACACATTCTTTATACTTTCGCGTCTGCATGATCCTCCTGTCCCTCCATACGAAGATAAAAGTGACGCTATTTGGGCGCGGGTACTGGCGATTAACTAAACAAGAGTAAGCAAATCGGAAGTCTGTATTCAGCAGGGACCTTCCACCCCCTGAGTATCCCTCCTCCACGACTACCACCTTCCGACCTCCCGGCCTTCAGTACTAGATAAAGAATCGCCTCCCATGCGAATCTCGCGGGAAAAACACTTGCCTATGTAGGAGAAACACGAGGATCTAAACAAGCCAACTATCCCCCACGACGCCGACTCGCATAGCAACAGCTCATCGCACAGTGGACCTGGGAGAATAGTCGCCGTATAGCGGCCCGGAGAAAAACCCCTAACACAATTAGATTTTATGGATGGAAGTTGGGTACAGAATCTATATAGAAAACTACGGAAGGAATAGTGTTTACCTATCTAGCAATCACTTATGCTACCAAGAAATCTTACCCAAAATCTCAGATTCAAAGGGTCTGCAGGCGTTGATCAGATGTGAAAAACTATGAGGAAAGAGAGACTGGATGGATGGAATCTAGGTTTCGGACAGGGGGTTACCCCGAGCCAGAAAATCGATTGAGGAAGGCTAGGAGGACGCAGAAGGTGAGGGGGGGTACCCCTAGAACTAGGGTACAAGCCCAAAAGGATTCACTTTTTTAGTCACCAATTTCATCCCCGTAATAGCAAAAAATGACACTCTATAGTCAGGAAACACTGGCATATACTTCGTACATCATATCCTGATGTGGAGCGGGGAGTTTTCAGAATTCCCCTTAATTGTACAAAAAAGCTCCAAATTTACTAATAATGATACGAAGCTGAATTACAGGTAGCACACAAAAATACCTCTAAAGCGAATGTCTTAGCGACACGAAGAACGGCAAAGAAAGGCACATTTCCATGCTTGAATTGTCTGAGGTACTAACGTACTCCGTTGGAGATCGACCTAATCATCCCACACTGGACACCATTTAAAATACAGGGATACTATACGTGCAACTCACAAATTGTGGAGTTATTCTATCAAGTGCCATTGGGTTTGGGTATCTTATACATAGGAGAAGAAGACGATCAATACAACCCTGTTAAACTCGCATATCAATAAGCATAAATCGACTATTAGATGGCAGTAGTAAAGTTAGTAATGGCTTTATTACCATCCATTACCATTCCATGAGAGGAACACTCCATATCCCAGCTTAATTTCAAGTGATTCTTTCGAACCAGATGAAAACCCCCCCGAAGAGATGGACATATTAAAAATATTTCTCCGTCGCCGTGTGAGGCGTACTGGATACACACTCTGGGACCTTGGAACCGCGAGGGTTTAAATCGCGATCGACTTAATCGTTTCTCATGATCACCCAGTATCACTTTATTCCAGATCTTCTACCTATGTTAGTTCATTTATATTTGTTGTTTTACTCTGTTTTTATCTCTCTTGCAGAAGCGCAACCAGAATGAGGAGGGGGAAAACTACCCTGAGCCACGACGTCACACCATGGAGGATTCCGTTTAGGATTGTGACGTTCGGGGCAGGACTAGTTTGTCATGTTGCTATTTAAGTTGTTTAAGTCCAGAGATCTATGTGGTGACAAAGGCTCGTGTGTCGAGCCGAAAAGCGTTCCATCTCTTTTGGTCCCTGCCAGCCATGTTGTTAAGTGATGAAACATTAATAAAAACCTATTTGCATCAAAATTGACGAGTGCCGGTGGGGGATCTTTCTTTCGTATCTATACAGGCGGGGAAGCCATACCCGGGCACCCGTCTCTTTTTTTTTTCTACACGGAAGAAGAGAAGTCGCCGTCCACCTGCTAGTGATTGTCCTGAGGATTCTAGGGACAGAAAATATCAGAATTCTTAATGAACTTTTTGGTGCATTAATTCGTGTTTGCTCCCCCCCCACAGCCTGATTCTTTTAATTAAAGGGAACACCTCCGCTCCCTAAGGCAATCTTTGCCTAAAAGATTTTACCAAGAGATGTTAATAGACCCGACTACATTCTTCCTTTTTAAAGAGAAAGTAATGAGTCTCCGCCAAGATATAGATAAAAGAATTGACTAGGAAAGAAATATTCCCAAAAAAATATTACTTATACAACAGATTCTTTCAGCAACAGCATTGCTTGGACAAAAAGGCGCAAAATTCAGAGGCCACGACAGTCAGGAATGATCATGGTATCCCATATGGATGGGGTTTTCTGGCAAAAATCATCATATCCAAAATGGAAGGGAAGTAGTAGGGAGGCAACATTCACCTGCAAAGCTTATTAATCCTACAGAATGGGAACTGATCCAGATGACTTTGAAGCAGTCAACACAAGTGAGGAAAACTGGAGCAGCCAAGCTCAGTGAAAGACGTAATATCCAAGCCCACAAGAAAATGGCGCAAATTTGTTTTTTCACCATTTTCACTGCATTTGGAATTTTTTTGCCCGCTTTCGAGTACATGACATGGAATATTTAATACCATCACTATGAAGTGCAATTTGTTACGCAGAAAACAAGCCGTCACACAGCTATTTATGTGTAAAAATAAAAAAGTTATAGATTTTTGAAGGTGGTGAGTGAAAAATGGACATGAAAAAACAGGAAAGGGCCCGGTCCTTAACCGGTTAATATCCTTATTCGTTGTACTTGTTGTATTTGTCATTGTCATTTTTAACAATTCAATATTGTTTTTATCACGTATTGATGTTCACACACCTCCAGGTAGTATCTCTATGTTTTATATGGAACCATTCTTGTGGATACAATGCACTTTTGTATAGGGGACCAGCATTTAGCTTTTGATTGGTACACCTCTGGCAATTCCAGCAAAGAGTGCGCTCCGGATTTTAGATCCCAATACAGCAAACCTCTAACCAGATGATCATTGCATGTTTTTTAGTATCTGTAGCCCGGTGCATGTATATGAGCCTTTATCTTTGCAGAAGCTGCTATCTAACAAAATGACTAAAAAAACATCCATCAAAGGAACAAGGAATGTTAAGTATAAATTTGCCACTTCTTGCATCAATTCCTTGCACGTAATCCATCACCACCTCGCACTGCACCATTCACTTCCATGCACTTATTTTGTGTTTTTCACATTTGGTTTGTTCTTTATCACGTTGCACTATTGCTCTTCACCACCACCCCTCCTTTTGTTTGAGCACTTTACCTACAGCTTCAACATACTGCATCTGCATCATCATACACTCACCTATGTCTGCATATTCTCAGCAACACACCCCTTGCACTCATACACCTTGCACATATGCAGTCATCACCATTTTACACTTGCCATCATCATTTATAATTCATTTCTCAATTCATCCCTTTATTTTCCACCATCATCCACAAACCCACACCTCACACCAACTCTTTTATGCCATAATATTTGATATCGCTTTATATTAGCGATACTATATAAATAACATATTGCTCTCCACATTCCATCACGTTTCATTCGTCACATTCATCAAATAATTGTTCACCTCACTTTTGTTTTATTTCCATTTCCATTTGTCCATAATTATTCACCAGGCTCATCCCATCACCCCTGGCCAATAGATCATCAGGGCCACATTATAACATGACGCTTATAGGAAATACCAAGCAAACAATCAACTTCTTAGATTGCACCTTCCATTATGCAGTTTCACTCCATATATTTTTGCATATGTCTGTATGATTAGGTGTCAGTTTATGTGAATCTCTCATAAAAGTTAGTAATTTAACAAATTTCCTTTCACCCCTTTCAGCTGTTTATATTAACAAATGCAACATAAGTTACAAATACAGTTCCGCCACACATCTTCGCACATCTTTATGGGCTAGGTTTTATGCGGATCCAACACGCAGTCACCACGATGTTCACCATATAAGACCATATAAGGCCTACAACATATAATTGAAGTTAAAAAAGACAGTGTGTAGTGTTTAGCATTTATAGTTTTTCAACTGATTAGCTTCATAACATTAATTTTCAGTATCCGCGTCAAATCCTTATAGGTTTTGTTAACTAATAGGCCTATTTAAAAATGTAAACAGCTTTATAAATTGAAAATATTACCAAATGTGGAATCTGCTGTCATTGCATACACATCTACTATTTCTAATGGGTTTTCCCTCAATTAGTTTTTACCCATTGTGTTACAGTTCTGAATGACAGATGGAAAGACAGTAAAGTTGGACTGCAAGAATACTTGCGTTAGGATTGACAATTAACTCATTCTCTTGATAGATGTCGCAAGCATGCTGGGAGAATAGCTGCTGTGCCTGCTAAGGGAAGAGCATAAAGAGATGTCTTTTCCAATGGCTTGCAGGGCACAGAATTAAAATTTTATAGTGTTTATTCCTACCTCATAATATGGCAAAAAGGTATAAACTTACAGTTGCTCTCCCTATCGTTTGCTTTTGCTAGTCTTTTTATAGGTTGGAAAAATCTTGCGCAGAGAAACCCGAGGCTGATCTATGTAATTTGCATATATCTGGGACGCTAGGGGCACGAGGGGGTGGATTTTGTCACATCGTTCATCGTCTGGCTGTGTTGGCACCCATCACAGTTTTCAGCAAAAATACGGATCTTTTATTGAAAATAAGAGACACCCCTTCCCTTGCTTGCCATTGAAAAATGGAGTTTACTTATGAGCTGGGCCGGTAGAAAATTCATAAAATGTGTGCAGTATATAGTAGCTGTTCTGCGATGCTTAGAGATCAGGCTGACTGACTGTCCGTAGTGAATAATCATAGACTCACCATAAAGCCTGGCGCGCCTGCAAGATTTGAATGTCTTCACAGCTTTTCTAAGCACCGACTTTTGGGTGTTTGCTGCAATCTGTTGTGCACACTATAGAAGTTGCGTCCCTCCATGGGCTCCTACCTCGAGGTTACGTTTCTTCTCTAACAGCAGTAGCCATCCTCAGGCCCTTTTACCTCTGTTGATATTTGGTCCCTTGTTTCCGTAGAACTGCATACGGTAAATGAGGAGACAAGTAATCTAACAACACGTGTCCCAGAACCGACAACAAACTTAAAGGTAGACTAAGAATTATCAGATAAACTTCTCCAGCATTCGCGTGTTTTTGTGTAAATCTGTGGATGGTTGAAAAACCCCAACGTTATGCTGACTGCTTACATAACAGCATTGCAATTTATTCCTGTCATGCAGACCCAAGGTGTCCCACCCTGGTGGGCAATACACAGCCATGTAAGTGTTCCGTTCATGGCCCAGCTGTTAAGACACCTGAAGCCTGGGGCTGGCTCTCTCTGGGGGCCGCTTTCAATTTTTCTATATCTGTAGTAATTAACAGAAGCTTCTCCTGTGGGGGAATATTTGCCTATTGAGATGTCCCTGTGCCCTTTTTCCAAATATCCCATTGAGGAAGAAACCTAATTACTAGAAGACCGACAGTGACGTATGGTATAGGAGGTGGGGTGTTGGGCTATTCTTATAGAAGGCAGCAGGTCAACTGCATTCAGGTTTATTAAGTTTGATTAATTATTTCATGTAATTGTAAAAGTGTGGTGTTTGCTTTTTTCCGGACCGCTTGAAAGGCTATCGGATCTCCCTTTGGAAAATACTTCGAGAATACGTTTTCCCTGGGGATGGGTAGTGGGGGCCCTTTCTGGTCCCCTGTACCCCTCCCTCCTACCCATGCTCGTTAACTCATTGCATGTTTCTCCTTGTTGGCTTATTCCAAAAGAAGAACCTGGCAGACCGACTCCCACCTATCGCTTCCCAAGGGTACATCGTCATTTATCCATGAGCTCTATTTCCTGAAGGAACTTTTCTGTGTCTTATGTTTTCCTTATGCCTGTTTTTTCTAACTCCCGCATCCGGCCGAAGGGCTTTTGGCCAGATGGATACTTGAATCTCTTTTCTGTTTGTTACCGGGGCTCAGACGTGGTGTGCGTCTGGATGGTGAGGAATGATATATACTTGCTTTTGCCCCATGGTTGTTCCCCCCCCACCTTTCTGATGCTATTTTGAACTTGTTTAAAATGGATACTATGATAATCTGGTTTGTGTAGTGCCATTGGTTTCTGTGGGCCGCTTTTGCAGATCATTGGGGACAATGTACAGAATAAATATAATAAGGAAGTAAGACATTGGTGCGTTAAATCATGTTTAGGTCCTTCTGGTAGTGAGTTGTCGATATGTAACTAGGTTTTCCCTCAGTACCCAATACTTTGATGCATTTTGTGTTTGTGTGTAGGCCCTGCTGATTTGCCTGTTTGTGGGCCCATTTGTTGCATTTGCACGCTAGTTTGGTGGTGTAATATGACTGAATTAGCCTTGCACCGTACTATGCGTTTAGGGCAGGAGCTGATTCCTGAGGCGGCGTTTTTGTTTGCCAGCAGAATACCGTAAGCAGCTATTGCTTTCCTAGAGGCTTTTTGTTCAGTTTGGAAGGTTTATGCCCCAGAGAGGTTATGCACTCTGCATCTTGACTTCCTCCAGTTTTTTTCTCTAGATTACACCACTGGGAGAGTGTTTTCCGTGTTTTTAAAATCCCAGAATCTGCATTCGTGTTATTAGCCAGTCATATGTGGACCTCTGATTTAGTGATATTTTGTTGCTATACATATGGTATCTATGCTAGCACAGCCAGAGTCTGTTTGGTTGTGGTTTGTGTTCACATTTGGGTACGTGTGGTGCAGAGCCTTGGCCCGAGTGGGTCTGGCCTCTGGCCTGGTCAGAACAGTGATTTTTCTGGCAGTTCTCCTATTTGTGGTTGCAATTGAGGTCTGGGGCCCACTGTTTGCCCATATAAAACCTGTTTTGTACTGATAGCCAGGTGTTGTAGTTTGTTATTAACATGTTGTCTTTCTCCCCGTTGCATAACTTTGGTTCTTTGCTGTTTTGGAATTGAATATGCGAGCCTACGGGCCCGACATGTAACTGATCCTGTCTAATAGTAACTTACCAATTTGTACAATTCCCAGGTTTTGTCACACAAGTGGGCATCTGACATGGTTTTGGAAGCTCTGGGTTACACCCGGTGGCCGTGTTTTCCTGTTTCGTGGACTGGTTAGGGGTGATGCCTGCATTTTTGCTCCTCAGAATAAAAGACCTTATTGTTTTCCTTAGCCCTTTAGCCTAAGCCCCAGGGTGGGACCTACGCATGGGGTCTTGTCACCTCCAGCCCCCACGTGTTTATTTGATTAGAAATTATTTACTTCGACCTAGCTTTGGTCGTGTATAGGGTACAGTGTCCACAATTCAAACAGATCCGGTCGACGACCGGTTAATATGATTTTATTTTTTCCCCTGGTTTGGGTCCCACTTTTTCATTATAAAGGGGGTCCCCCCCCTTACCATATTCATTTCAGGGATATTTGAAATGTGTTTTTTTGTTAGGGGTCCTTGGGATGGCTTCCCTAGATTATAAGGGAACCAATTGTCCAGAGGGTGCTGCTTATAGAGACGGCCAGGTGCAAAGGTTACAGGATTGATGTTAAAGGTCTGCATGCTTTGCTCATAGGTGTTTGCCTGATTTTATTGTAGACTGGCTTTTTACACCCCCTCTTGTTGTTTCAGGTTCTCGGTTAATGCACACCCCGGTCAACGTTTGGGTTTCTGGGTCAGTGCACATATTTAAGTGTCAGCAGGGGCCCAGGCATACTGTTAATTCCGGTATGGTTAGTTTCTCACGCACCTCAACTGTTTGATCTAGTATGGCGAGGGAGTGGTAAGGACGTTTTCCTTAATGAGATAGCCTGGAATTAAGTCCTATAGGGCCTTCCGAGTGGGGGGGGTTGTTGGTGGGGGGTTGGGGTTGGGGGATGGTCGATGGGGAGTGAGTTGGTATCGTTTGTAGGGTTTATGATTGGTGGTTGGATGTTGGATTTGTGTGCGAGTGTCAACCTTGCTAGGGTACTGGCTCAGTTGCCATTCAAATGATGTATTCAGGGTTTTTTTGGCATTCGTTATTTTATAAAACATGTTAGTAGTGTTATTTAATTATATTTTGGTGATATTAACTATTTATGTTTACTTTGATTTGTGTTTGTAGTTGTAGGCCCACATGTTTTTACTATAAGGGAGGCTGTATTCTGCCCGTTCGTTTATGCTTCGTTCTTGCTCTTTATGGTACATGGATTGGTGGTTGTAGAATTTTGGATTTTAGATGGCGTTTGCTCGATAGGCCAACCTCCGCTATGAGTCAGCTGGGCTACATCTTCCATTGCTCAAAATAGGTGATTCATCCCAAGTGCTTGATTTTTTTCACTTTCCCGGTATGCATTTATAACAAATGTATAAGTGTATTATTTAAATTGAATACATTTGAAAATTACTATACTGTTAACTTATGATATTGTGTTATGGGTAATTATTAGGCCCGAACAGTGTTACATAAGTGTGCTGTTGCTCCCTTCAGTCTTACTGTGCAGAAATTTGTTATGGTGTGTTTGAATCGTTTAGTATTACTGATGATTTCTACTTATAACTTTTTAATCAGATCCCCAGTAATTACTACTGCTACAATTATCAATCTATTATATTCACTCAAAATACTCCCTTACAGTACGCATTTATTCATTTGACAAGAATTATTGGAAGATGGCAGGAAAAACAAATGCTTGTCATAAAGATATTCCACAATAGATGCACTTTGCCAGATTGCATCCTTCAACCAGAATGCCCCAAGCTTGGCAATGCAAGTAAACCTAACCACAGTCTTACTCCTTCCTTTGCTCGTGGATTATCTGATTGCATTGTGGTTAGCAAATTTATTATCCGGGTTATAAAAGTACTGTATATCCTCGAGTATAAGCCGACCCGAGTATAGCCGAGGCCCCTATTTTACCACAACATACTGGGAAAACCTATTGACTCGAGTATAAGCCGAGGGTGGGAAATGCATTGGTCCAGCCTCCCCAGTAATTAGCCGCCAGCCCTGCCCCAGTGTATATATCTAGCCAGCCCCTGCCCCGTGAATATGGCCTGCCGGCCCCTGCCCCAGTGTATAGCCTGCCAGCCCCTTCCCCAGTGTATATAGCCTGCCAGCCCCTGCCCAGGTATATAGCCGCGCGCCCCTGCCCCAGTGTATAAGCCTGCCAGACCCTGCCCCATGTATATAGCCGCCGCCCCTGCCCCAGTGTAAGCCAGCCAGCCCCTGCCCCAGTGTATATAGCTAGCCGCCCCGCCCCAGTGTATATGGCCTGCCGGCCCCTGCCCCAGTGTATATAGCCTGCCAGCCCCCTGCCCAGTGTATCTATAGCCTGCAGCCCCTGCCCCAGTGTAATTAGGCCTGCCAGACCCTCCCAGTGTATATAGCCGCCAGACCTGCCCCAGTGTATAGCAGCCCTGCCCAGCCCCTGCCCCAGTGGAATAGCCTGCCAGCCCTTGCCCCGTGTATATAGCCTGCCAGACCCTGCCCCAGTGTATAAGCCTGCCAGACCCTGCCCCAGTGTATTAGCCCAACCTGCCCCAGTTTTATATCCTGCCAGCCCCTGCCCCAGTGTATATAGCCGGCCGACCGCCCCCAGTGTTTATAGCCTGCCGCCGCGCCGGACAGCATCCGCAGAAGATATACAGGTCGCCGGAAAGTTGAGTTTAGATATATTTATTTTTTTGACTCGGTATAGCCGAGTTTGGGTTTTCAGCACATTTTATGTCTGAAAAACTAGGCTTATACTCGAGTATTAAGGTTAAGTCTTCTTTGTAATGGAATCTCATAATAAGAGAGAAAAAAGAAAAAAAAGAAGCCCTTAATACAATTTCTCCTACATCCTATCCATTTTTATAACCAGTCATCAAGGGACCAATTTTTCATATTGCTTAACCCTTAAGTTTACTTACCATGTTGTGTATGGATAACAATAATAAACTTTATTGACGAAGCCCACGAGTCGGGCGATACGCGTGGGCATTCCTCCTCCCCATCCAGACCACCTACGGATGTTATTGTACATCATGGCCATTATTTTTGGACTTACACATATTATAGTTTTCACATGATCAGTTACCCCTGTTTTCTATGTGTGTAGTCAGATTTTTTATCACATACAGAAATACAAGTAACTAAAGCTTTTTGACAGTTAGAAGGATTAATGCAGCAAGTCAATATTGCAGTGTTACCCTTCTTTTTAACAGGACCTCTGCAATTCTCCCTGGCAGCTCTCAATCAACTTCTGACCAAATCCTGACTGATAGCAGTCAATCTTGCACAATCAATGCTTGCATTTGTCACAGGTATGTTGTTTTGTTTTTCCACCCGTCTGATTGATGAGACCACAAGTTCTCAATGGGATTAAGATCTGGGGAGTTGCCAGGCCATGGACCCAAAATCTCTATGTTGTGCCCTGAGCCATTTTATCACCTTTGCTTTATGGCAAGGTGCCCACATGCTGGAAAGCATTGTTGATCCTCCCTGTCCTCACAGTCAATTTCCCTGTACCTTTTGCAGAATATCAGTCTGACGGATGTTTTTTCTGGAGAGAAGTTGGCTTCTTTGATGCCCCTGACACCAGGCCAACAGTCTCCACCCACAGTGTGTGCAGATGCACTCACACCTGCCTGCTACCATCCTGAGCAAGCTCTGCCCTGATGGTAGCCCAGCCCGAAGCTGAAACACTTTAGAGACGTCCTGGCGCTTGCTGGTCCTTCTTGTGCGCCTGGAGCCTTTTGGCAACAATGGAACTCTCTCCTTGAATTCCTTGATGATACGATAGATTGTTGACTGAGGTACAATCTTTCTAGCTGCGATACTCCCCTGTTAGGCCAGTTTTGTGCAGTGCATGATGACTGCACGTGTTTTTACAGATAACCTGGCTAACAGAATAGAAACACATGATGCCAAAGCACCAGCCTCCTTTTAACCCCTTACGCTCTGCCCGGTCGTCTACGGCACAGAGGTATAAGGGATGTATGAAAGAGGACTCACGGTCCTATTCTTCATACAAAGGTGGGGTTTTTGCAAAATGCATAACCCCCACCGCTAATAACCGCGGTTGGTGCTAGCACCGATCGCGGCTATTACCCCCCCGTTGCGCCGGCAAGTGCCGGCGGCATTTAAAAGCGCGGCGCGCGGGCGCCGCCATCTTTTCTTCGATCCCCACGCCCCCGAACGTCATCGGGGGCGGCGATCGGTTTGCCATGTTAGCCTCGTTTCTTCTTTGACACGAGGCTATCTGCAGCTGCAGATTGCTTACATGAGCCATGGCTCCTTGTAATGAATGTGCTCAAAAATGCATATATTGCAATACAGAGTATTGGCAGTATATGGTAGCAGCGATCTGACCATCTAGTTTGTACCCTAATGGTCTAAAAGAAGAGTGAAAAAAAAAAGAAAAAAAAAGTTTAAAAAATAAAAAAAATTAAAAAATATTAAAAGTTCAAATCACCCCCCTTTCCCTAGAACGGATTAAAACATATAAACATAAAAATCACAACATATTAGGTATCGCCGCGTCCCAAAATGCCGAGCTATCAAATATAAACGGTTACAGGCGGCGGTGACCTCCGAGGCGGAAATGGCGCACAAATGTCCGAAATGCGACTTTCCACTTTTTTTACATAAATAAAATGAATAAAAAATGATCAAATGTCGCACCAGACCTCAATGGTAGCAGGAAAATCGCCTGCCATCCGCAAAAAATGTACCCTCAACACCTCTCCGTCGCGCAAAAGTATGAAAAAGTTATTAGCATCAGGAAATGGCAAAATTTTTTTTCTTTTTGTACACATCGTTTATTTTTGAAAAGTATTAAACACAATAAAACCTATATAATTTGGTATCAACGAGATCCACCGAACCAAGAATAAAGTAGCGTGTGTTATTTGGAGCGAAGGGTGAAAGTCGTAAAAACCGAGCCCACAAGAACGTGACGCACGTGACGGTTTTTCTCATTTTTCCACATTTGAATTTTTTTTCAGCTTCCCAGTACACGCTTTTAAAATAAATAACATTACGGGAAAGTAAATGGTTACGCACAAATAAGCCTTCACACAGGTCTGTACACTTAAAAATAAAAAGTTATGGATTTTTGAAGTGGAGAGCGAGAAATGAGCCGAAAAACCCTCCGTCCTTCAAGGGGTTTAAAGTGCCCGTGTTGTGATTCTTACTAATCAGACAGATTGATCTCCGCCCTGTCCTCATCAACACCCACACTGTGTTACTGGAGCAATCACTGAAACCATGTTAGCTGCTTCTTTTAACCCCTAGGCGCACACAGGACGTTATAGTACGTCCCCGGGTCAGATGCTTAGCGCACGGTGACGTCTATACGTCCTGCTTTGCACCGGCTCAAACGGTACCGGTACCAGAAGCAGCGGCTGTCAGCTGTCTAGTACAGCTGACAGCCTGCGCTAACACCACCGCGATCGGAGCCGGCTCCGATCGCGGGTGGAACCCCTACACGCGCGTTCAACATGACCGCGGCGTGTTAAGGGTGTTTGCGCTGTGGATCGGATCCCCCGTGCCGCTACCGGGGGATCCGATCCATCTGGGCAGCTCCGAGGACGTGCAGTTCCCGGAGCTGCCGGGTCTCCATGGCAGCCAGATCCCTTCGGGTCTGACTGCAAACTGTCTGACTGCGCAAGCTGGCTCAGACAGTTTACACTGCTCTACAATAAAATAGTAGGTGTGAGCAGTGTATTGAACTTAAACCAGTGATCAGAGCAGCACTGGTTCAAGTTCAAGATGTATAGTAAAAATTGCAAAAATTAACACTACACATTATAATAAATAAAAATAAATACATAAAATATAGCCCAAAATGTTCACTTTCCCATAAAAACACTTAATAAGGTATAAAAACACAAAAACACAAAAACCCCGCATATTTGGTATTGCCGCGTCCGTACACTCTGTAATAAAAACAGAATCGTTACTGGACCAGCACGGGCCACGCTGTAGAAAAAAAACGCAAAAACGTTCCGAAAATAATTTTTAATATACCCTAAAAAAAATGCTCTAAAAGTATTTAAAAATTTTATGCACCCAAATAAGCCCACAAAAAGAACAACTCTCTCGCAAAAAAATAGACCCCTAACCAGATTTGTCAGCCAAAATAAAAAGTTATACATATGAAAGATGGTGAGGCTAAAATGAATAAGATTTTCTCCAAATTGGTTTTTATTCAGTACAATTGAATAAATACACAAAACCCCCACGTATTGGTATCCCTGACGTCCGTAACAATCTGTATAATAAAACGAATCATCATTGATCCACAAGGAACCCCGTAAAAACAAACAAAAAAAAGCGTCAGAAAAAAGATCATTTTCAATTAATACCCTATAAAAATTCTCTAAAAAGGGAGTTAAAAAATTATGCACTCTAAAATAAGACCACTAAAAAGAACAATCCTTCTCGAACAAAATAAGCCTTAAACAGAGTTGTGAGCGAAAAATAAAAAAGTCATCTCATATGAAAGACGGTGATGCTAAAATTAACAAACATTTTTGCCAAATTACTTTTATGCAATAAAAATGGGAAAAAAATAAAAATCTATATAAGAGAGGTCTTTTTGTATCGTGGCGACCATAGAATAAAATAATATACTATTTTTATGTATGGTAACGCCAAAAAAAAAAACCCAAAAATCTTCCTGAAATGATGATTTTCATTTCCCTCCCCACAACAAGAGTTAATATAAATCTCACCAATTAGCCTATAATTCCCCCAATTCCGTACCAGAAAAGTGCATCTCATGTGGCAAAGAAATACCCCTATAGGTGCCACAATAAAAAAAAGAAAAAATTATAGCCTGTACAAGGTGACATAGCAAATCTGATGTGGATGGCGCCTCCTTCCTTCTATGCCGTCTGTGCGCCCATACAGCAGGCACCAACACATATGGGGATCGTGTACTCGGGAGAGATTGGTAACAAACTTTCGGAGCCTTTATTCATTAATCCATTGTAAATGTTTAATTTTCCACCCAAAATGGGTGTATTGTGAAAAAATATTACAATTTGCAGACTGCACCTCCATTTTGTTTTAACCCTATAAAACACAATAAAGCGTAACAAACTTCTTAAAAGTGGTTTTTCATACTTGAGGTGTGTAGTTTCCCACAATGGGGTAATTATGAGTCTAACTAGTGTTAGGCCTCTCAGTGTCAATTACAAGTTGAGCAGGTTCATCTATACAGTTTTGGTGTTTTACAAAAAATGGAGAAAAATGAATACCTAAATTCGAGCCTCATAAATTCTAGTAAAATATGTGGAATCTTAAAACCATGCCAGCATAAACGAGACACTTGGGAATGTAGTTATGAATTATTTGGAGTATGACTATCTGCATCAAATAGAGATTTAGCAGCGTTGAAAATAAAGAATTTCCAATTGCAGCCAAATTTTTTTTTTTCTACTAACACAAAAGATTTCATCCAAATTTTAAACTAATTTGAATTACAAGTGTCCGAGAAACAATCCAAATCCCCTGGATATCTCTAGCTTCCAAACATAACCACTTATAGTGACACAGGTCATATTTGAAGAATGGGGCCAGCGTCTTAGGCCAAAAGAGCTGCTCCCGTAGGGGTTAAGGCAGGCCTGCAGGATGTTGAAATGTGTTTTGGGTGAAAACATCATTTTCTAGGCAATATTGAGTTAGCAATTATTGCTGTTAGCTGATCACTATAAACATTCTGGGAGTAATGTGCCATTCCATTATAAACCCTGAAGCAGCGACTTTGTAAAAAATGAACTTGTTATCATTCTCAAAACTTTTGGCCACGACCGTATGTTAAATGCTTTGTTATTGATTGTGTTCTGGGCTGTCATTTTTTTTATATTCACTTGTATTGAGAATTACTAGAATTACCTTTCTATGTCATGTTGTCCCAGAGCTACACTCCTCATACAGGTGATACCTTTATTATTGTCCTCATCTATTATAGTTGGCATTACTTGCCACCTATTGGTCAGGCTTTGCGGAGACTGGTGTAATCCTGTTTGGGTTTTTAATTGTTTTAAATATAAATTTTCTCTCAAAAAGTTTATTATTGTTATCCATACACACGCTTTCTTTCATTTTGGTAATATAATCTTGGATGTGTGATTGATTACTAACATCAAATAGTCACCCCACCATTGTCACTTTGGTTAACCATTGTTGGTACTTCTTTGTCTCCTAATTTCTAGCTATTGTCACGGGTGGTCCCGCGACCCCACATCGCGGGCTCGCGGGCTCACCCGGTGCCTCCCTGCCCCCCTCCAGCGCGCCGCCAGCGCATCTCACCCGTCCGCGCTCGCGTCCCCGACTGCTAGGCGTGCGCGCGGCACCTTCTCCAAATTTAAAGGGCCAGCGCGCCATTAATTGGCGCTGGGCCATATTCCCCATCTTCATAAGCCTGCCTCTTCCTGTACCCTTGCCGGATCTTTGCCTCATAGCCTTAGAGAAGGTTACAAGCGATTATTCTGCGGTTCCTGTGTAGTCTTGCGTTCCCGTGTTTCCTGTGTGTTCCCGCTCCTGTGTCCTGTGTTACCCGAGTTCCTCCGGTTTGCTGTTTCCTGTGTGCCTGGGTTCCCGTACCCACCTGCCGGACCTCCTGTTGCTGATCCCGTTGGACCTGACGTTGCATCTCTGCCGCCTCCCTGACCCTGTGCCTGGACCTGCTACGAGATTGTCATCCGCTAAGGTACCTCGACCTCGGCTGCCACCGTGGGCTAGTCACACTGGAACGCCCTAGTGGTATCCTGCCCAGCAAGTCCAACCCGCTTTGCGGCGGGCTCTGGGAATACCAGGTGCCGCAGGCTCCGGTTCCGGGTGTTGCTAGTTACATCTCCCCGTGGTCCAAGGATCCATGGATCCTAACAGCATATACACACGCATGCAATGTGCATTCCTCTCATAACCGTATCTTTATCCTCTTATCTCCTATCTAATTTACCGGTCAGCCCAAAAATTCATACATATATAGAAGATTCAATCCCAGTGCTAAAACAAATGTTGCAGTGTTACACTGCTGGTGTTATCGGAAACCTAACGGGAGATGGGGTTGGATCCTTGTGATAGGGCTTCTGCAAGTGTACTTCGAATTATGTTGTCATCCAT
This sequence comes from Engystomops pustulosus, assembly GCA_019512145.1. Taxonomy (NCBI): domain Eukaryota; kingdom Metazoa; phylum Chordata; class Amphibia; order Anura; family Leptodactylidae; genus Engystomops; species Engystomops pustulosus. The sequence goes on from CM033642.1 coordinate 101,424,167, forward strand.
TGCCACATTGATGATAAACCAATACCTCGGCACTTTAAGCAACATCATGCATGTAATTCAAAATTACTGCGAGTCCGTGGAATTGACTATGTGAATCTTGACATGAGGGGAGGCGCATTAAAGAAGAGACTTCTTCAAATTGAATCTAAATGGATCTGGACATTAAATACTGTACACCCCTTGGGACTTAATGAACATTTTGGTTTCTCTGCCTTTCTGTGACCAAGTATGATCTTCCTTCTAGATTAAGTGTGACTACTGCCTGCTAAGCCTGTTAACCAGTTCACGACCGCCCGCCGTGTATTCACGGCGGCGGTCGGGTCGCGCTGCAGAGGGCTCACGGGCTGAGCCCTCTCCATAGATGGTAAGTCTTTGCTGGCATATTGGCGCAAGGCTTACCGGTATAGCCGCTATCGGTGCTAGCACCGATCGCGGGTGTTTTTCAGCGATGGCTCCGGCAAAGCTGCCGGCAGCCTCAAAAAGATAGGGCGCATTGCGCCGCCATCTACCTGGGATCGCCGCTCCCTGGGACGTCATCGGGGAGGGTGGCGATCCGTCTCCTTGGTAGCCTCGGGTCTTCCGAAGACCAAGCTATTTCGTTTTAAACCCCTTCATTACAATGTGCTGATCGCACATTGTAATGAATGAGAGGATAATCGCCTGTACGGCCATACTAAGTCCCCGGGACGTACAAGATAGGGTCCGGAGGTTTGTTCTTAGTTGAATTGGTATGTAAGTCGAAACTGTATTTTTTATAATTGTGATCCAGTGCAAAAAAATTTGGCCCCAGTGACATTTGGAATTTAAACAGTTTTGCTGTATGGGACCACAGACACACTACAGCGAGCAGTTGCGTGGACTATAGTAAAGCATTCAAAGCTTCACCAGAGTCAGAGGTCTGTCTGTAACTATGGGTTTGTCTGTAAGTCGGTGTCCTTAAGTAGGGGACCGCCGTAAGAATAGGATCGTCAGACCCAGGGTTAAAGTACCCTAGGGAGTCTGAAAAATAATAAAAAGAAAAAAAAGTTTAAAAACAAAATTATAATAAAAAACCTAAAATTTCAACACCCCCCTTTCCCTAGAACTTACAATAAATATAAATAAACATAAAAATCAAACACTATGTATTGACGCATCCGAAATGCCTGATCTACAAAATATGATAACTGTTTTTCAATGCGTTTACCCCATAAAGAAAAAGCGCCCAGAATAAAAAAAAATCTATAAAAAGTGCTCAAAAGGTCGTACAGTCCTAAAATGATACATTGAAAATATTATCAATTTCGCAAAAAAAAGGACACCACCCCACGCTCCACACAACAAATAAAAAGTTATTACGCCAGAAGTTGGCAAAATCAAAAAAATTATTTTTGTCAGGAGTTTTAATTTTTGTAATGTTGAAAACCTTATAAAACCTATACAAATTTGGTATCCCCTTAATCGTACCGACCCCAAGAAAAGTAGACATGTCTTTTGGGGCTCCGCAGGAAAGACGTAATATCGCAGCCCACAGAAAATGGCGCAATTTTGTTTTTTCACCATTTCACTGTATTTGGATTTTTTTTCCCGCTTCCGAGTACGACATGGAATATTAATACCATCACTATGAAGTGCAATTTGTTACGCAAAAACGCCGTCACACAGCTATTTATGTGTAAATAAAAAAGTTATAGATTTTTGAAGGTGGTGAGTGAAAATGGACATGAAAAAACAGGAAAGGGCCCGGTCCTTAACCGGTTAATATCCTATTCGTTGTACTTTTGTGTTTGTCATTGTCATTTTTTAACAATTCACTATTGTTTTATCACGTATTGATGTTCCACACCCTCAGGGAGTATCTCTATGTTCTATTGACCATTCTGTGGATCCAATGCACTTGGTATAGGGACGCAGCACTTTACTTTTGATGGTACACTCTGGTAATTCCGCACAGAGTGCGCTCCGATTTTAGCCAATACCAAACTCTAACCAGATGATCATTGCATGTTTTTTAGTATCTTTATCCCGGTGCATGTATATGAGCCTTTATCTCTTTGCAGAAAGCTGCTATCATAACAAAATGCAAAAAAAAACATCCTCAAGACAAGGAATGTTAAGTATAAATTTGCCATTTGCATCAATTCCTTGCACGTAATCCATCACCACCTCGCACTGCACCATTCACTTCCATGCACTTATTTTGGTTTTTTCACATTTGGTTTGTTCTTTATCACGTTGCACTATTGCCTTTCAACCACCACCCGCTCCTTTTGTTGAGCACTTTACCTACAGCTTCACCTACGCATCTGCATCATCATACACCTCACCTATGTCTGCATATTCTCAGGCAACACACCCCTGCACCATACACCTTGCACTATGCATCGTCACCATTTTACACTTGCCATCATCATTTATAATTCATTGCCAATCATCGCTTTATTTCCACCTCATCCACAAACCAAACTTCACCCAAACTCTTTTCTGAATAATATTTGATATCGTCTTATATTAGCGACACTATATAAATAACCATATTGCTCTCCACATTCCATCACGTTTCATTCGTCACATTCATCATATAATTGTTCACCTCACTTTTGTTTTATTTCCATTTCCATTTGTCCATAATTATTCACCAGGCTCATCCCATCACCCCTGGCCAATAGATCATCAGGGCCACATTATAACATGACGCTTATAGGAAATACCAAGCAAACAATCAACTTGTTTATCTGCCCCATTCTTACCTATATACATGCTCCGTGTATCCCATGTCCCTTCACTTACCTTCACCTGGTGCGCATGCCCGGTCTGTTGCAGTGCCGTGGTCTCCATGCGAGGGGCGTGTCCGTGTAGTCATGTGAGGCGGATCCTAGGCTCCGCCCCTCTGACATCACGGGGCCGTCCCCGTCGCTGACGCAGGGCCGATAGGCTGACCATGCGCCGTGCACACAGGTGTCTTAGATTGCACCTTCCATTAGCAGTTCACTCCATATATTTTTGATTTTATGCCATTAAGGCTAGGTGTCATTTCTATGTGAATCTCTATATAAAAGTAGTAGTTTAACAACATTCCTTTCACCCCTGTTCAGCTGTTTATATTACAATGCAAACTAAGTTACAAAGTGCAGTTCCCACCACACATCTTTCGCCATCTTTATGGGCTAGGTTTTATGCGGTTATCCAACGCATCCCAGATGTTACACATAAAGACCATATAAGGCCTACAACATATAATTGAAGTTAAAAAATGACAATGGTGTTTTAGGCATTTTAGTTTTTCACTGTATTACTTCATACATTCATTTTCAGTATCCTCGTCAAATCCTTATAGGTTTTGTTACTATAGGCCTATTTAAAAATGTAAACAGCTTTATAAATTGAATATATTACCAAATGGGAATCTGCTGTCATTGCGTACACACTACATATTTTCCTTAATGGTTTTCCCTACCAATTAGTTTTTACCCATTGGTATTTCTGATGACGATGGTAAGACATAAGAGTTGGAACTGGCAAATACTTGCGTTTAGGTTGTACAATCAACTCATTCTCTTGAATAGATGTCGCATGCATTTGCTGGGAGAAGTTAGCTGCCTGTGGCCTGCTAAGGGAAGAGCATAAAGAGATTCTTTTCCAATGGCATTGACGGGCACAGAATTAAAAATTTTATAGTGTTTCTATTGCCACCTCTAATATGGAAAAAGGTAATAAACTATACAGTTGCTTCCCTAATCGTTTGCTTTATTGTAGTCTTTTTTGGTTGGAAAAAGCATTGGCAGAGAAACCGAAAGCTGATCTATGATTTGTCCAATATCTGGGGAGTCTGGGCAGAGGGGGGTGGATTTGTCACATCGTTCACTAGGCTGTTGGCCACCCATCACAGTTTCATGCAAAACATCGTGGAATCATTTATGAGTGAAAATAAGAGACACCCACTCCTGCTGCCTTGTAAAAATGGAGTTTATTATGAGCCTGGGCGTAGAAATATTCATAAAATGTATTGCAGTATATAGTAGCTGTTACTAGTCAGATGCTTAGAGATCAGGCTGACGACTGTCCGTAGGTGAATAATACATAGAACTCCAATAATGCCTGGCGCGCATGCAAGATTTGAATGTTCTTCACAGCTTTTCTAGCACCGACTTTTGGGTGTTTGTGCAATCTGTTTGCAGTCACACTATAGAGTGCGTCCCTCCTGGTAGCTCCATACCTCGAGTTACGTTTCGTCTCTAGACAGCAGTAGCCATCCTCAGCCCTTTATTACCTCTGTGATATTTGTCCCTTGTGTCCAGTAGAACTCATACGGGTAAATGAGAGCAAGTTAATCTAACAACACGTGTTCCCAGAACCGACAAACCAACTTAAGGTAGACTAAGAATTATCAATAACTTCTCCAGTGCATTCGCGTGTTTTTGGTAGACTGTGGATGTTAAAAACCCCAACGTTATGCTGGACTGCTTCATAACAGCATCAATTTATTCTCATGCAAGCCCAAGGGTTCCCCCCTGGTGGCAATAACACACCAGTAAGCTGTTCCGTTCATGGCCGCAGCTGTTAGACAGCCTGAAGCCTGACTGGCTCTTCCATGGGGGCCGACTTTCAATTTTTCTATATCTGTATAAGTTAACAGAAGCTTCGTTCTCTGTGGGGAATACTTTGCCTATTGAGATGTCCCTGTCCCTTTTTTCCAAATATCCCATTGAGGGAAACCTAATATCTAAAACGACAGTGAGTATGGTTAGGGGTGGGGTGTTGTGGCTATCTTATAATAGCAGCAAGGTCAACTGCATTCAGGTTTTTAGTTTGATGTAATTATTTCATTAATGTGTAAAAGTGTGGTCGTTGCTTTTTTCCGGACCGCTTGAAATGGCTATCGGATCTCCTTTGGAAAATAACTATACAGAAATACGTTTTCCCTGGTGGATGGGTATGTGGGGGGCCCTTCTGGTTCCCCTGTACCCCTCCCTCTACCCTGTCGTAACGTGACTGCATGTTTCTCCTTTTGGCTTATTCCAAAAGAAGAACCTGGGCAGACCGACTCACCACCTATCGTCTCCCAAGGGTACATCGTCATTTTCATGATCTATTTCCTGAAGGAAGTCTTTCTGTTCTTATGTTTTCTTATGCCTGTTTTTTCTAACTCCCGCATCCGGCCAGAGGGCTTTTGGCCGTAGATGGATACTGAATCTCTTTTCTGTTTGTTACCTGGGGCTCAGAACAGTGGTGGCGGCTGATGGTGAGAATGATATATACTGTGCTTTTGCCCATGGTTGTTCCCCCCCATTTACTGATGCTATATTTGAACTTGTTTAAAATGATACTATGATATCTGGTTTGTGAGTGCCATTGTGTTCTGTGGGCCGCTTTTGCAGATCATGTGGGGAGCATGTACAGAATAAAATAATAAGGAAGTAAAGACATTGGTGGTAAATCATGTTAGGTCCTTCTGGTAGTGAGTTTTACGATATGTAACTAGGTTTCCCTCAGTGACCCAATACTTTATGTTTTGTGTTTGTGTTGTAGGCCCGCTGATTTGCCTGTTTGTGGCCATTTGTTTGCAGTTGTGCTACCTAGTTTGTGGTGTAATAGACTGAATGGCCTGTGCACCGGTACTATGCTTTTAGGTGCATGGAGCTGATTCTGGCGCGAGCGTTTTTGTTTGCCACAGAATACACTGTAACAGTATTGCTTTCCTATGAGGCTTTTTGTTCAGTTTGGAAGTGTTATGCCCCAGAGAGGTTATGCACTCTCATCTTACTTCCCAGTTTTTTTTCTCGTAGATTACACCACTGGGGAGAGTGTTTGCCTGTTTTTAAAATACCAGAATCTGCATTCGTGTTATTACCAGTCATTATGTGGACCTCTGATTTAGTGATATCTTTGTTGCTATAATATGGTATCTAGCTAGCACAGCCAGAGTCTGTTTGGTTGTGGTTTGTGTTCACTTTGGGTGACTGTGGTCAGAGCCTTTGGGCCCGAGTGGTCGCCTCTGGCCGTGGTCAGAACTGATTTTTCTGGCACTCTCTCCATATTTGTGGTTGCAATTGAGAGTCTGGGCCCACTGTTTGCCAATTAAAACCTGTTTTTTGTTACTGATAGCCAGGTGTTGTAGTTTGTTATTAACATGTGTCTTTCTTCCCCGTTGCATAACTTTGGTCTTTGCTGTTTGAATTGATATCGACCTTACGGGCCCGACATGTATGATCCTGTCTAATAGTAAGCTTACAATTTGTACATTCCCAGGTTTTCCCAAGTGGGCATCTGACAATGGTTTTGGAAGCTCTGGGTACACCCGGTGGCCTGCTTTCCTGTTGTCGTGGACTGGTTAGGGGTGATGCCTGTCATTTTGCTCCGTCAGAATAAAAGACCTATTGTTTTCCTTAGCCCTTTAGCCTAACCCCAGTGGGTTGGGACCTACGCATGGTGTCTTGTCACCTCCAGCCCCACACGTGTTTTTTGATGAAAGTATTTACTTGACCTAAGCCTTGGTGCGGTATATGGGTACAGTGTCACAATTCAGACAGATGTCCTGGCTCGCGACCGGTAATATGATTTTAGTTTTTTCCCCTGGTTTGGGTCCCACCCTTTTTCATTCATAAGGGTGGTTCCCCCCCTTACTCATATTCAATTTCATGGGATATTTGAAATGTGTTTTTTTGAGGGGTCCTTGGGATGGCTCCCTAGATTATACGGGAACCAATTGTTCCAGAGTGGTGCTGCTGTATTAGAGACGGCCAGGGTGCAAAGGTTTACAGGATTGATGTTAAAGGTCTGCATCTTTGCTCATAGGGGTTTGCCTGATTTCTATTAGGACGCTTTTTACCCCCCTCTTTTGTTTCAGTTCTCGGTTAATTGCACACCCCCGGTCAACGGTTGGGTTTTCTGGGTCATGTGCACATATTTAAGTGTCAGCAGGGGCCAGGCATACTGTTAATTTCCGGTAATGGTTGTTTTCACGCACCTCAACTGTTTGGATCTCGTATGGCGAGAGGAGTGTGTAAGGAACGTGTTTTCCTTAATGAGATAGGCCTGGGATTAAGTCCTATAGGGCCTTCGAGTGGGGGTGTTTGTGGGGTTTGGGTGGGGTTGGCATGGGGAGTGGTTGTGATTCGTTTTGTAGGGTTTCTGTCTGGTTGGTTGGCATGTTGGGATTTGATCGTTGCGAGTAGTCCTCCAGCTGGTCCTGCTACGTTGCCGTCTAATGATTATATCAGGGTTTCTTTTGATATCGGTTGTTTATATAAAAATGTTAGTGTGTTTTTATTGAATACTTTTGGTAATTACTTGTTATGTGTTATTATGTTTGTGTTTGTAAGTATGTAGGGGCCACAGTGTTTTTTACGTTATGAGGTGAAGTGTGTTTTACTAATGCTCCTGTCGTTTTTTGCTTGCAGATTCTGTTTGTATGGTTACATGGATTGGTGGTTGTAGAATTTTGGATTTTAGATGGCGTTTGCTCGATAGGCCAACCTCCGCTATGAGTCAGCTGGGCTACATCTTCCATTGCTCAAAATAGGTGATTCATCCCAAGTGCTTGATTTTTTTCACTTTCCCGGTGTGCATTTATAACAAATGTATAAGTGTATTATTTAAATTGAATACATTTGAAAATTACTATACTGTTAACTTATGATATTGTGTTATGGGTAATTATTAGGCCCGAACAGTGTTACATAAGTGTGCTGTTGCTCCCTTCAGTCTTACTGTGCAGAAATTTGTTATGGTGTGTTTGAATCGTTTAGTATTACTGATGATTTCTACTTATAACTTTTTAATCAGATCCCCAGTAATTACTACTGCTACAATTATCAATCTATTATATTCACTCAAAATACTCCCTTACAGTACGCATTTATTCATTTGACAAGAATTATTGGAAGATGGCAGGAAAAACAAATGCTTGTCATAAAGATATTCCACAAAGATGCACTTTGCCAGATTGCATCCTTCAACCAGAATGCCCCAAGCTTGGCAATGCAAGTAAACCTAACCACAGTCTTACTCCTTCCTTTGCTCGTGGATTATCTGATTGCATTGTGGTTAGCAAATTTATTATCCGGGTTATAAAAGTACTGTATATCCTCGAGTATAAGCCGACCCGAGTATAGCCGAGGCCCCTATTTTACCACAACATACTGGGAAAACCTATTGACTCGAGTATAAGCCGAGGGTGGGAAATGCATTGGTCCAGCCTCCCCAGTAATTAGCCGCCAGCCCTGCCCCAGTGTATATATCTAGCCAGCCCCTGCCCCGTGAATATGGCCTGCCGGCCCCTGCCCCAGTGTATAGCCTGCCAGCCCCTTCCCCAGTGTATATAGCCTGCCAGCCCCTGCCCAGGTATATAGCCGCGCCGCCCCTGCCCCAGTGTATAAGCCTGCCAGACCCTGCCCCATGTATATAGCCGCCGCCCCTGCCCCAGTGTAAGCCAGCCAGCCCCTGCCCCAGTGTATATAGCTAGCCGCCCCGCCCCAGTGTATATGGCCTGCCGGCCCCTGCCCCAGTGTATATAGCCTGCCAGCCCCCTGCCCAGTGTATTTATAGCCTGCAGCCCCTGCCCCAGTGTAATTAGGCCTGCCAGACCCTCCCAGTGTATATAGCCGCCAGACCTGCCCCAGTGTATAGTAGCCCTGCCCAGCCCCTGCCCCAGTGAATAGCCTGCCAGCCCTTGCCCCGTGTATATAGCCTGCCAGACCCTGCCCCAGTGTATAAGCCTGCCAGACCCTGCCCCAGTGTATTAGCCCAACCTGCCCCAGTTTTATATCCTGCCAGCCCCTGCCCCAGTGTATATAGCCGGCCGACCGCCCCCAGTGTTTATAGCCTGCCGCCGCGCCGGACAGATCCGCAGAAGATATACAGGTCGCCGGAAAGTTGAGTTTAGATATATTTATTTTTTTGACTCGGTATAGCCGAGTTTGGGTTTTCAGCACATTTTTGTCTGAAAAACTAGGCTTATACTCGAGTATTAAGGTTAAGTCTTCTTTGTAATGGAATTCATAATAAGAGAGAAAAAAGAAAAAAAAGAAGCCCTTAATACAATTTCTCCTACATCCTATCCATTTTTATAACCAGTACATCAAGGGACCAATTTTTCATATTGCTTAACCCTTAAGTTTACTTACCATGTTGTGTATGGATAACAATAATACTTTATTGACGAAGCCCACGAGTCGGGCGATACGCGTGGGCAGGCCTCCTCCCCTCCAGACCACCTACGGATGTTATTGTACATCATGGCCATTATTTTTGGACTTACACATATTATAGTTTTCACATGATCAGTTACCCCTGTTTTCTATGTGTGTAGTCAGATTTTTTATCACATACAGAAAATACAAGTAACTAAAGCTTTTTGACAGTTAGAAGGATTAATGCAGCAAGTCAATATTGCAGTGTTACCCTTCTTTTTAACAGGACCTCTGCAATTCTCCCTGGCAGCTCTCAATCAACTTCTGACCAAATCCTGACTGATAGCAGTCAATCTTGCACAATCAATGCTTGCATTTGTCACAGGTATGTTGTTTTGTTTTTCCACCCGTCTGATTGATGAGACCACAAGTTCTCAATGGGATTAAGATCTGGGGAGTTGCCAGGCCATGGACCCAAAATCTCTATGTTGTGCCCTGAGCCATTTTATCACCTTTGCTTTATGGCAAGGTGCCCACAGCTGGAAAGCATTGTTGATCCTCCCTGTCCTCACAGTCAATTTCCCTGTACCTTTTGCAGAATATCAGTCTGACGGATGTTTTTTCTGGAGAGAAGTTGGCTTCTTTGATGCCCCTGACACCAGGCCAAGAGTCTCCACCCACAGTGTGTGCAGATTCACTCACACCTGCCTGCTACCATCCTGAGCAAGCTCTGCCCTGATGGTAGCCCAGCCCGAAGCTGAAACACTTTAGAGACGTCCTGGCGCTTGCTGGTCCTTCTTGTGCGCCTGGAGCCTTTTGGCAACAATGGAACTCTCTCCTTGAATTCCTTGATGATACGATAGATTGTTGACTGAGGTACAATCTTTCTAGCTGCGATACTCCCCTGTTAGGCCAGTTTTGTGCAGTGCATGATGACTGCACGTGTTTTTACAGATAACCTGGCTAACAGAATAGAAACACATGATGCCAAAGCACCAGCCTCCTTTTAACCCCTTACGCTCTGCCCGGTCGTCTACGGCACAGAGGTATAAGGGATGTATGAAAGAGGACTCACGGTCCTATTCTTCATACAAAGGTGGGGTTTTTGCAAAATGCATAACCCCCACCGCTAATAACCGCGGTTGGTGCTAGCACCGATCGCGGCTATTACCCCCCCGTTGCGCCGGCAACGTGCCGGCGGCATTTAAAAGCGCGGCGCGCGGGCGCCGCCATCTTTTCTTCGATCCCCACGCCCCCGAACGTCATCGGGGGCGGCGATCGGTTTGCCATGTTAGCCTCGTTTCTTCTTTGACACGAGGCTATCTGCAGCTGCAGATTGCTTACATGAGCCATGGCTCCTTGTAATGAATGTGCTCAAAAATGCATATATTGCAATACAGAGTATCGGCAGTATATGGTAGCAGCGATCTGACCATCTAGTTTGTACCCTAATGTCTAAAAGAGAGTGAAAAAAAAAAGAAAAAAAAAGTTTAAAAAATAAAAAAAATTAAAAAATATTAAAAGTTCAAATCACCCCCCTTTCCCTAGAACGGATTAAAACATATAAACATAAAAATCACAACATATTAGGTATCGCCGCGTCCCAAAATGCCGCGCTATCAAATATAAACGGTTACAGGCGGCGGTGACCTCCGAGGCGGAAATGGCGCACAAATGTCCGAAATGCGACTTTCCACTTTTTTTACATAAATAAAATGAATAAAAAATGATCAAATGTCGCACCAGACCTCAATGGTAGCAGGAAAATCGCCTGCCATCCGCAAAAAATGTACCCTCAACACCTCTCCGTCGCGCAAAAGTATGAAAAAGTTATTAGCATCAGGAAATGGCAAAATTTTTTTTCTTTTTGTACACATCGTTTATTTTTGAAAAGTATTAAACACAATAAAACCTATATAATTTGGTATCAACGAGATCCACCGAACCAAGAATAAAGTAGCGTGTGTTATTTGGAGCGAAGGGTGAAAGTCGTAAAAACCGAGCCCACAAGAACGTGACGCACGTGACGGTTTTTCTCATTTTTCCACATTTGAATTTTTTTTCAGCTTCCCAGTACACGCTTTTAAAATAAATAACATTACGGGAAAGTAAATGGTTACGCACAAATAAGCCTTCACACAGGTCTGTACACTTAAAAATAAAAAGTTATGGATTTTTGAAGTGGAGAGCGAGAAATGAGCCGAAAAACCCTCCGTCCTTCAAGGGGTTTAAAGTGCCCGTGTTGTGATTCTTACTAATCAGACAGATTGATCTCCGCCCTGTCCTCATCAACACCCACACTGTGTTACTGGAGCAATCACTGAAACCATGTTAGCTGCTTCTTTTAACCCCTAGGCGCACACAGGACGTTATAGTACGTCCCCGGGTCAGATGCTTAGCGCACGGTGACGTCTATACGTCCTGCTTTGCACCGGCTCAAACGGTACCGGTACCAGAAGCAGCGGCTGTCAGCTGTCTAGTACAGCTGACAGCCTGCGCTAACACCACCGCGATCGGAGCCGGCTCCGATCGCGGGTGGAACCCCTACACGCGCGTTCAACATGACCGCGGCGTGTTAAGGGTGTTTGCGCTGTGGATCGGATCCCCCGTGCCGCTACCGGGGGATCCGATCCATCTGGGCAGCTCCGAGGACGTGCAGTCCCGGAGCTGCCGGGTCTCCATGGCAGCCAGATCCCTTCGGGTCTGACTGCAAACTGTCTGACTGCGCAAGCTGGCTCAGACAGTTTACACTGCTCTACAATAAAATAGTAGGTGTGAGCAGTGTATTGAACTTAAACCAGTGATCAGAGCAGCACTGGTTCAAGTTCAAGATGTATAGTAAAAATTGCAAAAATTAACACTACACATTATAATAAATAAAAATAAATACATAAAATATAGCCCAAAATGTTCACTTTCCCATAAAAACACTTAATAAGGTATAAAAACACAAAAACACAAAAACCCCGCATATTTGGTATTGCCGCGTCCGTACACTCTGTAATAAAAACAGAATCGTTACTGGACCAGCACGGGCCACGCCGTAGAAAAAAAACGCAAAAACGTTCCGAAAATAATTTTTAATATACCCTAAAAAAAATGCTCTAAAAGTATTTAAAAATTTTATGCACCCAAATAAGCCCACAAAAAGAACAACTCTCTCGCAAAAAAATAGACCCCTAACCAGATTTGTCAGCCAAAATAAAAAGTTATACATATGAAAGATGGTGAGGCTAAAATGAATAAGATTTTCTCCAAATTGGTTTTTATTCAGTACAATTGAATAAATACACAAAACCCCCACGTATTGGTATCCCTGTCGTCCGTAACAATCTGTATAATAAAACGAATCATTATTGATCCACAAGGAACCCCGTAAAAACAAACAAAAAAAAGCGTCAGAAAAAAGATCATTTTCAATTAATACCCTATAAAAATTCTCTAAAAAGGGAGTTAAAAAATTATGCACTCTAAAATAAGACCACTAAAAAGAACAATCCTTCTCGAACAAAATAAGCCTTAAACAGAGTTGTGAGCGAAAAATAAAAAAGTCATTCATATGAAAGACGGTGATGCTAAAATTAACAAACATTTTTGCCAAATTACTTTTATGCAATAAAAATGGGAAAAAAATAAAAATCTATATAAGAGAGGTCTTTTTGTATCGTGGCGACCATAGAATAAAATAATATACTATTTTTATGTATGGTAACGCCAAAAAAAAAAACCCAAAAATCTTCCTGAAATGATGATTTTCATTTCCCTCCCCACAACAAGAGTTAATATAAATCTCACCAATTAGCCTATAATTCCCCCAATTCCGTACCAGAAAAGTGCATCTCATGTGGCAAAGAAATACCCCTATAGGTGCCACAATAAAAAAAAGAAAAAATTATTAGCCTGTACAAGGTGACATAGCAAATCTGATGTGGATGGCGCCTCCTTCCTTCTATGCCGTCTGTGCGCCCATACAGCAGGCACCAACACATATGGGGATCGTGTACTCGGGAGAGATTGGTAACAAACTTTCGGAGCCTTTATTCATTAATCCATTGTAAATGTTTAATTTTCCACCCAAAATGGGTGTATTGTGAAAAAATATTACAATTTGCAGACTGCACCTCCATTTTGTTTTAACCCTATAAAACACAATAAAGCGTAACAAACTTCTTAAAAGTGGTTTTTCATACTTGAGGTGTGTAGTTTCCCACAATGGGGTAATTATGAGTCTAACTAGTGTTAGGCCTCTCAGTGTCAATTACAAGTTGAGCAGGTTCATCTATACAGTTTTGGTGTTTTACAAAAAATGGGAAAAATGAATACCTAAATTCGAGCCTCATAAATTCTAGTAAAATATGTGGAATCTTAAAACCATGCCAGCATAAACGAGACACTTGGGAATGTAGTTATGAATTATTTGGAGTATGACTATCTGCATCAAATAGAGATTTAGCACGTTGAAAATAAAGAATTTCCAATTGCGCCAAATTTTTTTTTTTCTACTAACACAAAAGATTTCATCCAAATTTTAAACTAATTTGAATTACAAGTGTCCGAAAACAATCCAAATCCCCTGGATATCTCTAGCTTCCAAACATAACCACTTATAGTGACACAGGTCATATTTGAAGAATGGGGCCAGCGTCTTAGGCCAAAAGAGCTGCTCCCGTAGGGGTTAAGGCAGGCCTGCAGGATGTTGAAATGTGTTTTGGGTGAAAACATCATTTTCTAGGCAATATTGAGTTAGCAATTATTGCTGTTAGCTGATCACTATAAACATTCTGGGAGTAATGTGCCATTCCATTATAAACCCTGAAGCAGCGACTTTGTAAAAAATGAACTTGTTATCATTCTCAAAACTTTTGGCCACGACCGTATGTTAAATGCTTTGTTATTGATTGTGTTCTGGGCTGTCATTTTTTTTATATTCACTTGTATTGAGAATTACTAGAATTACCTTTCTATGTCATGTTGTCCCAGAGCTACACTCCTCATACAGGTGATACCTTTATTATTGTCCTCATCTATTATAGTTGGCATTACTTGCCACCTATTGGTCAGGCTTTGCGGAGACTGGTGTAATCCTGTTTGGGTTTTTAATTGTTTTAAATATAAATTTTCTCTCAAAAAGTTTATTATTGTTATCCATACACACGCTTTCTTTCATTTTGGTAATATAATCTTGGATGTGTGATTGATTACTAACATCAAATAGTCACCCCACCATTGTCACTTTGGTTAACCATTGTTGGTACTTCTTTGTCTCCTAATTTCTAGCTATTGTCACGGGTGGTCCCGCGACCCCACATCGCGGGCTCGCGGGCTCACCCGGCGCCTCCCTGCCCCCGTCCAGCGCGCCGCCAGCGCATCTCACCCGTCCGCGCTCGCGTCCCCGACTGCTAGGCGTGCGCGCGGCACCTTCTCCAAATTTAAAGGGCCAGCGCGCCATTAATTGGCGCTGGGCCATATTCCCCATCTTCATAAGCCTGCCTCTTCCTGTACCCTTGCCGGATCTTTGCCTCATAGCCTTAGAGAAGGTTACAAGCGATTATTCTGACGGTTCCTGTGTAGTCTTGCGTTCCCGTGTTTCCTGTGTGTTCCCGCTCCTGTGTCCTGTGTTACCCGAGTTCCTCCGGTTTGCTGTTTCCTGTGTGCCTGGGTTCCCGTACCCACCTGCCGGACCTCCTGTTGCTGATCCCGTTGGACCTGACGTTGCATCTCTGCCGCCTCCCTGACCCTGTGCCTGGACCTGCTACGAGATTGTCATCCGCTAAGGTACCTCGACCTCGGCTGCCACCGTGGGCTAGTCACACTGGAACGCCCTAGTGGTATCCTGCCCAGCAAGTCCAACCCGCTTTGCGGCGGGCTCTGGGAATACCAGGTGCCGCAGGCTCCGGTTCCGGGTGTTGCTAGTTACATCTCCCCGGTGGTCCAAGGATCCATGGATCCTAACAGCATATACACACGCATGCAATGTGCATTCCTCTCATAACCGTATCTTTATCCTCTTATCTCCTATCTAATTTACCGGTCAGCCCAAAAATTCATACATATATAGAAGATTCAATCCCAGTGCTAAAACAAATGTTGCAGTGTTACACTGCTGGTGTTATCGGAAACCTAACGGGAGATGGGGTTGGATCCTTGTGATAGGGCTTCTGCAAGTGTTCTTCGAATTATGTTGTCATCCATTGCCACATTGATGATAAACCAATACCTCGGCACTTTAAGCACATCAGTGCATGTATTCAAAATTACTGGGAGTCCTTGGAATTGACTATGTGATCTTGACATGAGGGGAGGAGCGCATTAAAGAGATTACTCTTCAAATTGAATCTAAATGGATCTGGACATTAAATACTGTACACCCCTTGGGACTTAATGAACTTTTGGTTTCTCTGCTTCTGTGACAAGTATGATCTTCCTTCTAGATTAAGTGTACTAACTGCCTGCTAAGCCTGTTAACCGTAACGACCGCCCGCCGTGTATTCACGGCGGCGGTCGGGTCGCGCTGCAGAGGGCTCACGGGCTGAGCCCTCTCCATAGATGGTAAGTCTTTGCTGGCATATTGGCGCAAGGCTTACCGGTATAGCCGCTATCGGTGCTAGCACCGATCGCGGGTGTTTTTCAGCGATGGCTCCGGCAAAGCTGCCGGCAGCCTCAAAAAGATAGGGCGCATTGCGCCGCCATCTACCTGGGATCGCCGCTCCCTGGGACGTCATCGGGGTGGGTGGCGATCCGTCTCCTTGGTAGCCTCGGGTCTTCCGAAGACCAAGCTATTTCGTTTTAAACCCCTTCATTACAATGTGCTGATCGCACATTGTAATGAATGAGAGGATAATCGCCTGTACGGCCATACTAAGTCCCCGGGACGTACAAGATAGGGTCCGGAGGTTTGTTCTTAGTTGAATTGGTATGTAAGTCGAAACTGTATTTTTTATAATTGTGATCCAGGCAAAAAAATTTGGCACCCAGTGACATTTGGAATTTAAACAGTTTTGCTGTATGGGACCACAGACACACTACAGCGAGCAGTTGCGTGGACTCATAGTAAAGCATTCAAAGCTTCACCAGAGTCAGAGGTCTGTCTGTAACTATGGGTTTGTCTGTAAGTCGGTGTCCTTAAGTAGGGGACCGCCGTAAGAATAGGATCGTCAGACCCAGGGTTAAAGTACCCTAGGGAGTCTGAAAAATAATAAAAAGAAAAAAAAGTTTAAAAACAAAATTATAATAAAAAACCTAAAATTTCAATCACCCCCCTTTCCCTAGAACTTACAATAAATATAAATAAACATAAAAATCAAACACTATGTATTGACGCATCCGAAATGCCTGATCTACAAAATATGATAACTGTTTTTCAATGCGTTTACCCCATAAAGAAAAAGCGCCCAGAATAAAAAAAAATCTATAAAAAGTGCTCAAAAGGTCGTACAGTCCTAAAATGATACATTGAAAATATTATCAATTTCGCAAAAAAAAGGACACCACCCCACGCTCCACACAACAAATAAAAAGTTATTACGCCAGAAGTTGGCAAAATCAAAAAAATTATTTTTGTCAGGACGTTTTAATTTTTGTAATGTTGAAAACCTTATAAAACCTATACAAATTTGGTATCCCCTTAATCGTACCGACCCCAAGAAAAGTAGACATGTCTTTTGGGGCTCCGCAGGAAAGACGTAATATCGCAGCCCACAGAAAATGGCGCAATTTTGTTTTTTCACCATTTCACTGTATTTGGATTTTTTTTCCCGCTTCCGAGTACGACATGGAATATTAATACCATCACTATGAAGTGCAATTTGTTACGCAAAAACGCCGTCACACAGCTATTTATGTGTAAATAAAAAAGTTATAGATTTTTGAAGGTGGTGAGTGAAAATGGACATGAAAAAACAGGAAAGGGCCCGGTCCTTAACCGGTTAATATCCTATTCGTTGTACTTTTGTGTTTGTCATTGTCATTTTTTAACAATTCACTATTGTTTTATCACGTATTGATGTTCCACACCCTCAGGGAGTATCTCTATGTTCTATTGACCATTCTGTGGATCCAATGCACTTGGTATAGGGACGCAGCATTTACTTTTGATGGTACACTCTGGCAATTCCGCACAGAGTGCGCTCCGATTTTAGCCAATACCAAACTCTAACCAGATGATCATTGCATGTTTTTTAGTATCTTTATCCCGGTGCATGTATATGAGCCTTTATCTCTTTGCAGAAAGCTGCTATCATAACAAAATGCAAAAAAAAACATGCCTCAAGACAAGGAATGTTAAGTATAAATTTGCCATTTGCATCAATTCCTTGCACGTAATCCATCACCACCTCGCACTGCACCATTCACTTCCATGCACTTATTTTGGTTTTTTCACATTTGGTTTGTTCTTTATCACGTTGCACTATTGCCTTTCAACCACCACCCGCTCCTTTTGTTGAGCACTTTACCTACAGCTTCACCTACGCATCTGCATCATCATACACCTCACCTATGTCTGCATATTCTCAGGCAACACACCCCTGCACCATACACCTTGCACTATGCATCGTCACCATTTTACACTTGCCATCATCATTTATAATTCATTGCCAATCATCGCTTTATTTTCCACCCTCATCCACAAACCACAACTCACCCAACTCTTTTTGCCATAATATTTGATATCGCTTATATTAGCGACACTATATAAATAACTATTGCTCTCCACATTCCATCACGTTTCATTCGTCACATCATCAAAAATGTTTCACCTCACTTTGTTTTTATTTCCATTTCTTTGTCACCATAATTAGTACACAAGGCTCATCCATCACCCTGGCCAAAGATCATCAGGGCCACATATAACATGACGCTTATAGGAAATACCAAGCAAACAATCAACTTGTTTATCTGCCCCATTCTTACCTATATACATCGCTCGTGTATCCCAGTCCCTCCACTTACCTTCACCTGGTCGCATGCCCGGTCTGTTGCTGCCGTGGTCTCCATGCGAGGGGCGTGTCCGTGAGTCATGTGAGGCGGATCCTAGCTCCGCCCCTCTGACATCACATTGCCTTCCCCGTCGCTGACGCAGGGCCGATAGGCTGACCATGCGCCGTGCACACAGGTGAATGTTGGTTCCCAACTTGATTCTGGCTGTTCATTCGTCACTAGTTAGATATAATCCTGGAGTTTGTGCAACAACACCACCCCTTGAGAAAGACCAGGTGAGTTGAAACGCGCGTTGGGGGCTAGAGGGAGTATGTGCTGTAGCTACCTATGTACAGGGGGCATGTGCAGTGGCTACCTATATACTGGGAGGCATATGCTGTGGCTACCTATATACTGGGAGTATGTGCTGTGGCTACCTATCTACTGGTGGTATGTGCTGTGGCTACCTATATACTGGGGGGCATGTGCTGTGGCTACCTATATACTGGGGGTATGTGCTGTGGCTACCTATACACTGGGAGTATGTGCTGTGGCTACCTATCTCCTGGGGGTATGTGCTGTGGCTACCTATATACTGGGAGGCAAGTGCTGTGGCTACCTATTTACTTGGGGGCATGTGCTGTGGCTACCTATTTACTAGGAGTATGCGCTGTAGCTACCTATCTACTGGGAGTATTTACTGGGGCTACCTATCTACATGGAGGCATGTGGTGGGTGTCAGGATTTGGAGTAGTGAACCCCCTGGACCACCGTGGATGACGATGTAAGCAAACACCTGGGACTGGAATATAAGTGGCAACCGGTCTTCACCAGAGCCTGCCGCAAAGCAGGATGGTCTTGCTGCAGCGTGGTACCATCAGGTTGTTCCAAGTCGCGACTTGTCCACGGAGGCAGCCAATGTCGAGGATCACTAGGCAGTCTCGTGGTCAGGAACAGGAAGACGGTCAAGGCAGGTGGCAATGAAGCGAGGTCGGCGACGGAGCAAGAGGTCAGGGCTGGCAGCGAAGGAGCACAACGGGAGGTCAACACTTGGGAACACTTTGGAAAGCTTTCTCATAGGCATGAAGCACTAAGATCCATCGGGGAATGCTGGGAGCCGGCGGTCTTTATAGAAACCCGGGAAGTGGGTAGTGCTAATCAGCGGTGCGCTGTCCCTTTAAATCTGGCCAGCAGGGACGGAAGCAGGAACGTGGAGAGGTGAGTGAGCTTGGAGATGGGCGCCACCTCGGAGAGGGGCACGGGTGTGCCTGCGATCCGAGACATAGATAGGGACTACCTATCTACTTGGGGGAATGTGCACATTGTAGGGTTCTTACAGAATAACATTTTAAAATTTGTTGCGTTCATGGCTCTCTCAGCCAAAAAGGTTCCTGACCCCTGACGTAGACATACAGATAGGGCAGGTAAAGCGTTTCATCATATATTGAAAACAACACCTAAACAATCAGAGTAGTCCACGTAATACGCCAGGAAACATTTACATGTGACATATACATACACGGAAAAGACCATAGAAATAGCAAAAAAATATATGAGATAAGTATACACTAATTATACAATAAATATAAAATAAATTATACCGTATATACTCGAGTATAAGCCGACCGAGTATAAGCCGAGACCCCTAATTTTATCACAAAACTGGGAAAAACTACTGACTTGCGTATAAAGCCAAGGTGGGAAATGCATTGGTCAAACCCCCCAGTAGTATACACCTGCCAGCCCCCATGTAGTATTTAGCAGTCCCCTAGTAGTATACAGCAGCCCCCTAGTATACAGCAGCCCCCATAGTATACAGCAGCCCCCTAGTAGTATACAGCACCCCCTAGTTTGTATCGCAAGCCCCCTAGTATTATACAAGCACCCTAGGGTATACAGCAGCCCCTATAATATACACACCCCCTAGTATTACACAAGCCCCTAGTAGCATACGAAAGCCCCTAGTAGTATACAGCAGCCCCTAGTAGTATACAGCAAGCCCCTAATAGTATACAGCAAGCCCCTAGAAATATACAACAGCCCCAGAAGTATAGACAGACCCCGTAGTATACAGCCAGCCTGCCCCCACGGCCCTAAAAAAAACTTATATACACCTCAAACTCACCCTCTGTGCATCGCGCTCCCCCGATGTCGTGCGACTTCGATGTCCCGATGTCTGCGCGTCCGCTTCTTCTCTCCGCGGCTCCTCTTCCTCTTCTACATGGACAGGCCATGTTTTCTTCTAGCATGCGCTACTATGACGCGGCCGCTGCTGACGTCATAGTATGCTGCCACTAAGAAACCATGGCCGCCTCCATGCCGAAGATAGAAGAGAGAAGAGGAAGCCACGGAGAAGAAAGAAGACGGGGACGCGCTGACATCGGACATCGGTAACCGTGCCGACATCGGGGAGCCGCCTGACATCGAGGTGAGTATGTTTAAGTTTATTTTTTTAGGGGTAATTTTTTTTGTTATAGACTCGTGTATAAGCCGAGGGGACGTTTTTCAGCACATTTTTTGTGCTGAAATACTCGGCTTATACACGAGTATATACGGTATTTTATAATTCAATCCATTAGGGAATATGTTGTTCAAAGAAAAAAATCCATGATGCCTCCTGCTTCAACACTATCTTCTGGCCTTGTTTACATTCAAGTGAAAGGAAGTTACCCAGGACAGCCGCTGTACACTGGACAGGACCTTTGACTTCTGGTTATGGCCTCTCTTTAGATTCCAGTAGTAGGGGCAGTTGGTACAACTGACTGTGGGGGGTACAATTGTTCCACTCCCACTGATCACATAACTGATGTCTAAAAACGGAGAAAAACCCCTCTTTGTGAAACATTTCTGCTGAATGGAAGGTAATACTCTCTGATACTCATAATAACAATGAAAGCACTTGTATTTTATTATACAAGGGTAAAATATTAACCAAGCAACATGATCACATTTGTTTCTGAGGTTAATAACCGACAAGTCAAAGACATGTGAATCATGTGGAAGAAAACAGCATGCAATTTTATAAGTCAGGAATACTGGATTATTTATTTACTTATTAAGGATAGAAAAAACAGGACGTGATGTAATCATAAAAGGGTAGGATGCTATGTCTCTGTATGTATTTCCTGATCTTATATGACTTAGGACAGGTTATAGCAGCAGAGCCATTGTCATGACAGTATAGTAGAACCCCACTTTAAAAGGTGGTTGCAACCAGGGGTGTACCAATTGACGGGATATATTGACGGGGTCAAAGTGTATTATTTGTTATGTAGGGGGCAGATGTATTCCCATTGTTGGAGCACTTTAAAGCCAAATTTAGAACATGGAGTTCCCTGCCACTATCTGTAGCGGGCAGGATTAATCTCATAAAGATGATTGTATTACCTAAATGTCTGTATGCCCTGCAACACATGGAGGTAGTAGTTCCTCAAAGGTTTTTTTCACAGATGAATAGTTTAATGATTTCATTCGTGTGGGGTAACTCTAGAGCTAAATTAAAATTAACATCCCTTCAACGCCCAAAAAGTATGGCAGGAACTGCGCTTCCGGACCTCCATACTTACTATTTGGCAGGACAACTTAGGCATGTTAGACACTGGCTTCTTCCTGATCCGCTGCCAAATTCAGAAAACCACTTGGCTCATTTCTTGAAGATAGACTGTTTGTGGCCTGTTTTAGAAACTCCCCATCTTATTGCGGGCCGACTGCTGCGGGCCGACTGCAGGCTAAGTCTTTGTCAAAATTTACGGCAGTTGTTGCGGAGACTCCACTGTGGAATAATCCGAGCTTGCCTGAAATATTTAAACTCCCAGACCTGCGAATATGGGCTGATTTTGGTATTAGAGAATTGCGAGACCTCTATGATAACTCTATTCTATACTCCTTCGAGCAACTGAAAAGCTCTAATGATATCCCACAGACACAATTTTTCAGATATTTGCAACTCAGGCACGCCCTAGGGGTACAATACCCAAATTCTCCCCTACTCATATCAAGCTATCCACTTATTGGGGTACTTAGATCACAAGGTCCTAGGGGACTAGTGTCCACATTATATTCCCATCTTATTACTGATAAGATTTCGGCCAATCCCTCTTCAGCATTGGAAAAATGGAAAACCCTTATACCTAGTTTGACGGACGAGACATATGCGGAAGCCCTGGAGTCAGCCATGTTAGTGTCTCCAGCAGCTAATAATAAGCTAATACAAGTATTTTTTCTTCATCAATGTTATTTGACCCCAGCCAGACTATATAGAATGGGAAGGAAGCAGACTCCTGGATGTCTGCGATGCTCTGCAGTATATGCTGACTTTTGGCATATGGTATGGACATGTCCGACCATTCAGGCATATTGGCAGGAGGTGATATTACTGCTAACTAATGTACTTAATATACCTGTTCACTCTACGCCAGAGCTCTGCTTATTGGGGGTGGTTGATGAAGAAGCATGGCAACATCACAAGCGGATATTTCTTAGAGAGGTACTGTTTCTGGCTAGGAAGGTCATAGCTTTAAAATGGATGGCGACACAACCACCATCCCTATCAATGTGGAGAAAATTAGTGAATTCAGTCCTCCCTTTTCATGACCTGATATATAAGGGAAGAGGCTGTCCAGATAAGTTTAATAAGGTGTGGGGACAATGGTGTGACTCCTCGGCTACACTTTATTCCGTGAATACATTCACGTCACAGTTAAGGGCATTACAGGATGTTTAACAACGCGAATATTAAAAGAATTGGAGGGATGAAATAATTAAATAACTTGTGGGAACTGGTCTTCCAAACTGATACCCCATCTACAATTGAAAACTATGGAGGTGGTCTAGCAGCAGCACTGCAGAGTTTTGGTTTTCTTTTAGTTTGTTTTTGCTGTTTTTTTTTTTTTTTTTTGCTTTGGTTGTATTTATTTGTGTACGCATGATATGTAAAACATAATATCATATACTGTGGTAAATTCTTTTTTATTGTGATTGTTGTACACTTTCAATAAAACGAGTTTAAAAAAAAAAAACACTATCCTATATAGTTTAGACCTAGGAGAACCAAGATGAATACATAGAACATACAAACCGTCGGTACCGTGCAACATCTCCGACACGTGTTTCGCCAGGAAACAGCTTAGTCTGGGGGACGTGTTCCAATCTATTAAAATTTAAAAAAAGTTCATTCCCCGTTGTCAAACTCATCACTTTTTTTTTACCACGTCCAAATTGCAACACTTACAAAAAAAAAATAAAAAGTCGATTCCTTCGGGTTTTCCCGAATATTTCCGTTTTGCGTCAAATTGCCCCTATTATTGTCCTTGGAATATAGGAAAATGGCAACATATTCTGTAAAAAAGTTTCATTTAAAAAATGTATTATAACCTCATAAAACATATATAAATTTAGTGATCGTACTGACCCAAAGAATAATGGGAGGTGTCATTTGGTGCAAACAGCAAAAGCTGTAAAAACAGTCCTCACAAGAAAATAGTGCGAATGCAATTTTTTTTTCAATTTCACCACCTTTTGGAATTATTTTCCAACTTCCCTAAAACAAAACCACAGTACTTGAATAATAATAATAATTCTTTATTTATATAGCGCACACAGATTAAGCAGCGCTGCACAGAGTTTGCTAAATCGGTCAACTCAGTGCTTGCTATTATTAATATTGATAATCAGCAACATAGAGATATGAAGACGGAACTTATGATCAGTAAACATATTTTTCATATTTCTTGTATTATTACATTGATAAGTATTACCTACCAGCTACAATGGCATATTATATAACATATAATATTTGCACCAGTATGTTTGTTTTTCACTGGTTACACGTATTAATTAGTTTTGATATCTTTTTAAGCAAAAAAATATCAGGTCAAAATGTATTGTTCTTTATTAGACAGATTTGGATAAGATTTTTTGACAATTCTCCATAACCTTGGAAAAACTTTGATAGAGTGAATTAACACATTCGGTTTTCAAGACCAAAATGTGGAATGGATTAAACACAAGAAAAAGGAGTAGCAGCTTTCATTTACAATTTTTCTACCATTAGGATTCATACTTCATTTGTCTTGAAAAATGGCATGTAAAAACTTGGAGATATAGATAAATTCTGAATAAACAAAAATACAGGTTTTACATGTTGTATTTCCTAACAAAGTTTTCCTTATTGCAGTCAATGGGGAAACGCTGTAAACAAATGCAAAGGAAAGACCAGGGAATTCTTCTTTGTAGCAAATGCTGGAAAATACATTGTTAAATGCCCTGTCCATCTGCCCTATAGGAGTATATACAAAATATGTCATACAAGGAAATCTCCAACACTGGGCCTTCCCAAAGTCATCCAAAGGGTTATGTGGCTGCAAAGAGACCATTTTCCCTATATGAATGGTCTTATAGAGCATGCCATATATGCTAAAAAGGAAAAAACAATCAGTAATATTCAAATTCCTTTTGTCCTTTACTTATACTATAAAGTAGCTGTAGCTCCCTGCATTGTCCGGGATAATGAATAACTATTCTTAGCTATAACAAAATAGAATGGGTTAACAAAAAATATTTTATATGTATCTATCTCTCTCTCTGAATGATACTGTCTCGGAGTGTCTCTGACTGTCTCTGTCTGTGTCTATCTATCTATTTCTCCAAGTCTCCAAGTGTCTCTGTCTCTGACCATCTATGTCTCTGACTGTGTGATCATCTCTGTCTCTGACTGTGTGACCTTCTCTGTCTCTGACTGTCACTGTCTCCAACTGTGTCCGTCTCTGACTATGTCTAACTATGTCTGTTGCTGACTGTGTCTGTGACTCCTGGTTTCTCAGTCTGTCTCTGACTGTGTTCTTTTTCTGATTGATTCTGACTTTCTCAGCCTGTCTCTGTCTCAAATTGTTTCTGGGGTCAGACAGCAGGTGTTCTCCTTAAGGAGAGATTGCCAATTAAGGCCACCTTAAAAATTGTTTCTGACTTTTTCAGCATGTCTCAGCCTGTCTCTGTCTGACACTGTCTCTGACTATCCCTGTGTCTGACTGTCTCTGACACTGACTCCAATTGTCTATGACTGTTCTTTTACTTTCTCTGACTGTCTTTATCTGTCTCTGTCTATCTTTGACTGTCTCTATCTGTTTATGACTGTGACTGTCTCTGACATTCTCTGTATTTGTCTCTAACTGTCTTAACTGTCACTTTGTCTATGGGGGGATTTATCAGTGTCTGAGAGAAGAAATGTCTAGTTGCCCATGGCAACCAATCAGAGCTCACGTTTCAATTTCCCACAGCTGATGATCTCTGATCGGTTTCCATGGGCAACTGGAACAGTGTTACCTCAGACATTTCTGATAAATCTCTCCCTATCTCTGTATCTATATTACCTCACACATAAGCTGTGTTATACTCATTGCCTATAGTAACCAATCAAAGCTCAGAGCTAATATTGTGACAAAATAGCAACCAATCACTGCTCAGCTTCTAACTGCCACAGCAGCAGCAGACATTGGCTCCTCTATATGTTGGTTAATAAGTATATTTTGGAAAGCGGTGAGAATTTCAGCGCAAATCCGGGTCTATGACGTTCCCTGAGTCACAGAGAGCGGCTGTGCAAACTTTGGTGATTGTAAATGTGACGGTGCAGATGCTGTGGCAGTTGGAAGCTGAGCTTTGATTGGTTCTGCCACAGTTCATTAATATGAGCTCTGAGCTTTGATAGGTTACAATAGGCAATGAGTATAAGACACTTATGTGTGGGGTAAGATGTGAAGTAATATGTGAGGTAATATGAGGTAAAATGATAACATCCATATACTAGGAGCCATTGTCTGCTGTGGCAATAAGCAACCACAGATCAGCTTCTATTTTGCCACAGGTCATTGATATTAGCTCTGAGCTTTGGTAGGTTACTCTAGGCAATGAGTATAATACAGTTTAGGCTGCGTTCACATGTTGCGTTTTGTTTGCATTAACACATGAGTTTTCAAATGCATCACAACAGCTTAGAAGAGGAGATTCGCCTAATTACATTGTTTTTAACATTGCGTTTACAAAATGCAAGTGCTAACATGATGTTAATGCATATGTTAACAAAATGTTGCCAAATGTATATGTAAATAAAATGTTAATGCATGCGTTAACATTTCATTAACGCACATGTTTCGTAAACGCAATGTTGTAATTAGGCAAATCTTCTCTTCTCAGCTGTTGTGATGCTTTTGAAAATGCATGTGTTATCGCAAAGAAAAAGTAAAGTGTGAATGCAGTCTTAGGTGTGAGGTAACATGTGAAGTAATATGTGGGGTAATATGATAACCACCATATACATGAGCCAGTGTCCGCTGTGGCAAAAAGCAACCAATCACAGTTCAGCTTCATTTTTGCCACAGGTCAATTAATATGAGCTCTGAGCTTTGATTGGTTACTATAGGCACTAAGTATAATGCAACTTATGTGTAAGGTAAGATGGATAGGGATAGAGAGAGAGGGTACAGAGGGTACAGAGAGAGAGAGAGTGACAGAGAGACAGGGAGAGTGAGTGACAGAGAGACAGGCAAAGAGAGTTAGTGAGTGACAGGCAAAGAGAGTGAGTGACAGACAGGGAAAGTGCACGAGTGACAGACAGACAGTCTGCCAGTGAGTGTGAGAGACAGATGGGGAGAGGTACTGAGAGACAGGCAGGGAGAGTGAGTGAGTGTCAGAGAGACAGATGGGGGGAGTGAGAAACAGAGAGACAGGCAGGAAGAGCGAGAGACAGACAGGGAGAGATACATGCATAGATAGATAGATATTATTATTTTGTTTTAGCTAAGAGCAGTTATTTACTATCCCGGTCAACGCCGGGATCTACAGCTAGTATTATATAGAGGGAAAATACTTTCAATACATTGGAGGGAATTTATCATGACTGGTCGCATCATGCTTCAGCAACAATACTCCACTGGCGCATGATCTGGTCCATATGCTAAAAGGCTATGGCAGGTCTGCATAGAATTCTGCCATAGCCTGTGCCCAGATTCTGGTTCAAACTAAAGCAAATGCACCAGGTCGGGGAATACTCGTCCTGTACCACACCCCCACCCACTTGGAGTGAGGGTGGCATAGAGGAAAAAAAAGTTGCAGTTCCTCTTCTGCACCAATATTTGCCAGAGAACTGGCCTACAAGCCATGATAAATGCCCCCATTTTATTACTCATAACTTTATAAAAGCTCTTGTATGTATTTCACTCCGGATTGTCCATGATACACAGGCTGTTACTTATTGTCGTAGTTAGGCTTCATGAATACAAAAATTGTGTTTGTCATTGTTCTGCTTGTTAATTCAACGGATAGAACACAGACAAGTTAATTTCTATGGGCTTATATAAATGTAGATTACATTCCTGAGATAGTCAGAGAGAGACACAGAGTGAGTCGGTGAGTGAGACACAGAGACAGTCAGAGAGATAGACATAGAGACAGTCAAAGAGAAACACACAGAGACTGTCAGAGAGAAAGAGAGACACAAAGCCTGACAGAGAGAGACAAACAGTCAGAGAGCGAGAGCTACAGAGACTGTCAGAAAGAGCCACAGAGAGTCACAGAGACAGTCAGAGAGATTAAGAACTGCATTATGTAGGTATAAAAAATGGAGGAATGCTGTACAAATAAAGTTTTTACAGAAATGTGTATGTGTTTTACATGTTACTTGCAACTTTTTGGAAAAGTTCTGGGCCACAGTGTTAATACGTAACCATATTAGACAAAGAGGATTGAATGTTCCTTCTTTCTTTCTATTATGTAAAAAAAGCTATCACTCACTATATGACAGAGATCAGAGAGCAACTGTGAGATTTTCCTCTTTAAGAGGGAAAAAAACCTGAGATTCGAGGTATCAAGGATCCAAAGTTATGGTTCCTAGAAACCAGGATGTATCTCATACATCCTCGGCCATAGAGGTTCCACCCACACATATGAAATACGTGTCGAAAGCATTGAAAGGGTTTAATTACATTAGGCTTGTAGCTTTGTTCTGTAAAGAAAGTTAAAGATAGAGGATCGAATGGCATTGCAGTTCATACTTGCAAGTATGTCTAAGTTCGTATATCCCATTCTTCAGCTGACAGAACCACATTAAAAGCTGTGAAAGATGAAGTACCGTATTAGACGACCTGGTGTATAAGACGACCCCCCTACTTTCCTGTTAAAATATAGAGTTTAAGATATATTCGCCATATAAGACTACCCCTTTTCCAACGCATACAAAATACCGGTAAAAAATAAAAAAAAAACAGATTTGAATTTAACATGGTCCTTTTTTTAATTTCAATTCTTATGACATGCAGGTATATAGCAGGAAAACTGTCGCTCATAAACATAAGGCATACAACAACAACATTACCATCGTCCATTTTACTGTAAATGTTACCATACTGTACCTTAAATTTTTATTTTATTAAATATTCCATGCCATGTACGCAAACACTTACCGGCTATGGAGAGGGTTCAGCCCGTGAGCCCTCTCCATGCAGCACGACCCGACCGCCGCCGTGAATACACGGCGGGCGGTCACGATTACCGGCGTATAAGACGACCCCAGAGAAGACGTCTTATAAAAGTCGTCTTATACGCCGGAATATACGGTAATAATATTTATCCAAGTAACACCACTAATTACATTAAAGACTCAAAAATGGTATAACACATGATTAAAGGAAACCTACCATGGAAATGGACATTCTGACCCACACATACCTGCACATAGGTGTAGCTGAGATGATGCAGGAACATATCTTGGTTAAGCACATAAACCTTCCTTTTTATTATAAAATTTATATTATACACAATTTATATTATAAACATAGGCCGATCCGCTCTTGGACATTAGCATAATTGTAGGTTTCCTTTAAATAACAGTGGAAATGTTATTGTGCATGCATGAACTGTAAGCAGAATATTGTGTTTAGAGATTAACTGTGAACTTTGAATTGCCAGATGTCACTATGTGGTAATTGAACAATCAATAACCGCAATTAAAAATGTACTAAACTAAGCATGTATAATAAACTGCATTAACAGAGATAATCATTTAAGAGGAAGCGCTGATATTTTTATCCAGCCAATAATGGTCCAGTAATAATAATGTCTTATGTGCAGAAGCAGGGCAAGGAGAATGCATTGGGGGAAGGCAAGCCGGGCAATTGGCTAGGGCCTCACTGGCTACAGGAGCCCCCTTCCAGGGCATTTTTTAATTGCTGCTGGACAACCGACAAAACAGTGCTTGATGTGTCCAGCCCGGCTCTTCAAGCAGTATTACTGAGGCTTTTAAAATCAATTGGTGTCTTTGAGACATCAATGATGTGATTGTGAATACCCCTCTGCAGAGACCTCTGAACCCTGCACACCCTTGGCCCAAAAAGACCAAGGTGGAGGCTGTTGGAGCACCAGATGATGAGTAGCATTATTGTTTCAAGGGGAAATATTTGTGCCACAAAATAAAAAAAATTGGCATACCGTGTGGCCGAAACAGAGAGTCTGTTTGTGTCTAAGATTATATTTTTTTTTGTCAGGCAGTAGGGTATGCTATAGAACAACAAGACCATGCTGACTCACTTCTTTGGCCCGGTACAGAATGGCGCCTCTTGTCAGTACTGTTCATTGTTTTTTTTAATGGAAGATGAAGTTGTGACATCAAATTGATGACGGCAGCCTATTACTGCCCTCATCTGAACAACAATGGAGCCATTGATGGGCTGCAGCAGTGGTTATAAGCTGTCAATGTGATATCCCTGCTTCAGTCTCTTTCATAAACAAAATCAAAGACATATTTGTAACAGAAAAGAATGTTGATATAGAATTATTTAGAAAAACAATGACCGGTGATAGGCTCTCTCACAAATTAGGCCCAAAATACTGTTATGGTTCTAGCGTCACCAGACACCTGTCTCTCCTTCACTCTCTATATATTGCCAGAAAATTCACGGTTCTGCACCTAGTTTGACATGTCAATAAGGGTAAACAAAACAATATTCCAAAGAGGTTATATTATCTTACAAAGGAGTGGTTCAGCTCTTGCAACCAGATGCCATCTTAAAATCTTGAGCACCTCATTTAGGTAATGTGGAGATCATTGCTGAATCAGAGGTATTGACCCAATGAATGAAATAGACCTGTCATTTGGGGCGCACAGTAAAAGCTGTAAAAACCAAGCCCACAAGAAATGGCGCAAATGTGTTTTATTATCATTTCCACTGCATTTAGAATTTTTTTCCTGCTTCCCAGTACACAGCATGGAATATTTAATACCATCACTACGAAGTGCAATTTGTTACACAGAAAATAAGACATCGCACAGCTCTGTACATGGAAAAATTAAAAAGTTATAGATTTTTGAAGGTGGGGAGTGAAAAATATAAACGCAAAAACGAAAAAGGGCCTGGTCCTTAAGGGGTTAATCTTATACTGTTCATAAAGGAAATGTAATGATGAACTTCAATCATGTTTCTGTAACCCATCAGCCAAATGTCCACCTAACTGAATGTCCCCCCCCTGATGGTCCTCTTTAATTAAATATCCACCCAAGTTAGCCCCCTTTAATAAAATGTCCACTCCAGAAGCCCCCCTTTAATGAAATGTCCACCCTAGATGCCCCTTATTAATGTAATGTCCACAGCAGGGCCCTCTTGAAAGAAAAAAAAAATCTATACTCACCATACAGCTTCTTCTCATTGGCCCCTCAGCTCTGTCTTCTCTTCGCAGCTACGTCTTCTCCTTCCATCCATGGAGTAAAATCTCTTCTTACATTCCATGCCTTGTTATTAATAATTACTGTATGTCATCTTATTTTAAAATGAAGATACATTGTTTTAGGTAGTTTACTGTTATCTATTTGGTTTTTCTTCTCTGCACTCCTCACAAATGTGGTAGACATTCTCAGAGCTATAAAAGCTAGATAGACACATAGATTATTATGCAATGTGTGGTAACCTGACTTAAGTAGGTCACTAGTTTATAATTGAGCACAAGTTCAGGAATAGTTTCAGCTTAAGTTCTCATGTCAAATTGAATTGGTTAGAAATAAAAGATCTACATGATTTATTCTTAGTTGACTGTGAAAAAAATGTTACCCATGCCCTGTATTCTATTTTTTCTTTCCAGCTTCAGCATTTAATAAACTGAAGTCTTTGAAACTACCGCTGGTAGCAGCCATAGCAGTTGCTATGGGGCCCTCAGCATAATATGTATATAAGGGCTCATTCCCACAAATGTACAAATGTATAATATAATATGATATATTAGGTTAGCATTGACAAACAATTCTACTCTCTCAGTAGTGTTCACTTCTATACACCCCAGTGTTTTATGTCTTATTTTCATTGTATATATGAAAGTATATTGAATATTTGTTTCATTCATGTCCTATGTGACTGACTGATAAATATAATCCACCTGCATTTAATCAAGTCTCTGTATAAATACACCGGCTCTGTGATAGTCTCAGGGTTCTGTTTAAAGCACACTTTTCGGTTTATTATTTTTTTTACAAAAGTTTAAAATATCCATTAAAATTTGGTTCCACTTCACTATTCTGTCCCACCAAAAAATTACAATTTTATATCTTTATGTTTAAAGAATAAAATGTGACAAAAGGTAGAAAAGTACAAGAGGGACAAATACTTTTGCAAGTTACTGTAAGTAGCTAAAACACATCGGAGTTCCCATTGGATGTCTTAAATTATCTCTCTGGCTCTATATCTCACCCTACCACATTTATGGTACAGTGACCATGATAAGAAATTAAGAGGAGACAACTTTTTGGCAAAATGTGTTTTTTTGGTAAATTTAAAAATATGGTCTAAAGTGTGTCTGTTATGTTGTTATTGTCCTTGTTGATAGTGGTTACTATTATTAGTTCAGCATGTGTAGCAAATGCACTATTAGTTAAGATATTTGCAACCGAAAAAATTGTGTGTTTTTGCTCTTTCGCCTGCTCCACTTCCTACATTCTAGTGACATCTAGTTTTAAGGGACATCATAAACTGGCCTTTTACTGGCATGGACTTGAAATAGACGAGTATTATATACCTAAGGTTCAGAAAAGATGCATCTGGTTCCTGTTAAGCCATTTAGCGGTGATATGACCTAGAAAAACTACTTACAATGAGAAAAGGGCTGAACTTTGCAGAAAATATATTGCATATATAAGTAAATTTCTATTTAGAGAAACTTTAAAACATTTACCTTTACAACAAGTTTCCAACAGCCATGATAAAAATAGTAATAGTAACGAAAAGAAGAAACACAGGAAACACAACATATTCTTCAAAGTAAATATTTGATCAGACAAATCAGCTGAATAAATGTTAATCTAGTGTTGTGTACATAACCCGTCTAGGAAGTCATATATGTGGTGAAGGTAATTAGTACAGTGCCCTCCATTGTCTTCGTGTGAGGTGCTTATGTAGATATGTGACAAATAGGAGTAGAAGACTTGTGCTTGACATGGCATTTACTACTTTTTGGAGAATGATTAGGATTATCTGGAAATACTTATTTTTTTTAGTATATGGCTTATTTTTTTTTTAAATATTAACAAAGAAGGTATATTTCTTCCTGCTCCCATTCTCCTGTAGCCTGTCACTGCTGGCTTCTGTTGGTATACAAAGGCTGTTGGCAAGTTGCCTCTACTGCTTCTGTTTACATACAATGTCTGGTGTGATGTGTATACACAGCCGTGCACTAAAACTCAAGCTAGCAGTGAGGGTGAGGGGGGTGGGGGCAAACACAGCGGGAAAAGAACTGGGAGTGAGCCATATATTTTAAATTTAGTATTCCCAGACAGCCCCTTTAATATATGAATGGAATCATATATACTGAATATATATATATATATAATGGATATATATATATAAACACTCACCGGCCACTTTATAGGTACCCCTGTCCAACTGCTCGTTAACACTTAATTTTCAATCAGCCAACACATGCGGCAACTCAGTGCATTTAGGCATTAGACATGGTCAAGACTTTCCTGCATTCAAACCGAGCATCATTATGGGAGTAAAGTGATTTGAGTGCCTTTGAATGTGGCATGGTTGTGGTGCCAGAAGGGCTGGTCTGAGTATTTCAGAAACTGCTGATCTACTGGGATTTCACGCACAACCATCTCTAGGTTTACAGAGAATGGTCCGAAAAAGAAAAAACATCTAGTGAGCGGCAGTTCTCTGGCGGAAATGCCTTGTTGATGCCAGAGGTCAGAGGAGAAGTGCAGACTGGTTCGAGCTGATAGAAAGGCACAGTGATTCAAATCGCCACCCGTTACAACCAAGGTAGGCAGAAGAGCATCTCTGAATGCACAGTACGTTGAACTTTGAGGCAGATGGGCTCAGCAGCAGAAGACCACTCCGGTTGCCACTCCTTTCAGCAGAACAGGAAACTGAGGCTACAATTTGCACAACTCATCTAAATTGGACAGTAGAAGATTGGAAAAAAACGTTGCCTGGTCTGATGAGTCTCAATTTCTGCTGAACATTCGGATAGTAGGGTCGAATTTGGCGTCAACAACATGAAAGCATGATCCTCCTGCCTTATTCAACGGTTCAGGCTGGTGGTGGTGTCATGGTGTGGAATATTTTCTTGGCACTCTTTGGGCCCCTTGGTACCAATTGAGCATCGTTGCAACGCCACGCCTACCTGAGTATTGTTGCTGACCATGTCCTCCCTTTATGACCACAATGTACCCCACATCTGATGGCTACTTTCAGCAGGATATGCGCCATGTCATAAAGCTAGATCATCTGGTCTCTTGAACATGACAATGAGTTCACTGTACTCAAATGGCCTCCACAGTCACCAGATCTCAATCCAATAGAGCATCTTTGGGATGTGGTGGAACGGAGATTCGCATCATGGATGTGCAGCCGACAAATCTCGCGCAACTGTGTGATGCCATCATGTCAATATGGACCAAAATCTCTGAGGAATGCTTCCAGCACCTTGTTGAATCTATGCCACGAAGAATTGAGGCAGTTCTGAGGCAAAAGGGGGTCCAACCCGTTACTAGCATAGTGGTACCTAATAAAGGGGCCGTGAGTGTATATATATATTATTAAAAGAGAGAGAGGGACGATAAATATTGTAGATGGAGATAGATGATAGATTTATAGTTTTGGAGCTAAATAAAGCCAGAGACGCTGCTGGGGATGCTGATTGTTTTGTGAAAATGTTGTTGAAAATGTGTTTCCTTTACAGTTACAATAGATCAATTAGAACTGGTATTCAGACAAATTAAACACTTTTTTGAAAATAGTTAATGCAAGCCTGTCTTCCTACCTGTAATGTTGATGTAGCTAATGGATATTTAAATCATGAAAAGTTTAGGTTTCCAAATGCCCATCTGCTGTGACCTTAGTATTTGGTGGGCATTCTCCTACCCAGATGCCAAGCTAATGGTGGAGTTTTTAATCTTGAAGTTTTTAGTAATGGATTCATTTAGCGAAAGAATAATATGTGAGCTTACTGTTCTCATGTTTATGAGTATTAATCAGTCTGTAAGAAGAACAATGCCAATTCAGAGTCGCCCACTTAAACTAACAAAAAATCCCCTGCTACACTGTAAAAACCATTGCCATAGACACCCGCGTTTGCTCCGGAGTATACAGAAAGAGCATATCAACCTAGGGAATTAATTTATATTGGTTATTTTAAGTTAATTTGAAATCAAATTTTATCTTACAAAAAATATCACGGTATATATTTATTCTCTCTCCTTTAACTTTAACTTTAACCCCCCAAAAACTAAAAATAAAAAGGTACCTTAACTTTTTTTACATTTTTAACTATCCCCATGTATCACAAAAAAACTAAGCAAAAATTTTCATGGTATTGCACATAATAAAAGAAGTTATGGCCCTTAAACCAATAAGTATGAAAATTTGTTAGAAAAGGGGTTAATTATCTACTAACACAAAAATGGAAACAGTGTTAAGTGGTTAAAGGAACCTGTCACCTGGAGTCCTTTTTCTGGCTTCTCACTCCACGGCCACACCATTCTACACGGGTCACAGCCTGTTTAATTATAAAAACACTTTGGAAATGTTGTACTTATTATCTATGGGCACATGGGACCAGAAAAAGGGATCCTGAAGTTCCCTTTAAGGAAAATTTTGTAAAAACAACAAGACTTTTACAAACACGTATACAGCTGATAACTTTTAAAAAAAGTAAATGTTTGGGAATTGCCATTTAGAAGGAAGTGGTGGAGAATTGAAGAAGTCTGAAATCACCACATTTAACAAATCAGCAATACGTCACATGAAATATTTCTATACATAGCAAAATGAGAAATTACTATGATGACCAGTGCATGCAATCCTAGGATTTCCTCAATAGACCATGATACATGATTATTATCTCTAAGACATGAAATGTTGTGAAAGGAAGAACGCTACTCTGATTATATAAATAAACACGTAACAATTCAGCTGGGTAAGCAACAATCCAGTGTCAGGCAAATATATAGATTTCTCCAAGCCATTGTGAAAAGCTGCCAGGATACGTAAGGGACATGAGCGACTGTTTTTTGGTAACCTTTTAACAACTTACAAATGCCCTATAATACTCTTAATGGGCCCTCTTATAAACCAATATACCTAAGAGAAAATTAATATGCAAAATCTAAAATTCTTCAAGTTTATTAATCAAAACATATATATAAATAAAGATAAATATATAATAAACAATCCTCAAAGGATGACACAAAAAAACTGTAAAGCCCTGTTACTATGGTCCTATTACAAGATGCAAAACATGTACATCTACATCTACAACAAGTCTCTAAAACCAGGCAATGGGCAGCCAATGACATTTGCACCTCTGCCACCTAAGAAGCACACCACAACCTCGCGCCAGATGACACAGTTCAGTGCACCATACATCCAGTCATGGTGTGATCCATCTCATCTGTTAATACATATGTGTGTCTATAACCTTATTTCTTGTGTGTGGACCCCCTTCTTTTTGGTCTTATTACTCATATTATGCATTTTTTTATTTATTTATCAATTAGATTAATATTCTGTGGGCATTTTATACTGTATGTACTGTAGCTATTTATATATTATGGATTCTTGAAATATACTAAGGTTATAGCTTGTTTACCTTCTATGAATTATATACCGGACTTATGGCGACATCCCTTTACATGTATTGGTATTTTGTGTTTGGTCCATTTATCAAACAGACATTGGGATAGGGAATTTCAACCAGAGCCAAAACTCTGGATTTAGAAGAGTCTACAATTTTAAGTTATGGTCTTTTGGGAAGATTTTACTGTAACACGAGAGCCTGGAATAGTACTACAATATTTATAACTTCGTAACTTATCAATGTTATGTGATATATGTATAAATGACTTTTAGTAAAATACTTTTGGTGCACCATAAAGACAACCATATTATTCTTATCTAGTCAATTCTAATAAACCATACCATCTTCTTGTTATTCCTTCTCGCCCCTATGCCCTATGCAATAAGATATTGTGACTTTATCTACAAGCAGGTGTTATCAAACAGATAAAGATTCAATATCCATCCATGTAAGTTTACAAGTAACTTCCCATATCATGTCAAAGTAAAGGAGAACTGCACTGGAAGTTCAATACATTAGGAATAGTATTTAAGGGAAGTTAATGTTTGTTGCTAAAAATATAAGGCTTTCTTAGTCTTCTTGTCTTTGTCAGATTGTTACACTAGTTACTAGCATGGCTCTAAAATAGGTTGTGATGGTCTGACATTTATCTATTACGCCAAAGGTGTCTTTTAGAAGAATGAGTTTTAAATTTCCAAAAACACTCCATTTTTGTCCATGGACATAGTTAGTTTTGCAGCTTTTATGGCTATTGACATTAAACCACTACAGGTCATACATGGCATGGACGCTATTGGTACTGGAATCTATTTCTGCAGTTGTTGACTGTATAACCCTGCTCCTGCGTCTGTTCATTTCCCCCAGTGTATTTGCTTATATGTCAAGGAATGAACGAAATGGTCACTTTGAAATGCAGCCTAGTCCGCATGAACGTGTCGGTCCATGAAGCTGACCAGCGTGGTCATGATTTAGAGCTACACTAGTAATAATCCATCTCATTAAATACTATATAAAGGGAGATATATACACTGAGACCACATGTCTACCCCTCTTGGTGACAGAATATACCCTTGTGGTTTCCATCTTGCATGATATCTTTTATAGGATAACCTTATATTGCATTTTGTGGGGCTTTTGTTTCTTATTCTTTCCATTTATTTTATATTATGTATGTATATTTATTCTCACTCATCTTTTATTCAGGTTACCGGTGATTGGGTAGTAGGCTGTCGAGTCCGATTTGTTGCCCATTTTGTGGACTGACTCCCCCAATAAGATTTTAATTCTGAATTCATTAGTTCAATTCCTGATCTAAGGATTTAGGCCAGGGATAACAACATTATTGGCCTAAGGGCTTTATTGTCACACTGCTCAACTTAACCGCTGAAGTCACTTTCACCTTCCTGACACAGCCATTAAACTTTGTACTTCATGTTGGTGAAAATTTTGGTGGTGTGTTTTGCTTTATTATGAAAACAACAGATGTGTGCTAAAAATTTGGAAAAATCCTTGATTTTCAAAGTTTTAAATGTTCTACTTATTTCAACAGCAAACAGTCATAACAGCAAAAAACCTTGATACTAACATTTACCTAATGTCTGCTTTATGGTGGCATGGTTTTTATGCACCCTCTCTTTTGTAGGATGCTATGCTTTGGAATTTTTTATGTTAGGCTTTGAACTTTAGGTGCCTGTTTACATTTTCATAAAACAGCAAAATCCTGCTTTTGAGGGACTTGCTCAGATTTTAATTCACTTTGAGAGGCCTAAATAATGATAAACCCCATAAAGTACCGTATATACTCGTGTATAAGCCGAGTTTTTCAGCACAAAAAATGTGCTGAAAACATCCCCTCGGCTTAACACGAGTCAATACTGATAAATTGACTAAAAAAATAATAAACTTATAACTCACCCTCCGGTGGCCCCGATGCGCAGCGCTGCTCCCCGATGTCATCGGCTCCTCTTCTGGCTTCCCGGCTGCTGTTTCTTCTTCTCAGTCGTGCTGGGCGCCGCCATGCTATTCTCGCGGGCGGCGCCTAGTATGACGTCAGCGCGGCGGTCATATTAGGCCCCGCCGCGAGAAGTAAAAGACGGCGCCCAGCAAGCTGAAGCAAGAATAGGAGCCGCGATGACATCGGGGGAAGCGCTGCGCATCGGGACGCACGGTGAGTATATAACTTATTTTTTTATTCTTTGGGGCACGGCTGTATACTGGGTGGCACGGCTCTATCACTACTGGCACGGCCTATACACTGGGGCACACGGCTTCTATACTACTGGGGGCACGGCTGTGCTGTACTACGGGGCCGGCTGTGCTGTAACTACTGGGGGCACTGGCTGTGCCTGTATATACTGGGGGCACGGCTGTGCTGTATACTACTGGGGGCACGGCTGTGCTGTATATACTTGGGGGCAGGCTGTGGCTGTATCGACTGGGGGCAGGCTGTGCTGTATACTACTGGGGGCAGGCTGTGTGCGTATACTACTGGGGGCAGGCTGGCCTGTATACTACTGGGGGCAGGCTGGGCTGTATACTACGTGGGCAGGTCTGGGCTGTATACTACTGGGGGCTGGCTGGGCTGTATACACTTGGGGTGGCTGGCTTATACTGGGGGTCTGTGACCAATGCATTCCCACCCTCGGCTTAATACTCGAGTCAATAGGTTTTCCCAGTTTTTGTGGTAAATTAGGGGTCTCGGCTTAT
Organism: Engystomops pustulosus; assembly: GCA_019512145.1. Taxonomy (NCBI): domain Eukaryota; kingdom Metazoa; phylum Chordata; class Amphibia; order Anura; family Leptodactylidae; genus Engystomops; species Engystomops pustulosus. The sequence goes on from CM033642.1 coordinate 101,463,007, forward strand.
ACTCGGGTCGGCTTATACTCGAGTATATACGGTAGTTCATCATTATAGAAACTACACCCCTCAACATATGTAAAACAACTTTGTTAACCATTAATGTTTTACACCGGTTTAAACACAAATTGTGTGCAATTGTGAAATTTACATTTTTTGGCTAAAAGTGTTTTCAAAAACTATACATTTTCAGGGGATGAAATACCAATGCACTCCACAAAGTTGGCCACCAAGGGGGGTGGGGGAGGGGTGTTGTTGTGTCCGGTCTAGATCAAAAAGCCCCAACATGCAGCAGTCCTCGACCACAGTGTGAAGGGGTTGAACAACCGCAATGGAGGAATCTCCGTTCGCGGTGTTAGAGGTGGGTGTCAGCTGTAATATACCGGCGCTGTTGAGTTGTCGGTGACAGAAAGTAGAACCAATGTTGAAAGGGGTTAAGGGATGCACAGTAGTCAGCACCCTCTGGTATATACCAACCACCACAGTACAGAACAAAATGCCACAATAGAAGTTATAAATAAAACACAGAGACATCAACTTAGCCAAACTCCTGGCTCACTTCAGCTTTCACATACCTTGCCGATACTGGTATATGGAATGGCCACAAAGCTGGGCTATCTGTAACTATATGTTTTTTCTTGTTTTTTTTTTTTTAATTGAGGCTATGCAAAAATGACAGGGCCTCTAAGTATACACGTCTGCTGTATTAGTTTGATCTGTGACTTGTGTGTTGACTTGGTCTCAGCATACCAGTAAATAACCAGCATTTCCATTTAAATTCCTCTTCACAAATTTTAGTATCAGATTTTAAAAAGAGAACGAGGATAACATTGTGCTACTACAGTAAAACAATGTGCTGGTACAACAGCTTTAATGCTTATAAACTTCAGCACTGCCACTTATATTCAATTGCTGAACTTTGGAGAAACATTTTTCATGTACTCTGTTGATTATCAGCCATAAAATGTAGCTAAGTCACTGCGATCCACTAGGACAAAAATAAATCGGCTGGCATAGAGTTCTCCTCTCCTCACTTTAGGCCAGAAGAAGCTTGGGATATAGAAAGAACCATTCTGCCGCCATACAGTATTTCTATGAGCATTGCTCTATACCCTTGCTGTTTTGTCAAACGGAATTTAGGACTGTAAGTGCTGCCCTGATTTTCATTTCTCTAGTGGTAGTAACTGTATATGCCACTTTTGTAACATAGGTGATATGCATGGTTTTACCGATAAAAGACCCTTTTTGCAGCATACTTTTCCATAGACAAGAACCGATTAACAGTTTTTATTAAAGGGAACCTGTCACCACATTGGACTTTGTATATGGGAATTCATAGCGAACAGAAGAGATACTGTAAGTCTAGAGACGCGAGTGTTTACATTAAACATAACATTATTTAATATATTAAAACCAATGAGCCCAGATTTATTATAGTCTTTGCACCTGTTTTTCAAGTGCAGTTTTGTACATAAATACATGTGCAAACTGCTTGCACATGTATTTATGTCTATTCCACCACCAGTATTGTGTCGCGACTGAACCCCAACCCAATACTGTGCACCACATTTATGTCGGCAAGTCTGACATATTGTGGGACACAACCTGTTAAAAAATTGTGCACTCTTATTTTGTGCAATTTGATCGGACACTGTCTTGGATGATGCCAGAGCAGTGAACTACCACTATCAACCTGAAACTTTGGCTGTAAAATTAGAACCCTGGGTAGGTAAGTATGCTGTATAGAGATATCTTAGTGGCAACGTGATCTGACCCTCAATTGAGCTTGTCCTTAATGATAGTAAGGAACCAATTCAGCACCATCATAAGTATACATACGACAATAAGCACATTATCAGTGCGTCTACTCCCGTTTTCTGGTGTAGAAAATTAAATAATCACAATTTCTTGCCCACAGCAAGAAATTTTGATGATTTGGTGATTACATCATGTGGGTTGGACAGGAATAGTGGGCCGAAGGGGTCGGCACAAGGCCCTAGCCGGCACACTTTTTAATATGAGGAATGCATCTGCCGAAAAATACTATATTTAGTACTGTAACAGAGAAGGAAGTCTGAATAATTAACAGGTGTGTTTTTAAGTGGCGGCTTTATACAAGGGAACAGTCTGTAATAAGTATGAGACTATAAGGAAAGTTCAGCAAGTTGCTTTATCTTAGTCAGATCATATTTATGAATCAGCTATATCCACAAGAGTAATTATAATTATATTCTATTTGTATCTGTGAAAAATATTATAATCTTTCTCTTAGATAGGTGTATCATTACATCTGGTCTGGTTCGCTGTTTGGTTTACAGTTTGATGTACTATGTACATTTGGCGTAAGGGCTATCCCAATGACATTGTTATTGGCTCCTGCATGCTATAGTGTAACTATGACTGGACAAAAAAACTTCTGATACTTGCTGTCAACCGTCATATGCTGATAGACTAATGCGGCAATCAGATAAGGTTTACATAAGGCTGGGGCCACCGCTTCTTTCTGCAGTGCATGGATTTCTACAGCAGAAGTACCTCCATTTCCCTCCGCAGTATTCCATATGATTTTTAGTGTGTTTGAAACCCACAGTGATAATGTTCATGTTTGAGCTGAGAATGTGTCTCAAGTGTTGATGGAATGACAAATGGCTGAACATCAGATGAAAAACCAAGATGGGATGAGGTACAGGAATCCTGAGCCAAATAGAATTATCAAAAGTTCCAAGCAAGGTTCAGAAGACTCAGCAATAAAGCACATAGAGAATGTGGAGCGGCATCCTGGATCTCCATTTATACACACTCTCAATCATTTAGTGCTGGTTAACTAGTTTTCTATACTCATAGTTTACATTCCCTATTTTGTTTTTTGCTGTGTCTTTGTCTTTGCTGTGGCCTTTGAAATCTCTCTATATTCTGTACCTCGTGCCCATCTTGGTTTTCCCTGATTAACCTGTCCTTGCTTTGTCTGTCTGTCTCTCTCTGATTGTTGTTATATATACTGTGGCATGTACCCACAGTAGGGTGTCATCAGTTTCTCCGCGGTTAGTTATGTGGGCAAGTAGACAGGGAAAAAGATTTTGGATAAAGCACAGGGGGCCTGCACCTCTTCCATGTCCCAAACATGCTGCAGCTCTAACATGTTCAGTTTAGACCCATCCACTATGCCAACAAATGCGATTCTGCCATTTATGGCTTAGATCAATGCAGGCCCAAACACCTGCATGTGAGGTAGTTGTTGGATGCACCTGTACATTCTACTTGAAGAAAAATATAGGTGTAGTCTGGAAAGTAATAACCTTCCTTAACTATTCAAAGAATAGCTATATAAAGTATAGGTGCAAGTGCGGGGCTTAGTGTCTACACACTTCAGCATTTCTCACCATGTATCAGCACCCTTGATAAATTGTCATGATTTAGAGAATATTTATGGTTTGGGTGATACTTCCTGCTGCACCGTTAATCTGCATTTTACAAATCCTGCTACCAACAGGAAACATGTGACATCAACATACGTGAATTTTTCTGTAATCCCAAGAAAATGTGAAACAGACTTGATTGGATTATGTGTATTTTCATTGTGTTTTCATTCTCTAATGTTTAGTTACATTTACCTGCATTCTCAGCTTTACTTTAAACGCAACTATTGTATAAATATTTTGTGTGCAATTTGCTTTATATTAAATTAACAGAATTTCAAGATGGAGCTGTAGAGGGTATTTCCAATAAAAATGTAAGATGTATGTTCATTAAAACTTATTAGAGGATAACATGACAGGCTTCAGTGGACTGGCACACGATGCTTTGAATATAGAGGAACATAGAGGTTTCCTGATTTGAGAAGGTATATTTCTTCCTGCTCCCATTCTCCTGTAGCCTGTCACTGTTGGCTTCTGTTGGTATACAAAGGCTGTTGGCAAGTTGCCTCTACTGCTTCTGTTTACATACAATGTCCGGTGGTGATGTGTATACATAGCCGTGCACTGAAACTCAAGCTAACAGTGAGGGTGAGGGGGTGGGGGGGGGGGGGGGGGGGGGGGGGGGGGGGGCAACACAGAGGGAGAAAAGAACGGGGAGTGAGCCATATATTTAAAATTAAGTATTCCCAGACAACCCCTTTAATTAAGTATTCCCAGACAACCCCATGGATGTTTGTTTCAATGTACCACAAAAGAAGGAGGATGTCTAGCAGGCGCCGCGGTGTGTGTTGTGTCGGGTCCGCGATTAATGTGTGCTGGATCGCGGACCCGACACAATACACACCATGGCGCCCGGTAGACATACTTCTTCCTTTGTGGTACATTGAAACAGCCTATCCAATGCCCCAGAAGGACATACGGATTGGATTGCTGTTTTTTAACTAATCAGACCAGATTTTTTTTCTCTTTCTTTCTTTTCTTTTTTGGGGGTGGGATGAAGGGTGGCATGGAGGTATTAGAAAAGGGTAGATAAAGGATTTAAGGAGGATAGAGGAAGAAAAGTTATTAGGGGGGGGCTTTCAGGTATTATGGTATTATGGTAATAAGTGAAGAATGTGGGGTTCATACATAAATACCTGAGTATATAAATGTTTTGTTGGATTATTAATGTTATAGGAATTTTATCTCTGGTAATGAATTGAATTGTATTGTATTTTTCCCAATTCCATAATAATTGATTTTAAATGCATCTTGAAAGGAAAAAGAAAAATGCATATGTATATTTTGATTATTTTTTACCAATTAAAAAAAAATAATAATTGGACCTGAGGAAGAGAGCAGTGCGCTCTGCACTATGGCAAGAAATAAAGATCCACTCATCAGTTGGCTTATTGGTATCGCGTCTTTCAACAACCCTGTGTTTTGTTTCACAAACCTGCCCCAATCTCAGGGTAGCATTGGCTCAGGTAATATGTAGGTGGGCTGCAGCGTTCCCTGGGTTCTGTGTGGTATGGATACAGTCGATTTATGGTTAAGAAGAAAATAAAAAAAGGTAATTCGTTTGCATGAAAAGCAAAATAAAATACTGTATAAGGCTACATGCACACTGCCGTTGCCCGTCATACCGTAGCACGGCAGGCTCACGGCAGCGTGTGGGAAGAGGAGGAGGAGTTGAGCGCTGCTCACCCCCGCCCCTCTCCATAGGAACATATGGCGCACGGTGCCGTAATACCGGAAATTATAGGACATGTCCGATCTTTTCCCAGGCTACAGAGCGGTACAGTGCCGTACGTGTGCTGCACCGTACCGCTCCCGTACAGGTCCGTGAGCCCATAGCGATGTATGGGGGACGTATATAGGCCGTATATACGTCCCCCATACATGTGTGTGCTTGTAGCCTAATATTGATATATTAGTCAAGTTTATCCCTAGTGTATGTATTAAATTCCATTTGTATTCATTTGTTTATATACACACACATATACACTCACCGGCCACTTTATTAGGTACACCTGTCCAACTGCTCGTTAACACTTAATTTCTAATCAGCCAATCACATGGCGGCAACTCAGTGCATTTAGGCATGTAGACATGGTCAAGACTATCTCCTGCAGTTCAAACCGAGCATCAGTATGGGGAAGAAAGGTGATTTGAGTGCCTTTGAACGTGGCATGGTTGTTGGTGCCAGAAGGGCTGGTCTGAGTATTTCAGAAACTGCTGATCTACTGGGATTTTCACGCACAACCATCTCTAGGGTTTACAGAGAATGGTCCGAAAAAGAAAAAACATCCAGTGAGCGGCAGTTCTGTGGGCGGAAATGCCTTGTTGATGCCAGAGGTCAGAGGAGAATGGGCAGACTGGTTCGAGCTGATAGAAAGGCAACAGTGACTCAAATCGCCACCCGTTACAACCAAGGTAGGCAGAAGAGCATCTCTGAACGCACAGTACGTCGAACTTTGAGGCAGATGGGCTACAGCAGCAGAAGACCACACCGGGTGCCACTCCTTTCAGCTAAGAACAGGAAACTGAGGCTACAATTTGCACAAGCTCATCGAAATTGGACAGTAGAAGATTGGAAAAACGTTGCCTGGTCTGATGAGTCTCGATTTCTGCTGCGACATTCAGATGGTAGGGTCAGAATTTGGCGTCAACAACATGAAAGCATGGATCCATCCTGCCTTGTATCAACGGTTCAGGCTGGTGGTGGTGGTGTCATGGTGTGGGGAATATTTTCTTGGCACTCTTTGGGCCCCTTGGTACCAATTGAGCATCGTTGCAATGCCACAGCCTACCTGAGTATTGTTGCTGACCATGTCCATCCCTTTATGACCACAATGTACCCAACATCTGATGGCTACTTTCAGCAGGATAATGCGCCATGTCATAAAGCTGGAATCATCTCAGACTGGTTTCTTGAACATGACAATGAGTTCACTGTACTCAAATGGCCTCCACAGTCACCAGATCTCAATCCAATAGAGCATCTTTGGGATGTGGTGGAATGGGAGATTCGCATCATGGATGTACAGCCGACAAATCTGCGGCAACTGTGTGATGCCATCATGTCAATATGGACCAAAATCTCTGAGGAATGCTTCCAGCACCTTGTTGAATCTATGCCACGAAGAATTGAGGCAGTTCTTAAGGCAAAAGGGGGTCCAACCCGTACTAGCATGGTATACCTAATAAAGTGGCCGGTGAGTGTATATATATAAAGAGGGAGAGAGAGAGAGAAAGAGAGAGGACGATAAATATATAGATGGAAGATAGATAGATGATAGATTTATAGTTTTGGGAGCTAAATAAAGCGAGATGCTGCTGGGGATGCTGATTGTTTTGTGAAAGTGTTGTTGAAAAATGTGTTTCCTTTACAGTTACAATAGATCAATTAGAACTGGTATTCAGCAAAATTAAACATCTTTTTTTAAAATAGTTAATGCAAGCCTTGTCTTCCGTACCTGTAATGTTGATGTAGCTAATGGATAATTTAAATCATGAAAAGTTTAGGTTTCCAAATGCCCATCTGCTGTTGACCTTAGTATTTGGTGGGCATTCTACCTCCAGATGCCAAGCTAAGGTGGTGGAGTTTTTAATCTTGAAGTTTTTAGTAATGATTCATTTAGCAGAAAGAATAATATGTGAGCTTACTGTTCTCATGTTAATGAGTATTATATCAGTCTGTAAGAAGAACAATGCCAATTCAGAGTCGCCCACTTAAACTAACAAAAAATCCCCTGCTACACTGTAAAAACCATGCCGGATCACCCACGTTGCTGGAGATACAGAAAGAGCAATCAACATAGGGAATAATTTATCTGGTTATTTTAAGTAATCTGAAATCATTGTATTCTTACAAAAATTATTACCGTATATACTGAGTATAAGACGACCCAAGTATAAGCCGAGCCCTAATTTACACAAAAACATGGTAGAAACCTAATATTTTTTTTTTACTCGAGGTATAGCCGAGTTTGGGTTTTCAGCACATGTTATTTGTGCTGAAAAACGAGGCTATCTCGAGTTAGATACTCAAAAGCTATCCCTATATTTATCTCGTTTAACTTTAAACCCCCAAAAACTAAAAATAAAAGGTACCTTAATTTTTGAATTTTTAACTATCCCCCATGTTATCACAAAAAACAGAGCAAAAAATCTTGTCATGGTATGCACAAATAAAAGAAGTTATGGCCCTTAAACCAATAAGTATGAAAATTTGTTAGAAAAGGGGTTAATTATCTACTAACACAAAAATGGAAACAGTGTTAAGTGGTTAAAGGGGACCTGTCACCTGGAGTCCTTTTTCTGGCTTCTCACTGGCCACACCCATTCTACACGGGTCACAGCTCTGCAGAGAGAAAGGTAAACTTTCATCTAATTTTTCTTTTTATCCAAAAAAGCCTGTTTTATTATAAAAACACTTTGGAAATGTGTACTCTATTATCTATGGGCACATGGGGGAGCCAGAAAAAGGGCTCCTGATGAAAAGTTTCCTTTAAGGAAAATTTTGTAAAAACAACAAGGGCTTTTACAAACACGTATACACGCTGATAACTTTTAAAAAAAGTAAATGTTTTGGGAATTGCCATTTAAGAAGGAAGTGGTGGAGAATTGAAGAAGTCTGAAATCACCACATTTAACAAATCAGCAATACGTCACATAAAATTTCTATACATAGCAAAATGAGAAATTACTATGATGACCAGTGCATGCAATCCTAGGATTTCCTCAATAGACCATGATACATAGATTTATCGCTAAGACATGAAATGTGTGAAAAGGAAGAACGCTACTCTGATTATATAATAAACTACGTAACAATTCAGCTGGGCATACGCATAAGTCCAGTGTCAGGCAAATATATAGATTTCTCCAAGCCATTGTTGAAAAGCTGCCAGGATATGTAAGGGACATGAGCGACTGTTTTTTGGTACACCTTTAACATGGGACGTGCGACACAATTCTGAGTCTAACCTTTTAACAACTTACAAATGCCCTATAATACTCTTGAATGGGTCCCTCTTATAAACCAATATAACCTAGAGAAAAATTAAATATGCAAAAACTAAAATTCTTCAAGTTTATTAAATCAAAACATATATATAAATAAAGATAAATATATAAATAAACAATCCTCAAAGGATAGACACAAAAAAACTGTAAAGCCCTGTTACTAATGGTCCATATACAAGATGCAAATACATGTACATCTACATCTACACAAGTCTCTAAAACCAGGCAATGGGCAGCCAATGACATTTGCACCTCTGCCACCTAAGAGAAGCACCACAACCTCGCTTGTCCAGATGACACAGTTCCGTGCACCAATACATCCAGTCATGGTGTGATCCATCTCATCTGTTGATACATATGTGTGTCTATACCTTATTTCTTGTGTGTGGACCCCCTTCTTTTATGGTCTTAATTAATTATAATTACGCATTTTTGTATTTATTTATCAATTAGATTAATATTCTGTGGGCATTTTATACTGTATGTACTGTAGCTATTTATATATTTATGGATTCTTTGAAATATACTACGTTTATAGCTTGTTTACCTTGTATGAATTATATCCCTGACTTATGGCGACATCCCTTTACATGTATTTGTATCTTGTGTATGGTCCATTTATCAAAACAGACATTGGGATAGCGAATTTCAACCAGAGCCAAAACTCTGGATTTAGAAGAGTCTACAATTTTGAATTTATGGTCTTTTGGGAATATTTTACTGTCACACGAAGAGCCTGGAATAGTACTACAATATTTATAACTTCTGTAACTTATCAATGTTATGTGATATATGTATAAAATGACTTTTAGTAAAATTACTTTTGGTGCACCATAAAGACAACCATATTTATTCTTATCTAGTCAATTCTAATAAACCATACCATCTTCTTGTATTCCTTCTCTGCCCCTGTGCCCTATGCAATAAGATATTGTGACTTTAAATATCTAAGCAGGTGTTATCAAACAGATAACAGATTCAATATCCATCCATGTAAGTTTACAGAAGTAAGACTTCCCATATCATGTCAAAGTAAAAGGAGAACTGCACTGGAAGTTCAGTACATTAGGAATAGTATTTTAAGGGAAGTTAATGTTTGTTGCTAAAAATATAAGGCTTCCTAGTCTTCTTGTCTTTGTCAGATTGTTACACCAGTTACTAGCATGGCTCTAAATAGGTTTGTGATGGTCTGACATTTATCTATTACGCCAAAGGTGTCTTTTAGAATAATGAGTTTTAAATTTCCAAAAACACATCCATTTTTGTCCATGGACACAGTTAGTTTTGCAGCTTTATAGGGCTATTTGACATTAAACCACTACAGGTCATACATGGCATGGACGCTATTGGTACTGTAATCTATTGCTGCAGTTGTTGACTGTTGCAGCCTAGTCCGCAGGCAGCAAAAAAGCTATGTTGATTGATGACAGGCAGTATAACCATAGGTTTCTTTAAGGGCAGTTTCAAATTGACGTTGTCGGTCCATGAAGCATGGACCATGCAGTGGTCATGATTTTAGAGTTACACTATTAATAATCCATCTTCATTAAATATTATATAAAGGGAGATATATACACATGAGACCAGCATGTCTACCCTCTCCTTGGTGACAGAACTACCCTTGTTGGTTCCATCTTGCATGATATCTTTTATAGGATTAACCTTCTATTGCATTTTGTGGGGCTTTTGTTTCTATATCTTTCCATTTACTTTTATATTATGTATGTATATTTATTCTCACTCATCTTTTATTCAGGTTAGATTGGGGTAGTGAGGCCTGTCGAGTCCGATTTGTTGCCCATTTTGGTGGACTCCGCAAATAATACATTTTAAAAATTATGAAATCATTAGTTCTATTGCTGATCTAAGGATTTAGGCCAGGGATAACAACATTTATTGGCCCAAGGGCTTTATTGTCACACTGCTCAACTTTAACTGCTGAAGTCACATTTCACCTTCCTGACACAGCCCATTAAACTTTGTACTTCATGTTAGGTGAAAAATTTTGGTGGTGTGTTTTGCTTTTATTTATGAAAACAACAGATGTGTGCTAAAAATTTGGAAAAATCCTTGATTTTCAAAGTTTTAAATGTTCTACTTTTTCAACAGCAAAACAGTCATAACAGCAAAAAACCTTGATTACTAACATTTACCGAATGTCTGCTTTATGGTGGCATGGTTTTTATGCACCCTCTCATTTTTGTAGGATGCTATGCTTTGGACTTTGTATGTTAGGCTTTGAACTTTAGGTGCCATGTTTACATTTTCATTAAAACAGCAAAATCCTGCTTTTGAGGGACTTGCTCAGATTTCAATTCACTTTGAGAGGCCTAAATAATGATAAAACCCCATAAAGTAGTTCATTATAGAAACTACACCCCTCAACATATGTAAAACAACTTTTACTAAGTCTGTTAACCATTTAATTGTTTTACACCGGTTAAAACAAAATTGTGTGCAATTGTGAAATTTACATTTATTTGGCTAAAAGTGTTTTTCAAAAACTATACATTCACAGTGGATGAAATACCAATGCACTCCACAAAGTTGGCCGCCAAGGGGGGGGGGGGGGGGGGGGGGGGGGGGAGGGATTTGTTTGGTGTCCGGTCTAGATCAAAAGCCCCAACATGCAGCAGTCACTCGTGACCACAATGTGGAAGGGGTTAACAACCGCAATTGGAGGAATCTCCGTTCACGGGTGTTAGAGGTGGGTGTCAGCTGTAATATACCGGCGCTGTTGAGCTGCGGTGCCAGAAGTAGAACCAATGTTGGAAAGGGGTTAAGGGGATGCACCAGTAGTCAGCACCCTAGATATACCAACCACCACAGTACAGCACAAAATGCCACAATAGAAGTTATAAAAACACAGAGACATCAACTTAGCCAAACACCTGGCTCACTTCAGCTGTTCACATACCTTGCCGATACTGGTGCATGGAATTGGCCCAAAGCCTGGGCTATATGTTTTTTTCTTGTTTTGTTTTTTTTATTGAGGCCATGCAAAAATGACAGGGCCTCTAAGTATACAACGTCTGCTGTATATAGTTTGATCTGTTAACTTGTGTGTTGACTTGGTCTCAGCATACCAGAAATATAACCAGCATTTCCAGTTTAAATTCCTCTTCACAAATATTTTGGTATCAGATTTTAAAAAGAGGAACGAGATAACATTGTGCTACTACAGTAAACAATGTTGCTGTACAACTCAGCTTAGTTAATGCTTATAAACTGTCAGCACTGCCACTTATATTCGATTGCTGAACTTTGAGGAAACATTTATTCATGTACTCTGTTGATTATCAGCCATAAAATGTAGCTAAGTCACTGCGATCCACTAGGACAAAAATAAATCAGGCTGGCATAGAGTTCTCCTCTCCCTCACTTTAGACCAGAAGAAGCTTGGGATATATGAAAGAACCATTGTGTCATACAGTATTTCTATGAGCATTGCTCTATACCCTTGCTGGCTTGTCAAGACGGAATTTTAGGACTGTAAGTGCTGCCCTGATTTTCATTTCTCTAGTGGTAGTAAACTGTATTAATGCCACTTTTTGTAACATAGGTGATATGCATGGTTTTACTGATAAAAGAACCCTCTTATGCAGCATACTTTTTCCATAGCAAGAAACCGAATTAACAGTATTTTATTTAAAGGGAACCTGTCACCACATTGGACTTTGTATATGGGAATAGAAGAGATACTGTAAGTCTAGAGAGCGAGTGTTTACATTAAAACATAACATTTATTTAATATATAATAAAACCAATGGCCCTGATTTATTATAGTCTTTGCGCCTGTTTTCAAGTGCAGTTTGTACATAAATACATGTGCAAACTGCTTGCACATGTATTTATGTAGCATTTCCACCACCAGTATTGTGTCGCGACTGCACCCCGACCCAATACTGTGCACCACATTTATGTCGGCAAGTCTGACATATTTGTGGGACACACCTGTTAAAAAAAATTGTGCACTCTTATTTTGTGCAATTTGCTCGGAAACTGTCTCTGGATGAGTGATAGTGCAGAGCAGTGAACTACCACTTATCAACCTGAAACTTTGGCTGTAAATTAGAACCCTGGTAGGTAAGTATTGCTGTATAGGGATATCTTAGTGGCAACGTGATCTGACCCTCAATTGAGCTGTCCTTAATGATAGTAAGGAACCAATGTACGTTTTGCCCAACAGCACCATTCATAAGTATACATAGCACTAAAGCACAATTATCAGTGCGTCTACTCCCGTTTTCTGGTGTAGAAGAAATTAAATAATCACAATTTCTTGCCCACAGCAAGAAATTTTGATGATTTGGTGATTACACCATGTGGGTTGGACGGGCTTAGTTGGCAGCGAAGTGGGTCGGCACAGGGCCACTAGCCTGCAAACTTTTTAATATGAGGAATGCATCTGCAGAAAAATACTATATTTATTACTGTAACAGAGAAGGAAGTCTGAATAATTAAAGGTGTGTTTTTAAGTGACGGCTTTAAACAAGGGAAAGAAGTCTAGTAATAAGTATGAGACTATAAAGGAAAGTTCAGCAAGTTGCTTTATCTTAGTCAGATCATATTTAATGAATCAGCTTTATATCCAAAGAGTAATTATAATTATATTCTATTTGTATCTGTAAAAAATATTATAATCTTTTCTCTTAGATAGGTGTATCATTACATCTGGTCTGTTACAGCTGTTCTGGTTACAGTTTGATGTAATATGTAATATTTGGTGTATTAGGGCTATCCCAATGACATTGTTATTGGCTCCTGCATGCCTATAGTGGTAGCTATGACTGGACAAAAAAAACCTCTGATACTTGCTGTCAACCATCATATAGCTGATAAGACTAAATGCGGCAATCAGATAAAAGGTTTACCATAAGGCTGGGGCCACACAGCTTCTTTCTGCGGTGGTATGGATTTCTACAGCAGAAGTACCTCCATTTCCCTCCGCAGTATTCCATATGATTTTTAGTGTGTTTGAAACCCACAGTGATAATTGTTACATGTTTGAGCTGGGAATGTGTCTCAAGTGTTGATGGAATGACAAATGGCTGAACCATCAGATGAAAACCAAGATGGGGATGAGGTACAGAATCCTGAGCCAAATAGAATTATCAAAGTTCTAAGCAAGGTTCAGAAGACTCAGCAACAAAGCACAATAGAGAATGTGATGCGGCATCCAGGATCTCCATTTATACACATTTCTCAATCCATTTAGTGCTGGTTAACTAGTCTTCTTGTACTCATAGTTTTACATTCCCTATTTTGTTTTTTGCTGTGTCTTCTGATCCTTGCTTGGACCTTTGACAATTCTATTTATGATTCTGTACCTCGTGCCCATCTTGGTTTTTCCCTGATTAACCTGTCCTTGCTTTTGTCTGTCTCTCTCTGATTGTTTGTTATATGTACTGTGCATGTACCCACAGTAGGGTGTCATCCAGTTGTCACCTGCAGGTTAGCTCAGTGTGGGCAAGTAGACAGGGAAAAAGATTTTGGATAAGCACAGGGCCTGCACCTCTTCCTTGTCCCAACATGCTGCTGCTCTAACATGTTCAGGTTTAAGACCCATCCACTATGCCAAACAAATGCGATTCCTGCCATTTATGGCTTAAGATCAAGGCCCAAACACCTGCATGTGAGGTAGTTGTTGGATTGCACCTGTACATTCTACTTGAAAAAAATATAGGTGTAGTCTAGAAAGTAATAACCACTTCCTTAACTATTTCAAAGAATAGCAATATAAAGTATAGGTGCAAGTGCGGAGACATTAGTGTCTGACACACTTCAGCATTTCTAACCATGTATCAGCACCCTTGATAAATCGGCATGATTTAGAGAATATTTATGGTTTGGGTGATACCTTACCCTGCTGCACCAGTTAATCTGCATTTTACAAATCCTGCTACCAACAGCAAACATGTGACATCAACATACGTGAATTTTTCTGTTAATCCCAAGAAAGAATGTGAAACAGACTTGATTGGATTATGTGTATTTTCATTGTGTTTTCATTCTTCTAATGTATTTAGTTACATTTACCTGCATTCTCAGCTTTACCTTAAAACGCAACTATTGTATAAAATATTTTTGTGCAATTTGCTTTATATTAAAATTAACAGAATTTCAAGATGGAGCTGTAGAGGGGATTTCCAATAAAATGTAGATGTAATGTTTCATTAAAACTTATTAGAGGATAACATGACAAGGGTCAGTGGACTGGAACAGCCACTGATGCTTTGAATAAAGGGGAACATATAGAGGTTTCCTGATTGTTGGTGACTCATCTAACCTTTGTGAGAATAACATAGAAGTGAACATCTACCTGCCATCTATCACAGGAAAGAAAATGTGCAATGGCAGGTGTGTCCATTAAATGAATATGAGTTGGAAATAAATGTAAGCATACTAGTTGATGGTTACATGTGTGTATTATATTATGTAGTAGAGTACATATACAGAAAGTATAAAAGAAGATCCAGTAAGTAAGTAAACGCCCATACTGTTGCCGCAGTTTTTCTTGGTGCGGCAATAGTAAAGTTACCTACTGTGAAACATAAAATAACTATCACGCAACCCATGCTCTTCTATCCACCAGTGATATTAGATGCTCTTTCCTAATTCAAACCTCCCACTTCTCCAGGACTTCTCCCGAGCTGCACCAATTCACTGGAATACAAGGTCTTTCAGACTAATACGCAACCTCCAAAATTTTAAACATGCTCTAAGCATGCCTATCACACTTGCTTACTGCATGAAATTTCAACACTCTTTTTACTAACCCATCAGGTGTCCTATGCCTGTCTGTTATCAGGCAAACACCAAGCTCCAGGCTTCTCTGCAGTCCCATTGACTTTGTACTTTGTATATCATAGTATATAAGGCCGGAAAAAGACGCAAGTCCATCAAGTCCAACTTTTAAGAATTAAATAAATGTTTTATCCCCATAACCCGTAATATTTTTTCTTTCCAGAAAGGCATCCAGGCCTCTCTTGAACATTTACATAGAGTCCGCCATTACAACCTCCTGCGGCAGAGCGTTCCATAGGCTCACTGCTCGTACAGTAAAGAACCTTTGTCTATGGCTATGGTAGAATCGCCTCTCCTCTAGGCGTAGAGGATGCCCCCTGGTCCTGGTCACAGGCCTAGGTATAAAAAGATCTTTGGAGAGATCCTTGGACTGTCCGTTCAGGTATTTGTACATTGTAATGAGGTCTCCCCTCACCATAAGATGATGGCTGATGGCTGGTTTAAGTAGCAGCATTTTTATTTATTAAATTATTTTGATTCCATTCCCTAATATAGATAGCTGGACCATTGTATAAGTTCTTATACCTCTTGAGTCATCCTCATTATCCTCATAGGCTGTAAGGGCTTTCACATGACTGTTATTACTCTGTAATATCTTATTTTATTTGTATATATTCCCCAGAATCTGTAAAGCGCTACGGAATTTAATGGTGCTATATAAACATTATTACGAAAGATTATTCTTAACAAGCTTAGAAATCTTCACTCTGCACCTGCCTCATGTACTTGCTGATGATAGCTGGGTGAGTTACAAAAGGGGGTTTCAGACAGATATAATATGGCTCTTGTTTGAATTGGATATTGGTGCCAAGGACTGGATTGGACCCAGTGGAACAAAGTAGGTTGTTTTTGCTTAGTTCTGACAAAGTCTAGCTCATGCTTTGGCACAGAACGGTGACTGATCTGATGCCATCTGATGACTACCTGAAAGCGGAAACTCCAAAACTATCTATTGCACATTTATGAGAAACTACATCCACAGAACGTCTGAAAGAAAGACTCTTTAAGTCAATGTACCCTAACCAGATGACAATTCTAAGTAAAATGTGCAGTATGACAAGAATCTCTCCATATAAAATGCTTATCTGTAACTATAGTTCTTACCAGGATTACAAAAAATAACTGCTACTTTATGAGAAACCTACATTGAAAACAATAAATGTTCTTAGATCTCCCTCAAGTGGAAGAATTTGGTACTGTATATTTATGTCCATTTTCTAAAAAACCTACAAGGTAGGTTTTCTCAGGAAAGAGGAATTATATTATTTTGGGCTACTTAGGGGTGCATTATACCATGTGGGAATACTCGGTATGGGACAGGACAAAGTTCAGGGCCTAGGCTTGGACTGGCCCACCGTTGGAGCGGTGAATCCAATGGTGGGCTCTGGCATCTGACGCCATTTAGAAGGACCCTACCACCAATAACACTCATTTCGGCTCGAATCGGATGCATGAGTGCTATTAATATAACTGAAATACGAGTGTGAGCGGAAAACTACAGCAGAGCATATTGTACTCTGATGATGTACATTCACATATCAAAGTATGAAAATTTATTGACATCACAAAAGAGCGAAACAAAAAAAGTTTACAAAAAGTTACAAAGTTAGAAAAAAATTAATTAAAAAAATCCATTAAAACCCTATTAAATGTGATATCCTTGTAAATGTACCGACCCAACGAATAAAGTAGATGTTTCATCTAAACTGCAATGTGAAAATCATAAAAACAAAGCCAACAAATGCTCTTTTCAATGTCAATTTTTCAGCATTTGGAATTGTTTTCCACCTTCCCAGCGCACTGCATGAAATGCATGATGGTGCATGAAATCTGCACCATCACGTTCAGTCACCAAATTTTGCACAGACGTTCCCTGTGACTCAGAGAATGTTATAGACTAGATTTTGAGTCAAAATTTTCACCCTGCTCTTCCCAAAATACACTTATTAACCACCGTAAACAGGAGCCATTGTCTGCTGGCTGCTATGGCAGTAAGAAACCAATCACAGACTGACAGTACAGACAGCAACCAATACATACATACAGACAGGCAGACAAACATTCATACAGATAGATTGATTTACATACAGATAGGTAGATTTACAGAGACATAGACATATAGGTGGAAATTTATCAAAAGTGTCTGAGAGCAGAACTGTTCTCGTTGCCAATGGCAACCAGTCAGGGCTCAGTTTTCATTTTCCCAACACTATTTATAAAATTAAAGCTGAGCTCTGATTTGTTTCTATGGGTAATGGTTTCATGGGGAACAGTCAAATGTCTTCAGCTCTAAGCAGAACAACTCCACAGCCTCCCCCCTGTATACACAGCCTCCCCTCAGTATACACACCCTGTGCCTCAGTGTACACAGCCTCCCCTATATACACAGCCCCCTGTGTACACAGCTTCTCTTCAGTATACACAGCCTCTCCCTAACTATACACAGCATCCCTTAGTATACAAAGCCTACCCCCAGTATACACAGCCCCTCAGTATACACAGCCTCCCCCCAGTATATACACAGCCTCCCCCCAGTATATACACAGCCTCCCCCCAGTATACAAAGCCACCTCCTAGTATACACATAGCCACCCCCAGTATATACACAGCCTCGCCCTAGTATACACAGCTTCCCCACAGTATACACAGCCCCCCCCAGCAGGAGAAGAATATACAGCTGACACCAGTAAAACATATACCTTATACTTACCTCCAGCCCTGGCGCTCCCCTGCAGATCCTCTCCTGCTGGTGCTGGCAGCTGCATTCTATGTAGTAACACAGGCCGTGGTGGGTGATGACGTCAGAGCAGAGTTGTGCATCCAGGCATGCTGTGCTGCACTGCTCTGCCTAACAATTAAGGCACTGATGTAATTGATTTTTTCATGTAGTATGGACTTGCCTGCGTTTGGCGAATCCGTACTGCTGGCGGCGCCTGCAGAGTTCTGCCGCCCCTAAAAGGGTCCATGATCTGCCGCCTGAGCTCATGGCAGATGCAGAGTGCGCCAGATTAATCAAAACTTGCACAAGGTCTTCATTAATCTGGAGCACCATGCACCAGGATGTGTGCACTATTTTTCTATTGTTGCACTTTGTTCATGCTGCAGAATTGAGGCACAGACAGAATTGTTTCTATTGCTCTCACTATGTTCTGATAAAAAAAATAAATATGATGTGCCAGGAGAAAACTGCTGGAAATGGGGCTTTATACAGGGAGCTGGCAGACAATGAATGTTAAATTGTTTTTAATATCAGTTTTAATCTGAAAACTGGTTAACTGTAAAGATTTCTATACATTGAGCTCCCCCTGGTGGTGGTTATTTGAAAATGCAGTTGTTAATATTGGGAAGCAGATGCCTAAATGGTAGAGCATGCATGTGGAGGGGTGATATTATGGGGCACATTTACTTACCCGGTACTTTCACAATAACCACTGTGTGTTCCCCGACAATCATGGACTCTGGCACGATTCATGTGCGCCCGATACCCTCCCTGCATGTGTCGATTCCCCGCTCAAGTCCGCCAGAGTTCACCTTCTTCTTCCCGGTGTATATAAGTGTATTGTCTTGCGACACAATTTAAATGTTAAATCCCGCGCTCATTCTGAATTAGTAGGATCGTCCAATGGCCAGCCCCCTGATTTCTGTCGCATGAAAGCCGTCGCAATAGCCCCACATTACCCTTTTACATGCTGCGCAAATTCGTAACCGTCGGAACATCCGACGTTGGTGGGGTCCGCGGACCCTTAGTAAATGAGCCCCTGTGACAGTGATGGCAAACCTTTTAGAGCCTCAGTGCCCAAACTTCAACCAATAGCCACTTATTTATTGCAAAGTGCCAGCGCAGCAATTTAAGCAGTAATTTATTTCTCCTTGTTCATTGACAACTTTCAATCATTCAGCCTCCTAAAGACACCAACGCAGTTGGAAGGAGGAGAGCAAATTCATCTATCATTGTAGGAAGATTCTGCTGCAAGATTGTTTGAGTTCTGTCTGGTGAACTTCATTTTGGGGTGAAGGCGAGGGTGCACACAGAAAGGGCTCAGAGTGCCGCCTCTGGCACCCGTGCCATAGGTTCGCCAACCCTGCCCTATGACTTTATCTGCCCAGTTTTTAAGGTCTATCCCTGTGTAACAGCCACACACGCCAGGCCACGATGGGCTAGCAGGGGCGAGTTCTTTTAGGATTCTGAGGGTGTGTAGTTTAGGGGATATTAGGCCCAGATAGATAAGCACATGTTCCACAGTCTCTTTGAACAGTTTATTCTCAGCAGTCTGAGCACTTCAGTCAGCAATCACAGTAATAATACTCCAAGACAAGTTTTCTAGTGGGCCGGGCATGACTCAGTACCTTGTAATGATGCTGAGGTGTCTCTGTGCTCGCAGTGGTCCTCCCTCTGCACATGTCTCTGGTCCTCTGTAGCTTCTGCAGTTACATATTCATTCTGCTGTCCTGTACAAGAATAGCTGTGCTCTCCAGCTCTTTCTACTGTGTTCAACTAATGTGGCATCTCTTCCCAGCTTTTGCTCGAGTGTCTCTTCCCCCCCCTGCTGCTGGCAGATTCTTGCGTACTCACCAGACACAGAATGCTTGCACTGCCTCTACACACTAGGCCGGTCTGCACTGTCTCTGCAATAATGTAACATATGTGTGATGTCACTACAGCAGGCTTTGTTGTAACGCTATAGTTGCTTGTGTAGTCGTGTGATACAACAATGTTAATGTTGCACGTTTTAGACATGTGTTTGTGAGTCAGGGATCTAGAGATGATTGATACCCCTGTTTTCACTGGCTACCAGCTTGTAGTAGGAAGCTAAATAAATTGAAGAAGGGTGGAGATTTTTGAGCTCTTCTTTTCCTACTTTACTTGATCTACTTTACAATTGATATCTCAAGCGTTTCTGACTTCCAGATTTTATCACACTAATAATTAACATCATCTCTCCTTTCTGATGGTGAATTCGACGACTTGGCATTTTTGAAGCGTTTTTTAAATCAGTCCATTACGCAAGTGGTAGGGGTTTGGCCAAACGGCATGTTTCATTTCGAATGAACAATTGCCTTCAAGGTACAAATTACAAACCCTGATGTTTTCTACAGCTCGGTTACAAATACTGTCTTTCATATTTCTTTATAATGGCTATTACAGTTAGCTAGTATCCATGTCCTATCACCATGGGGGTTCACACCCGTGTTATAACAACTTCGTAAAACACACAAAATGCGGCACCTTCTGTACGGTAAATTCATACTGACACCAATTGATTTAATATATTAATATATTTATTTTACAAATTTTTCCTTTATTTCCAGCAAACATTTGAAATACAAATACATTACATAATATTCATAGTTGCCAAGCATCATATAATATCGACACTACAGTCCCATACCAACCTTCACTACATAATTTGACCTTCGTTAATGGTTTCAGCACCTGTTGTGTAGCAGGAGTAATGTAACAGTCATATTCCTTGTTAAGTAGTGCTATGATTACGCATGTTATAAAAATAAGATTCAACGTGTATTGTAAGGGACTATCAACCATCTTTTTACGCAGACTATCTCGAGCAACTTTACATTTCATCTCATAGCATTCACCCATGAATCATACTGTCCATCTTTCTCTTCAAATGATGCACACCTTAAGTCTAACACATTCTTCAATATGACCTCTTACTTCTGTCCTCACAAGACCCTCATGAAGTAAGTATTGTTTCAGCTGACGCCTTCACCCCAATCCTAGTGCCTCATAATACAGATCTTAACAATATGTCATCCATGAGTATGTTGGTACAATCAAATGATTTCTAAGCATTTAATTACTCTCATCCTCCAGTATTGGGTCCATTTGGACTCTTCTGCCAATATAATGGCTTAAGCCAGTGTCCACTAAGATTACATCTGCAACATTTCTCCTCTTTCTTCATTTTAAACGGAACTATTTAATACTCTAGGGTATAGAACCTCTAGGGGTGACAAGAAGTTTGGATACGCATAAGAGAAGTTCCTTGTTTTCGTTTAACAAATCATTTTTAAAGCATACTACCCATTCATTCATATATGATCTCTACTTCCTCTTCCTTTTTCATAGTGAATAGTAATGCGAGGAGAGTCTTTTCTTCACATAGCCTTATATCTTTTTGTCCAAGAGTTCCGCTTGGTCACTGACCTTCGAGACTAAGTTTGTTAGAAGGGATGCTGTCTCTTCCTATACTCGCCACTAGCCTAGATAGATCCAAAGGCCATCATTTAAATAAAGTGAATTAATTTAAATTCTTCCTAACCATTACCCTTGACTCAAGCAACCCATACCCAAACCCTTTTGAGTGATATGATTTTTCTCCCCAATATGTGATAATTGATCTATAATTACAATCCTTATATTTAATAATTGTGAGGCCAAAAAGTATTTCCTAAAATCAGGAGGCCTCATCCTCCTCTTCCACTCGTGCATCCAATTTCTTTAAACATATCCGTGCCCTTTTTCCTCCCAACTAATTCTCTTATTATACATCTTAATTTAAAGCAGCCCTTGGTATTATCACTGGACAATTCTGAAAAAGAAAAAGAATTTGTGGCAATTTGTTACATAATACTACTTCTGCGGCTATGGACAAATTTAATTTCTTCCAAATATCAACTTTTAATCTCAACGTTCGTAGTAGAGCGTATGACATCACAAGCTATATATGCTGTGGATTCGTTTACTAATCAAAACAAAGGAGCAAGAGGTGAGGAGAAGGGAAGAGAAGTAGAGATGAAGGTATCAACCTATATACCAGTTAAGTCAGATCCATGTGGTACGTAAAGTGTGTGGGTTGTACCGGTATGGTAGTAACACACCAAAGAGAGCTTCCCATGAGCATACACAAAACACAAAGGTACCCCTTTAAGGAGGGACAGGGAAACATGGGTGAAGGAAGCACTAGAAGACCAAATTGAGTCTGAATAATTGTAGTAAAATACTTTATTTAATGACTATTTAAGACATAATGATAAAAGCAGGATGAAAATCCTCAGCCAGATGCTGAGGGGAATGACAGTGCAAGGCGGCGACCAACATTAGAAATTCATCACCCCCACCTTGCATACGGGAGGAATACCATGGACAAGCATGCCCATGTAGAGGTTAGGCAGATGGTACATATAATGAAGGCAACAGATGTAAAGTGGCACACAGTTGCTTAACATGCATAAACATAGGTAATGCGCACAAACAGGTAGAGATAATACCTTACCAATGTACAAAAGGTGAGATGAAGTGGACCTCCACTGTCCGGGATGGCGATGGCCATAATTTATTGTTTTCCTCCATAGGATTAAGCAGAAAAGATTTTTCCAGTTCAATTACTCTTTTTGACCTCTTGCAATAGTGCATTACCTTTTCTCTTATAACGGGCCATGCTTCCTTGCACCGCCAATCTAAGTGTATTTCTCCCCTGGTTTCCTCAGCTAGGGAAGATAGCAGAAATCCAGGAGAAATATATGAAGCTTTAGAAGAACCTAGTCTGCTCAGGCTCTGTTCTCTAAAGTTACATGGGTTGGATTTCTTGGACTGGAGGGCAGGCTGGTAGTGGGAATCTTCCAGTCCACTCCCCTAGTCCAGGTTGTTTTCAGGTCAGGCTGGCTGAGATCATCAGTGGGGAATGAAGCCTGGGGATAGGTCACCTGCTTCAGACCTGTCCAAGTTATGAACAGTGGGCAAGATCTATTAAACTGGTTGTGCCATTTTTCTGTCATACTTTGCACAAGAAAGAACGTGCAAATGACATGTCCACCACGCCACAAAATTTTGCACATAAAGGGATGTGTTAGTGCAGAGTCGGACTGAGCGGCACATTTATTACAGCGACACAACAGAAATGTGGCGCACGCTCGTTAACCCCTTAATGACCTGGCCCTTTTAAGTTTTTCACTTCCATTTTTCACTCACCACCTTCAAAAATCTATAACTTTTTTATTTTTCCACATAAAGAGCTCTGTGATGGCTTGTTTTCTGCATAACAAATTGCACTTCATAGGGACAGTATTTAATATTCCATGCCGTGTACTGGGAATTCCAAATGCAGTGAAAATGGTGAAAAAAAGCATTTGCATGTTTTCTTTTGGGCCCGGATTTTACGTCTTTTACCGTGTTCCCCTAATTACATGTCTACTTTATTCTTTGGGTCGGTGTGTGATTATGGGGATACAAAATTTGTATAGGTTTTATAATGTTTTCATACGTTTACAAAAATTAAAACCTTCTGGGACCGGAGTGTAAGTGATACCCGGTTTTCACCAGAGCCCGCCGCAAAGCAGGTTGGTCTTGCTGCGGCGTGGTACCACCAGGTCGTTCCACAGGCGTGACTTGTCCGCAATGGCAGCCAAGGTCGGGGTACAGAAACGGCAGGCAAACTCGTAGTCGGGGACAGGCAGGAGGTCAAGACAGGCAGCACAGGATTGGAGTCAGAGACGTAGCAATAGGTCAAGGCAGGCGGCAAAGGAGCAAAGTCAAAAACAGAACCAGGGTCACAGTTTTATTACTTTAGACTACAAGACTAAATATATTATATGGGGGCCCCATGCCAGCTCTATAAAGAGTAAAAAATGACCACATATAATAAGGGACCCCTTATGCAGGATTATATACATAATTTAGAGGGGGCACTATAAGATTAAATAGAATAATGGGAATGGTTGAAGAAAGCACTAGAGGACTAAATGTAATAAGGGAGGGGGAGACATTGCACATATATACAGGATAGGAGTAGTAGTACTGTGCTGTGCCCATATATACAGGATAAGAGTAGTAGAGAAGTCCACAGAACTGTAAGTAACCTACATTTTATATCTCTTGATTTATATACTTATCACTGTTTTGTTACTAGGATATGGCTAGCAAGATTGGTGGTATGCTCCAGTGCACACTCTGTCGCATGTATACACTGCTGGAGCAAGAGTTCGAGGGTGAATACCGCTGTGACAGATGTGCCCATATTTTTCTACTGGAAGCTCGTGTTAGAGATCTGGAGGAAGATATTGCACGGCTGCGAGCAATTGACAATCTTGAGAGGAGTATGCTGCTCACTGAGCAAGCAATAAGCGGGGTAGAAGTGGAGGGTGGAGAGGAAAGCCAGCAGGGCCAGGTGGGTAGCTGGGTTACTGTAACTAGAGGGGGTAGGAAGGGGTCAAAGAAAAGGAAGGCCAACTCTGACTCTGAACATCCAAGCAAAATTGCAAAATTGTGCAATGATGTAAGGACGTCAGTGTCAGAAATGGCAGCCCTAGCGGATCCTGCTCTCCCTCACAGCCGGGGGAGCAGACCAGCTAGTAGTAGGGTGGATGGGAGTGCAGGTAAGCCAAGGCAGCTAGTGGTTGTAGGGGACTCTATAATCAGGAAGACGGATAGAATAATTTGTCGCCAAGACCGCCTCAACCGAATGGTTTGCTGTCTCCCTGGTGCCAGGGTTCGGCATGTGGTGGAAAGGGTGGATAAATTACTGGGAGGGGCTGGGGATGACCCAGCTGTCGTGGTCCATGTTGGTACCAATGACAGAATAGATGGTAGGTGGAGGAGCCTGAAGAATAATTTTAAAGAACTAGGTTCAAAGCTTAAGGAAAGGACCTCCAAGGTAGTATTCTCCGGAATCCTACCTGTGCCATGCGCTACACAGAGCAGACAGCGGGAGCTCAGGGAGTTAAATGCATGGCTCAGATCCTGGTGTAGAGCAGAGGGATTTGGGTTCCTAGAGCATTGGGCTGACTTTTCACTGGGGTACAAGCTGTTTTCTGCAGATAACTTGCACCTAAGTGGAAGGGGGGCTGCTGTGCTGGGGGAGAAGATCCTAGCAGGGGTGGCGGAGTATTTAAACTAGGCTCGGGGGAGGAGGAAAAGGAAGACACTGAAGGGGTAGACAGGTCAGAGAGGGGGCAGGTTATGTTGGTGGGTGGTGATGTGGGCTGTGTATGGGGGCCTAAGGCAGTGGATAAGGAGATCCACAAGTTGCAGAACAGTGGTGAGGATATATGTGCCAGTAAAATTACTTTAAATCAGATAAATAACTGTGGAAATTTAAATTGTATGTTCACAAATGCCAGAAGTATCTCAGGCAAAATGGGCGAGCTTGAGGCTCTGATATTAGAGGAACAGTTAGATGTTGTTGGTGTAGCAGAGACATGGCTCGATGCATCGCATGATTGGGTTGTTAATATTCAAGGTTTTACACTCTTTCGGAAAGACAGGGCAAATAGGAGGGGAGGTGGTGTATGTCTGTATGTCAGAAGAGACTTAAAAGTGATTGTGAATGAGTCAGTGGTCTCAGAGTGTGAGGAGGCTGAAACTTTGTGGGTTGAAATTCAAAGCCAGGAGAGCTTTGAGAAAATTATTTTTGGTGTAATTTATAGACCCCCTAACATCTCTGAGGAAATAGAGGGTCACCTATATAAACAGATGGAGCGGGCTGCACAGGAGGGGACCGTAGTGATAATGGGAGACTTTAACTTTCCAAATATAAATTGGGGTCAGGGCTCGTCTTCATCTATGAAGGGGAGACATTTTATCAACTTTCTGCAGGATAATTTTATGTTGCAGCTTGTAGAAGATCCCACAAGAGGTGACGCATTGTTGGACCTTGTGATTTCTAACAATGAGGAGATTGTCCAAAATGTCAGTATCAGGGAACCCCTTGGGAACAGCGATCATAATATAATTATTTTCCTCTTAAACTTTAAAAAGCAGAAACAGGTGGGAAAATCGAAAACTTTGAATTTTAAGAGGGCTAATTTCCAAAAATTCAGGGCTGCAATACAGGATATAGACTGGGATCAGATACTGTCACATGGTGATACTAATGTTAAATGGGAGAAATTCAAATCTATGCTGGGTTTTTATACTTCTAAATTTATTCCAATAGGTAACAAGTATAGACGGGCTAGATTACACCCCGCGTGGCTTACAGCTACAGTTAAAAGGGCAATTAATGAGAAAAAGAGGGCATTTAAAAAATATAAATCTGACGGGTCACCTGAGGCTTTCAATACTTACAAAAAACTTACCAAAATCTGTAAAAAAGAAATCAAATCGGCCAAAATACAAAATGAAAGACAGGTAGCTAAAGATAGCAAAACAAATCCCAAGAAATTTTTTAGGTATATCAATGCAAAAAAAAATGGGTCACAACAGGTTGGACCCCTTTATTCTGAAAATGGGGCATCGGTGACTGGAGACCAAGAGAAGGCGGAGATACTTAATAGGTTTTTTAGCTCCGTTTATACAATAGAAGAGAGAACTTCTGACTTGGGTGGTGCCAGTGCGGGTCATGGATCCTGTGATATACTAGGCTGGCTAAATGTAGACATTATCCAATCTAAGCTCAATAAAATCAATGTGTACAAAGCTCCTGGACCAGATGGGTTACACCCCAGAGTTCTTAAAGAACTCAGTTCTGTTATTGCTGTACCGCTGGCTAAAATCTTCAGGGATTCTGTAATGTCTGGTGTGGTGCCAAGTGACTGGCGCAAGGCAAATGTGGTGCCAATATATAAAAAGGGCTCTAGAACTTCGCCTGGCAATTACAGACCTGTAAGCTTAACTTCCATTGTGGGGAAAGTATTGGAAGGGTTAGTAAAAGACTACATACTGGAGTATGTGACATCAAATAGTATAATAAGTGACAGCCAGCATGGGTTTACTAAGAATAGAAGTTGTCAAACTAACCTTATCTGCTTTTATGAAGAGGTGAGCAGATGCCTGGATGGAGGAGCAGCTGTGGATATTGTGTTCTTGGACTTTGCAAAGGCATTTGACACTGTCCCTCATAGACGCCTGATGGGTAAAATTAGGGCTATTGGTTTGGCAGAAATCATTTGCAATTGGATTGAAAACTGGCTGAAGGATCGTATCCAGAGAGTTGTGGTCAATGATTCCTACTCGGAATGGTCACCAGTTATGAGTGGTGTACCCCAGGGTTCTGTGCTTGGCCCACTACTATTTAATATATTTATTAATGATATAGAGGTAGGAATTAATAGCACTGTGTCTATTTTTGCAGATGACACCAAACTGTGTAGTGTAATACAGTCTATGGAGGATGTTCATAGGCTGCAAACTTGGACAAACTGAATGTTTGGTCATCCACTTGGCAAATGAGGTTTAATGTGGATAAATGTAAGGTTATGCACCTGGGGGCCAATAATCCAAAGGCAAAATATGTCCTTGGGGGAGTAAATCTGGGAGAGTCCCTTGTTGAGAAGGACCTGGGGGTACTAGTAGATCATAAATTGAATAACAGCATGCAATGTCAATCAGCTGCCTCTAAAGCCAGTAGGATCTTGTCATGTATCAAAAGTGGTATGGACTCTCGTGATAGGGATGTAATATTACCACTATACAAGGCACTGGTTCGGCCACACCTGGAATATGCTGTCCAGTTCTGGGCACCGGTCCATAAAAAGGATGCCCTGGAGCTGGAGAGGGTTCAACGTAGAGCCACAAAAATGATAAGGGGTATGGAGGGTCTCAGTTATGAGGAAAGATTAAAACAACTAGATTTATTTAGTCTGGAAAAGAGACGACTACGAGGGGACATGAAGTGTTAACGAGCAGTTGGACAGGTGTACCTAATAAAGTGGCCGGTGAGTGTATATACATATTTAAAAACACAATTTTCCAAAAGAAAGTCAGCTCACCTTCTAGCCAATTCACCTCCAGCGCAAGAGTCACCACTGCTCCATAAACTGAAAGCTCCAAAACGATCCAACAAAATAGACTCCAGTGCTTCAGAGGATTGTGAAAATAAAACTGCCTTTATTATAAATTCACATGAAATCCAAATTCCATAGCAAGGTGCACAGTCCTAAGTCAGGGTTTTCAGGAACTGACCGACGCGTCCTCAGAGCTTAATCATGGTGATTAATGAAAATCTATTGCGCCTACTGTCGGCGTGTGACATCACGAGCACATGATAGCCATCACGTAACTCAAAAACACACTTGTGACGTGTTGATACAAGATGGGATCATGTGACTCGAACGGGAAACGATTGTCAGGTAAGCGCCTATTCATACATAAAAAACTTGATAGAAAGATAAAAGAAACTTTACATATGAAAGGTAAGCAGTGTGAATGAAATGTCTGGAATATCACACATACAGCTCCAATTTGGCCTATCTGTGTGTGTTACCAGGTATATTCAGAGATAGTGTTTTTTCACCATTATGTTTAAAAGTAGTCATCTAAAGCAAGACACTGTACAACTAGAGCAAAGGCACTGTACTAGAATAACATTTGAAAATATGAAGAATCACAAATTGACCAATGTTTTAGCAGCCGTACTTAATAGCATAAAATCAGATCCTGTCTTAGGTTCATGCCTTGTGGTTGGGTAGTTTTCAACAGAAACATCCAAAATGTTTCTCTGTTCATCAGTTTCTTATTGTGATCACCCCCTCTTTCTGTTTATTTCACCTTTTCTATGTCCTGCCAGAGAAATGACTTACAATTACCCCCATGGACCTCTTTAAAGTGTCTAGATGCGGCAGATACATTTGTTAGATTTGGGTTTTTGATGTCTGACAAGTGAATGCGAATTTTCAAAGAATTGGTGGTACATCCTACATATTGTTTGCTACAAGTCGTGCATGTTATAAGATACACTACATAAGAGGTGTTGCAATTGTCTGTTGTCTGTAGTAGACAAAAAACACAAACTATGTAACTATGGTGTCCACATTTATGATTCCCTGGATGATGTAACCATGTATATGGGTTGATGTTGCTGCATTTACTTGAAAAAAGTCTGGGTGAGAGCAATAATCCAATGGTGGGTTCTCTTTTGGAGATGAATCTAATACCTGTGATAATCACTGTTTTGTTCCAAAATTGGCAGATATTTAATTATAGTTTTTTTAATCAATTAAAAATTGATTACTGTATGTAGTAATAAAAGAAATTGGTTTGGGATGAGAGATGCGATGGATTTTGTTAGCATGAGATTTATTGGTTAATAGTGTATTTCTATCTACTTTGTTAATTCTTCTTTTCGCTGAAGACAAGACCCTGTGCTTGAAACTCCTATTCTTGAGTCTATTTTCCCACTCTATTACTTGTTCTCCAAAAACTGAGTCTGTAGAACTGTTTCTTCGGAGACTAACTAAATCTCCATATGGTATATTGTCCACAACGTGCCTAGAATGGCAAGACGTGGACAAAAAAATGGTGTTGCCCGATATTGGTTTACAATATGGTGATACAATAATGTCACTGTCTTTTCCTTTCAAATATATATATATATATATATATATATATATATATATATATATATTATCAAGCATTATATATACAGGACTACTTTACTGTATCAATGGAAGAATGGATGAAGTTGTGAGGGGTAACAACTCCTACTCTCTGCCATGACATTAAAATGGGTTGTGTCTGGGTCTTCCAGCAAAAATCAGTTACCCAAAACATACAGCCAAGGCAACAAAGGAGAAACTCAAAAAGAAGCACTTAAGCATTAAGGTCATGGAGGGGCCTAGCCGATCTCCATACCTTTATGCCATAGAAAACTTATGGAGGTAGCTAAAGCTCCAAGCGACGGCCTCAAAATCTTAATGATTTAGAGATGATCTGCAAAGAGGAGTGGACCAAAATTCCTCTGGACATATGCGCAAACCTCATCATCAGCTACAAAAAAACATCTGACTGCTGTTCCTGCCAACAAGGGATTAAGTCTTGCTTGCCAGATCAAATACTTATTTCACACTGCAAAATGGTATCAGAGTGGTTGGCACATTGCAGGGATAGAGAAGCAGTAAGTGAATGCAGGAAAGCTTGGATGCATACAGCAGTAACAGTAACCAAGTCTGGAGAAGAAGACTGTATTTTTATTCACACAGTTGGATGCATGGATAATGGGACACCACAAGCAACTATATATGATTAGCCATTTTATCCATTTCTCAAGCTTACAATATATATGCCATTCTCATTTAAAATACTACTCCCATTTTAATAAGAGCAGGCTGCTGGACATTTGAAGAATAAGGAGGGGCTGATGGACATTTCATAAATGAGGAGAAGCTGTTGGATATTTATTTACAGAAGGGATTTAATTAATAAGGGTAGATTACTGGACATTTTATAAATGAGAGGAGGCTGCAGGACATTTGATGAATAAGGGGACGGTACTGGACATTTCATCAATGAGGAGTGCATGTTGGAAGCTTTTGGCGCCCTTTATCCATGCACCAAATGTGTTGGAAAATTTAAATAAAGCTACAGAAGTTGACAAAATTGGTGAGTGCCGTGCCTTTTAATCCAGGCAAGGATATTGTTATGAAAAAGGATTAACTAAAATTCTTGGAATTCTCATATTTTTAACTGTGTCTTTTGTTACATATGACTTCTGTAGGTTACAAAGTTCTATAATTAAATACATAAAAAAACTGAATTTACCAAGTGGTCATTTTAATGGTTTCCACTAGATGGCAGGAGAAGCTTTTTAAAAGGAATACAAAAGTAAAATTGGGGAAATTCAGGTTTGGATTTTAAACTAAAAACATTGTCTATCGGTCTATTTTTCTATCCATCTATCTTTCCAACTATTATCTATCTATCTATCTATCTATCTATCTATCTATCTATCTATCTATCTATCTATCCATCCATCAATTGTTTACCTATTTCATTTTAAAAAACTGCCTTTAGGGTGCACATTTTGGGGATGCAAAGATCCTTCCTGCATTGTCTGTATAGTCGTACATCAGGTTTTGCATGTCTGACGGCTGCTAAAATGAATGGGAGTTGAATGAGAATTGTTGTGGATCATTACAGCATCTTCTCCTACAGACAAGTAAGTGACAGGCAAGATGCATACAAAGTTTTCTAAGCTTGTACAGTGCTGCTGTTCTGTCTTCAAAGCAGCATAATAGAGCTGTCATTAGATGATAATGTGATGACTCTTAAAGAGGACCTGTCACCAAAAAGAAATTTTGAATGGCATACCTTATCTTATTGACCCCTGATTTATTTGTCATGTTTTTCAAAGCTGACTGTCAAAAACTATCGCCTCCTGAAGGTCATATGTGAGTTGGTTGAATTATCACATGTGCTGAATAAAAATTAGCTGGTATGACCTGGTGGATACATTTAAAAAACATAAATGCCATAATTTACAGATGCATAGTAACATAACTTTTAGGAACATCATTTAAAATTTTAATCTCTTAATGTCAAATGCCATACATGTACAGAGTTTAGTTGTTAAAGCAAATCTGTCATCTGAATTTTCACCTAATGAATGGTTCCTGTAGCCTGATGCAAATTCCCAATCTGCTTTTATAATTAACATTACAGCCTTCACTTATTTTTAAAAGTATATAAAAGTTTAAAGTACCTGGTTTCCTGGCATGTATTGGAGTCAGTATCATTATCTACGCACAGCAATTGCAACTCTACTTTCTGCTCCATCCTTCCCCCATGCAGACGTGAGCTGACACAGATTTGCTTGCACCTCATGGTCAATTCAAGTTTGCATGGGGGGTAGAGCAGGAAGTATTGTTGTAAGAGGAGTATGACGATATTAATGACTTAAAAAGGGGAGAGAAGGCCACAGCATCCAATATGATAAAAAAAAAGGTTAAACCTTTATTCACACAGGCATAGAAAAAAGTGCAACGTTTCGATTCACAATGAATCTTTGTCTTGGACTATGGATCCTGCACACCAGGACCCTGTGTGCAGCTTTTGCTAAATAGATTGGTTGCTGTCTTTTTTCTTTCTTTGATATCGATGACTTAGTGACTCGATGCTGGCAGGGAGTCCGAAATATTTTTCTCAATGTTAAAAGTGTGAGGAACCATTAATGTTAATAATAAAAGCAGATTGGGAATTAGTATTAAACAGACTATTGAACCCGTAATTAGGTGAAAATATGAAATCTTGATGACAGGTTCTCTTTAAGCCATTATGGAGAGGACTCATCTAAGCACCTATTCCACATGGCATCATTGTGATTAGTTGCCATAACAGCTGGGGACCCCATTGAGGCTTCTTGGATTTTAATATGAGTTTCCATACTACAAGGTGCCTAAGGCAGGTGTGATAGAGAATGAGCAAGATTTCCATAAATGTTATTTCATTAGCACATAAAAGAATAAAGAAATAAAAATGGAACAAGACAAAGATTTATAACAAAATATGTGGACTCCAGTAGTGACTGGGTCCATTATAATGAACATATACTCAAACCTTGCAGAACCCATTGGTCAATTCTAAAACTTCCCTTTTATTCAGTAAATTAAAAAATAACCAAATGTGTTCAGTCTATCAAATGCTTACAATGCTGAGAGATAGGGACGGATGGGAGGAACCGGAAGTTCCCTGTGCGCGGCTTCTGTGCCCCTGTAAACAAACAGGGGACATTGGCAGCGGGACATTGGCAGCGCCGGACAAGGTAAGTAGATGTTTATTATGTTTAACTAGGCCACCCCAGCCCGGCCCTAAGTAATTTTTAACAGCCGGATAACCCCTTTAAATTGGATATAAAAATCTAAAGCTGACGTGAAGTATCACATCTCTGGGAGCTATATATAGTGTAGGGACCAAGTAGTATTCCTGTGGTAATAAGGTGTGTTATGGAAGACGAATATTTGCAAGTTACAGCACTGGCTGTTATTTTATCAGTTTAGAAACAGAATAGATTACTTTATTTTTACCACATGGGTAATTAATACTTGTACAGTTTCCCCAGTATTATTTGTCATTTCTCAAAGAGGAACCATATGTTTCCAAATATCGTATCTCTCCACCAGCTTCATATCAATGATGAAACTAGTGTGAAATTATTTTATTTCAACACTAGATGGCGCTGTGTCTCCTTATAAAAGAGAGAATGCTGTGTTATAATTAGACATGATACTTAGTCATCATATTGTATCAAAGTATCCAACTTAGAATAAACTATCTCTTCCCACTCCATTGAATACTGTATCCAAAGTAGCTCATATGAAATGGACAGTTATTGTAGAGCCTCCACATACACATTGGTAGTCTAGAAGCTCTCCCCCCCCCATGGATGCCACGGATGTGGAGACACTAATAGGGTAGGGCTGTAGGGTATTTGTATTTTATTGCTAAAAATTGCCACCCTAAACATGTAAAGTGTAACTTACCTGTGGGCGAATACATTTGACCATATCGCTCATGCACTGATTTAACCTTGTACAAAAAAGAAGCTCAGATTATAGACAATAGCTTAAGACCATGGGTTACCCACTTCATACATTAACAAGAGCTAAACGAATAGTGGAATCCAAGGAGTGTTATCATTATCTGCATAATAGAAGAACTAGAAATACCCCCTCATGTGAATAAGTCACTTTCCCAACCACTTTCAGTGCTTATTAGAATTGTGTTGTAGATTGTCACAAGTAATTTACCTGATGCAAGACCCTACACTAGAACAAATTGTACGTAAGGGGGTGAGATTCGCAGCAGAGCTCCCACTTTTGGTAGTATTTTATCTCTTAAAATTTACATTAGAGAGAACAATCCTCCTGAAACGAAATGGTAGCAACACAATGGTAATTTTAAATGTGGATATGCGACATGCAATACTGGCAAATATATGATGCAAACTTACAACTTTGCCAGTTTTAGCACAAGCAAAACTTACAATATAAAAATGTACAAATTTCAATAGCCATCATGTAGTTTACCTTGTTAATTGTAAGTCATGCTGACTTCAATATGTCGCAAACTGATGAACAATGTATGAACACATCAGAGGAGTTTCCTCCAACACTGGCACTGATAACCCCAGTTTACAATTTAAACAGATTCTATCTAATGTAACAAAACATTTTCAAGATACACATGGAGGATCACTCGCTGAGATGTCTGTAAATATTATCAAATGCGTATTCATGCCTAAAAGATGTTGAGACTGGAGGAGAGCATTGCTAATAATAGAAGCATACTTGATTTTGATACCCAAAACCAGTTTCCTGCAAAGACTTAATCTGACATCCTACATTTCCAGTAACACTCTGCTCTGACTTTGGTAATATGGACCAATAAGACAATTGTTGTCCCTAAGTAATAGCTATACTTATTTTATGATTCAGGAAAGGCAGCAGCACTCCAATTTCCACTTTCAAAGAAGGGTAATCTTTATTCCAGGAATGCAACGTTTTGGTGATTGTCCACCTTTTTCAAGCAAAGGTGGACACCCACTGAAGATCACACTGCTTTGAAACACTAGTTGGAGTGCTGCTGACTTTCCTGAATTATTATTGAATCCTTTGCTACGGATCTACAGATATTGCACCCAGCTATTTAGGTTGTGCTGCCTTGGATCTCCTTACTTTATACTTATTTTATGGATATCCCCTTTCCCAACATTAGCTTCCTCGTCATACCATTCCCTCCCTTTCCTTCTTTTCCCATGGTGTCCAAACAATTCATAATGCTTTACATGCCCTTATGATTAAGAACTAAAAGTTCAAAACGGTCAACAGACATGCTCTATTGTTTCTTTTTTCATGTGCACATGAAGCTTTTAAACAAGATGGATTAAAGATACATTTAGTTTTCCATATAACTGTAGAAAGCGGAGCAAAAGGTTCTACATGATCTCTGTTGCTTCATTTATTCTGTAAGGCACTGCTGGATGTACTGTAGCTGAAAGTGGCACATTGATAGTAGATGAAGGAGTGGGGTTGCAAATTTGGAAAAGTACCCCCATTCTCATAATCGGTGAAGGGCCCAGTAGATGGACCCCCACCAATCAGTATGTTAACCATTGTGGACAGGAATAATATTGAAAGCTGGAGCAACTTCTTTTAGAAGATAATTAGATTATTTTTATTTTCACATTTTCAAGGTGTCAATCTCCTTTCTTTCTAATAGTACCCTTTGCTGGAAGCAATAGCTTTAGAAAATGATCATAAATGTTACAAGCAAACTAGCACGTGTGGATCTGTTGACAGCATTAAGATGTCTTTAGGATCGTTCACACCAACCATAGAAGCATTTAGGGCTAATAAAATATTTTTTGGGGTCTGATACCTCATTAATTAGGCACAATTAGGGCCATCCACTGATTCCATTTGTGGTGTAACACTATAATAAATAAAAAATAAATACAGCTTTATTTAAATGATAATTAAATACAATAAAAGCATGTTTAAGCAAAGAATATTTTTTAAAAAAATGTAAATTTGCCAGTGAAGAACTAAAAGGACTGGAATTAACAAAGGGAGTTATTAGGAGTTTAATTGGGAACATAAATAGGGCATGCTCACTGTTTTGGCCCAATATGAAGAGACTGGGGTACTACAAAATCATGAAATCATATTTTGGGGGCTTCAATTGACTAAGACTGGGGCCTAATAAGATCCTTGGGCATGATCTTCCAATTCTACAACAGTCAATTGCAAACATACACAGTGGTTGCCCTTTACAGAAAACCCATATAGCATTGAGCAGTCCCAGTGGGACGATGGCCTCACTGAGCCGAAGCTAATACTAAGACATGAGCGGCAGTAGGAGAAAGATAGAAGAGGCATCAATTGATTGGTGGAGCACGTAGTCAGACGGGTCCGTTGTGCCCACTGTGCCCAGTAATCAGAGCCTCTGCAATTATTGTGGGGAGACGATGTAGGTGCGGTAGTTGTCAAAATGACGAAAGTTTATGGAGGTTTATGTCATGCTTCATACCACATGTCATCTTTCATTCCATGTTTTTTACCTTGCAAGTGTGTGTGAGAGATAGCAACGCGATTCATCTTGTGGAAGGGGTCTGGGGGTCCACCAGAATGCAGCAGTGGGGAGACAGGGTTATTTATTATATTTAATTATCTATCTATTATCTATCTAATTATCTATCTCTCTAGTCTGTTATCATTATCTATAGCAGCGATGGCGAACCATGGCACGCGTTCCAAAGACGGCGGCAAGCCGTTTGTTCTGTTGAGCACGCGTACCGTGCGGTAAGCCTTCTGCCGCTGCCCCCGTAATGTTTAACAGTTTGTTATGGAGAGGCGAACTACGCGCCGCTCCATAGACGGAACTGCGAGTTTCGCGGATGCGCACTATTTATTGTGATGCAGGGCGCTGATGATTTCGCTCCCTTAGAACAGTGGGGCAACTGAGACTATGCTGCGCTGGAGATCCACGCCCGTTACCGCTGCCCCGCCTGCGGCCCAGCCTGTGCCGCCACATGGCGAAACCCATGATGCCGCTGGACAAATCCTCTTTTCCCGCTCTGCTTGCTCCCTCCGGGTCCGTCTGGTAGCCTCGCTCTGCTCCCTCCCGGTCGGATTTCGCACTGCTCTGCTCCCTCCTGTGTTCTACTCTGTCTGGTCGCTCCGCACTTGCTTGCTTACTCTGTACGTTCCGCTCCGCTACCCTGTCTCTTTTATACGCTCCGTTAGCCCCCTTCCTCCGCTCCGATCCACACTCCTCTCGTCTGTAGCCACTCCCTCGCGTCTGTAGCCCCCTCTCCTCGCTCGTATAGTTCCCCCTCTCCTACCGCTATAGCCCCCACTCTCCTCGATCCGCTCCCCCCTCGCCTCCCGCTCGCTTCCCCCTCTCTTCGATCTGTAGCACCCTCTCCTCCGCTCCGTAGCCCCCCCTTCCTCGCTCAGCCCCCAACCTCCGATCTACAGGTGGGGAGTGCAGAGGAATACGCGTAAACCTGCATGCCTTCTGGCGAACCTTCATGTAGAATAGAATAAAATAATAAAAGTAAGTTTCTCTGTGTATATGTATTTAATGGTTATGTATTGTACAAGTGTGTATGTATGCTATGTGGTATGTAATGTGTATATGTAGGTGTAATGTAGTGTGGGCATTATGGGTTGTATTGGTGTATATGTATGTATGGATATGATGTGTATTGTATAGGGTGTGTGTGTATATGTATGTGGGTGTAGAAGTAGGTGTTTATATGTGTATACAGATACCTAATATATACACACACATAATATATCAATATTATGATTGATGTATATATTCTGTATGTATGTTTTAATACATGGTGAAAGGTATATGCATTTATACTACAGGGCGACAAGCGTATGCATTTATACTAACATGCGACAAGATGTATGGCATTTTTACTACATTGGCGAGATGCTGTATAATTTTATACTACATGGCGACACGCTGTATGCATTTTATACTAATGGCGATATATCGCTGTATGATTATACTACATGGGGACACGCTGTATGCATTTTATACTACATGGTGACCGCTGTGTATGCATTTTATACCACATGTGCGAAAAAGTTGTATGCATTTTATAAACATGGCGACAAGTTGTATGCATTTTATATACAAAAGCGGTACGCTGTTGATAGTAGTGTTTTATTGTAATACAAAAGATTGTAACGATTGAGCGTGTTTTCTTAATTAAAACCGTGGTTTATAGTTACATTTTGGGTCTGCACTTGCTCAAGTCAGAAGGTTTGGGTTGCATTTGGGCACTTGCCTCTAAAAGGTTCCGCATCACTGGCCTATAGCCTTAACAAAGAGACCATATTCAGTGCATAACTAAACTTGGCAAGCATCCATAATTCCAATCTCGCCTAAGGACTTTGGCACTAATATGTGATCTGTGTTTCATAGGACTCTCTAATTTATCCCAGGGACTACTGTTACGAGGTACGAAAATGATGAGCATAAGCACTTATTAGTTACAATGCAGGCAACAACAGCCGCGCAGTGATAATGTTAAGGGTACCTTACAGTGTATAACAATATGCTGTGATGCGTGTTCATCAGCCAACGTATGCGTGGTTGTTCATTACAGTTAGTGAATGTTATCCAGCGTGGGGTGTAGTGTATAGAGTTATATTCCAGTCAAATGGGGGAGCATTACACAGTCGTGCCTATGCCATTTCTGCATCAAAACACGTGAAATAATCACAAAACACGTTTGGGACTCACCAACTTATTGTATTTATTATCCCTTTATGCCAGCTCTGGTTGAGGGCCAAATTATTATAATATTGGTGCTGTTATTCTAAAGTGTGGTGCTCGGTAGGTAACTTAAGCGTGAATAACGGGAGACGGAAACAATGACTTTAGATCACTGAAAGTAAAGGCTATGAGCATCAGGATTATAGGGTCGGCCCTGTCCTAGCTGTTAGGTCCAATGTAGGAAGGGAACTATACCAATCACCTAATAATATAAATATAGTGCAGCAAGGTGAAAAATTAAATGATAAAACTTAACATTTATTGAAAAAGTATTATTAAAAAACCACTATAGTCATGTAGTCATGAAACATATTGCATCAACATCAATACCAATGGGTCACTGTGCTACACGTGTTTCTTTCAAAAAGCACAGGACCCATAAAATAGTGCCAACTTCACTGCCAATCACAGATAAGGACACAAGGGCAATATGTGCCGGGAGAAGTGCCAAATATTATATAATGCAGCACACTCAGTCTTATACGTGTAAATGCCTGTTACTACTCACTAGAAAATTGCTAATAGTACAGGTGTATATCATGCCAGTAATAGTAACAATAGTAGGTGCACGCTACAGCAATGGTAGCGGTGACAGTAATATGCAAGAAGAAGAAAAAATGGAATATTCTTACCAATCTTGGGTATGTAGTATGGACCATCTGGTTCTTACCAATAGAGAAGGACCTAGGTATCCCTTACAGACTGTACTCACACCTGAATGTTGTCCATAGACTCCCGTCCTCACAAGGGGGAACTATAACCAATGCACTAATAAGATAAATATAGTGCGCAGCAAGGTGAAGAAATTAAATATAAAACTTCATTTATTGAAAAAGTATTATTAAAAAAACAACTATGTCATGTAGTCATGGAACAGTAATTGCATCAAATACCAACATCAATAGCCAATGTCACTGTGCTACACGTGTTTACTTGGTCCAAACTACGCGTCACGACCCATAACATATGCCAACATTCACTGGCCAATCACAGATATGACCAAGGGTGCATATAGATACTCCAGGGAGCAAAAGTGCACAATATTATATAATGCGCACATCAGTCTTATCGGGTAAATGCCTGTTACTAAAACCTTCAACCCCTAGAAAGCTGCATAATAGGAGTACAGGGGTAGAATCATGCCTATCTAAGTCGTTAAACAATGTATGGGTGCACGCTACAGCACCTTGTGTGAGGACGGAGTCTATGGACAAACATTCGGCTGTGAGTACAGTCGTCCGGCAGATACCTAGGTCCTTCTCTATTGGTAGAACAGATGGTCCATACTACAATAACCACAAGAATTGGTAAGAATATTCCATTTTTTTTCTTCTTTCTGGCATATTCCTGCACCGCTAACATTGCTGTAGCGTGCACCTACATGTTACTCTTACTGGCTGATATACACCTGTACTATTGCAATTTTTCTAGTGAGTAGAACAGGCATTTACACGTATAGACTGATGTGCTGACTTATATAATCTTTGGCACTTCTTTCACTGGCACATCATTCACCTTTGTGTCTTACTCTGTTGGGGGGGATTGCAGGAAGTTGGCACTATTTTCTGGGTTCCCTGTGCTTTTTTGAAAGACACAGCGAGTAGCACAGTCGACCATTGTAGTTGATGTTTGATGCAATATTTTCATGACACACATGACTATAGTGGTTTTTTAATAATACCTTTTTTCAATAATGTTAAGTTTTATCCGTTATAATTTTTCACCTTGCGCAAACTTATATATAACCTCTCAAAATAAGGCCAAAATTAAAATACTGAGGCAATATTTTTCTTGAATCTGCCTGGTCCTGTGGATGCCTGCTGCGGCTGTGTGGTTCTCTGTACCCGGTGACCTGGTGCCTCGATGACCCTGGGTGGTTCGCTGGGGGACATCTGCAGCCATAGATGACATAAATCAGTGATGTACGTGAATTATATGGATTTGCCGGACCATACTTGACCCATGACCTCCATTCCTTTGTCTCTTGCAGGGTCGTCTCTTCTCCTACCCGGACACTCACAGACATCGTCTCGGTGCCAATT
Organism: Engystomops pustulosus; assembly: GCA_019512145.1. Lineage (NCBI taxonomy): Eukaryota > Metazoa > Chordata > Amphibia > Anura > Leptodactylidae > Engystomops > Engystomops pustulosus. Next base: position 101,503,242 of record CM033642.1, read on the forward strand.
ACTTACATCTCCCAGTGAACTGCCCCCGGAGGGTGGCGCACGTCTCCAACTACCAGCAGGACGGCCCCATGTGCCTCTTCAGTGCTCCGTGTAAGGGGAAGCTACAGCTTAAAGGGCTCCTCCATCTGACCCTACATTAGGCATGAGGTCAGCATCCCCGGGGTCCTACATTCTGCTGCCGGACTTCGAGGGTCTCTCCTCTGTGCCTAAAGGAGGGTCAGATGTTGTTCCCCGGGTGCTGAGTAAAGATATGGAGCATTGTCAGTCTCTAGCTGCAGTACTCAGCCTGACCAGCGGGTGCGCTGTTACACTCATCCCCCCAGCAGAGCCCTGCTGCAGCGCACTACTCTGCCGCCATCTAGTGGTGGAAACATTTATGGCAATCTTTTATACTTTATGTTATTATTTGCTGTTATTCATCTTTTATACTTTCCAGGACAAATATTTCTTTTTCTTCTCCGGTCTTGGGTGTAAATACATCTAAGTGTCGGCTCTGGATTGCAGTGAGGCTCACACTGTGTAATCTGCACCCCTTATTACAGGGCACCCCCATTATACAAGCCCCTCTGCACCCACACTGACCCCAAACCTGCTACCAGTGTCCATGCACTGTTCTTCCTAATGCACCACAAGTCTCAGCAAGCAGGTCTTTATCACGAGTCGTCAGGTCCTTATCACAGAGTGCAGGTCCTTCATCACAGAGTGCAGGTCCTTCATCACAGAGTGCAGGTCCTTTATCACAGAGTGCAGGTCCTTTATCACAGAGTGCAGGTCCTTTATCACAGAGTGCAGGTCCTTCATCACAGAATGCAGGTCCTTCATCACAGAGTGCAGGTCCTTACCAGATGCAGGTCCTTTATCAACGATGCAGGGCCCTTTATCAAGGGTGGCAGGTCCGCCATCACAGGCGCAGGTGCACGGTGGTCCTCCATACACACAAGTGCAGGTCCTTCTCACAGGTTCAGGTCCTTTCCTCACAGGGTTGCAGGGCCTCCATCACAGAGTGCAAGTCCTTTAGTCACAAGTGCATGGTCCTTTATCACAGAGTGCAGGGCCTTTATCACAGGGTGCAGGTCCTCCATCACAGAGCGCAGCGTGCAGGTCCTCCATCACAGAGTGCAGGTCCTCCATCACAGGGTGCAGGTCCTCCATCACAGGGTGCAGGTCCTCCATCACAGGGTGCAGGTCCTCTCACAGGTGCAGGTTCCTCCATCACAGGTGCAGTGTCCTTCTCACAGGGTGCAGGTCCTCCATCACAGGGTGCAGGTCCTTCATCACAGGGTGCAGGTCCTCCATCACAGGGTGCAGGTCCTCCATCACAGGGTGCAGGTCCTCCATCACAGGGTGCAGGTCCTCCATCACAGGGTGCAGGTCCTCCATCACAGGGTGCAGGTCCTCACCCTGTGCGGTTCTCATCACAGGTGGTCCCATGTCAGGTCCTCCATCACAGGGTGCAGGTCCTCCATCACAGGGTGCAGGTCCTCCATCACAGGGTGCAGGTCCTCCATCACAAGATCTCCTCCCTGTATACACTGTGCTACAAAGTCTGATGACCTTTTACCCACCAGGACATCTCTGTGTAGAGTCAAAGGCGAAGTTCAGTGTCCTGCAAAGTTTCCAGTGTCAGCGCTCAGTTGAGCCTGACGCCCCCCTTACAGGATTTGGGGGGCCCTGGGGCCTGTTCCTCTGTTTTGGGGTGACATCCCTGGTCATACATGTTGTGTCACATACAGACATCTACCTCTTGGCCGCTGCGTGTATAAGGCCCGGCTAACATGTTCCTATATGGACCGTGCACGATCTTACGAAACGCTCTCTGCCTGTGTTGGATGAACCCTTCTCGCTCTGTGTTGCCTCACACCTGCTCTGGCTCTCGTTCCCTATGCAGTCAGTTGTTATGTCATTTTCCCTGAAAATGCAAATCAACTTTTTGGTGTGTTATTAGTGTAGCGCAGTACTGTGATATATGGTATCTATAATTCCGAGCTTACCAACCAAGAAACTGCGATAGTATTTTACTTATAGGCAGAAGGGCTTGTGGTAGCTCAGTGCAGAGAGCCAGAGCACAGCAGTTGTACCACCCCAAGTGCACTTGGGAACTACAATCCTGGATATAATCCTATATCCAGTCCGCTGCGTACTAAAACATAGACAAAGCTGATGAAAATCTCTCCAAATCCAATCAACTGGCTGCAGAGTAGCACAAGCACAGCAGTGTGAGGACACTTGGAGAAGCTACAATCCTGGAATGTAAAGCTATATCTTAAAGCCCTGCTGCTACTACAACTCCCTCCTTACACTTAATTTAATTTTTTTTTCATTATATCTTGTTTTCTAGGTAATTCCCCAAATTATTACCCCAACAGCTTCACTTCCCCCCGGGATAACTGCAAGCACAAGGAGAAGACACATTCCATGTCAGGAGACATCGACCGCCATGATAGCAGCACTGAGGACAATGTGTCTCAGGTAAGGGAACCTGTTCCACGGTGGTGACTCAGACTGCAGCCAGTGGTATTTCCATTTCACACGCTTGTGCTCTGTTGCTCCTGCAGCCAGTGTTATGTCTGTTGTCCCTGGAGAATGTGTAATCAGACCTCACCTGCTGTGCTGCTGTGCTCTCTGCAGCCAGTGTTATGTATTGTCCCTGAGAGAATGTGTAAATCAAACCTCACACTGCTGTGCTCTGTGCTCTCTAGCTCCAGTGTGATGTATGTGTCCCTGGAGAGATGTGTAACCAGACCTCACCTCTGCGTGGCTCGTGCTCTCTGCAGCATGGTATGTATTGTCCCTGGAGAGATGTGTCATCAGACCTCACCTGCTGTGCTCTGTGCTCTCTCTGCAGCCAGTGTTATTATTGGTCGCCCTGGATAGCCATGTGTGATCAACCTCACCACATGCTGTGCTCTGTGCTCTCTTGCACCAGTGTATGTATTGTCCCTGGAGAGGTGTATCATGACCTCACACTGGCTGTGCTCTGTGCTCTCTCCGCCATGTGTATGTATTGTCCCTTGGAGAGTGTTGTCATCAGACTCACCTGCTGTGCTCTGTCTCTTGTGCAGCCAGTGTTATATGTGTCCCAGGAGAGATGTGTAATCAACCTCACACTGCTGTGCTCTGTGCTCTCTGCCGCCCAGTGTTTTGTATTTCCCTGGGAGTGTGTGTTCGACTCCACACTGCTGTGCTCTCTGTGCTCTGTGCAGCCATGTTATGTATTGAGCCTGGAGGATGTGTAATCAGCACCTTTGTGTATGTTTGAAAGTAAGCGCAGGACTGTTATTATTCCAGGATGTAGCTTCTGCGTGTCTCACATCCTCTGGGCTCTGTCGTGCTCTTTGCAGCCTATTGGTTTAGGTTATTGTCGCCTGGTTGAGATAGATAATATAGCCTTCTGTAGCAGGACTGTGTATATGGATTTATATTCTGGATTGTAGTTTCTCAAGTGCACTGGGGTGATGTGTCCTAACCTGCTTGCCTCTGTGCTCTCTGCAGAATATTGTAAGGTACTCATTGCGAGAATTATAATCATAACTTTGTGTATGTTTTAGTAGTCAGCAGGACGTGATATTAGAATTTATATTCCGGATTGTAGTTCTCCAATGACTGATGTGTCCTCACACTCTGCTGTTGCTCTGTCTCTGCCCCCAGCCACGGTATTCTGTAAATTATCTCTAGAGAGATATGCAATCATACATTTGTATTTTGTTAGTAGCAGCTGGACTGTATATAATGGTTTATTATGCCAGGATTGCAATGGGGGCGTTTCCTCACACTGGCTGTGCTCTGTGGTTTTGGCACAGATGTCCCTGATTGGGATGGCCTTTATCCTGTGCTACCTCTGCTGTAGCAGAATTCTGATTCCATTCTACAGCAAGTTACTCTCAGAGCAAGGGAAGCGGTGTCCAGAGGACCTAGGGCTTGCACAGCATGTGAGGACACACCTCAATATGGTAAATGCTGGAATCCATCCTCCATTGTTTCCAGGCGAGAACTTTCTTATAAGCAACGCTACGAAGCCGAGTCGCCAGAGAACGTGCGGAACCTGGGCGAGGGCACCCTGACGGAGGCGCAGACCTTCAGCCAGGAGCAGAGCAGTAAGTCCCCCGTTCACTCTCCTCAAATTACCTGCCTCTGTTATTTTCTCTGTCATTTGCTTGTTACATTGCACAAGTGTGCTTCCACCCTTCCCCTGGACATGGGATCTGTACAGTATCAGGGGTCATAGTCCGCCCCCTGCTGGTTATTTTAGTATAGATTTCCCTCTTCCGAGGGATATACGAGGGGCCGGCCATTGCTCTAGAGAATGAAGGCGCAACAATTTACTTTATGACGTTGGATTTTAGATTTTTTTTATTCTTAGGTGAGACAAACAATTTCCGGGACGTGGATCCCGAATTTTGGGAAACAAACATCCAAACTTTCTGGACACGCACAACAAGGCGACGGGAGAAGGTAGGCGGACCCGCGTTGGCGCCCCCATCCTCACTCCTGACCCAGCACAAGCCTCACACTTGTAATTTAACCCCACTGCTGTTGTAATTGCTAGCTCAGCAGATACATTAATATCAACTAAGGGGGACATATATTTTAGTAACTTGGGGGGTAGTGGCGTGGTCGAGAATTGTAATTTTCCTTGCCAAAATGTCTTTAGTTACCTAACATTTCCTCTCCTCCTCCTGTAGGAGCGCTACCAACTGTTACAAACCACACGCTGCTCCTTTCATGAAAGATCCTGACTGAGCGTTAGATTTTTGCATCCTGACTCCTTCGCCGATCTTCATAAGGGATGTCATTTAACGCATAGGGTCCGCTCTTAAAGGGCAGTCCATTACCATAGGTTTCACTCTTAAAGGATCGGCCCTCAGACATTTACCATAGGGTGTCCCATCTTTAGTCCCATCTCATTTACCATATGGTTCTCTCTTAACGGATCCCCAATCAAGCATGCGCATTACCTGGGTCTGCTCTCTACAAGGATCCCCTCGACATTAACCATAGGGTCCGCTCTTAAATGGACCCATCACATTACCATAGGGGTCCGCTCTTAACGGATCCCCTCACATTAACCATAGGGTCCGCTCTTAAGCGGATCCATCACATTAACCATAGGGTCTGCTCTTAAAGGGACCATCACATTAACCATAGGGTCCAGCTCTTAAAGGATCCCCTCACATTTACCATTAGGGTCCGCTCTTCATGGATCCCTTCACTTTACCATAGGGTCGGCTCTTAAAGGGATCCCCTCCCTTTACGCAAGGGTCTGCTCTTAAAGGGATCCCTCCATTAACCTAGGGTCCGCTCTTAAAGGGTACCCATCACATTTACCAGTATGGTCCGCTCTTAAGGGATCCCTCACCATTCAAACCATAGGGTCCCGCGCTTACAGGGATCACCCTCCGTTTACCATAGGTTCCTGGATCCTCCGTTCACATAGTGTCTCATCTCGAAATTAATCCATATTTTTTTCTATCTTGGCCAGTAATCTTATTAGAAGTGAAATCCAAAACTAAGATGTAGCAGAGCTGAACCCGTCACAGCCTAACATGTTCCACTACGTTCAATTCACTTAACTGTACTGTACTCCAGTTAATCGTACAACGTTATGCAAGGAAACGCCTATTTCTTAGTAATGTGTGTCCCTGCTGTAATCCTCTGTGCTGCTGTACATACACTATATACTATATACAGCTATTGCTGAACTCAATCTCTGGAGTCTGTGCTCCACCTACTGGAAGCCGACGGTAAAGATGTACATCCCTTTAAAGGGAACCTGTCACCACTGGGCACATGCGGCTGTCTATGGGATTTTGTGTTGGATTTCAATCTCTGGGCTTGTGTCAATATTTTGCGTGCAGCAGCTGAGGTGTGGTGATGATATGGTCTGCATGCTGAGGTGTGTCATAATGAGGTTCCGCGCAGCTGAGGTGGTGTAATATGGGTTTCTGCAGCAGCTGAGTGTCGTGAGTGGGAGTGTCCTTGCAGCACTGACTGGGTGTAGTAGGAGGTTCTGCAGCAGCTGAGGTGTGTTATATGGGGTTCTGCCGCGGCTTGAGGTGTGTATGAGAGGTTCGGCGTAGCTGAGGGTGTGTATGAATGAGGGTTTCTGCAGCGGCTGAGGTGCGTATCCTAGATGTTCTGCAGTGGCTGAGGTGTGTAATATGAGGTTCCGCGCAGCTGAGGTGTGTAGTATGAGGTTCTGCAGCAGCTGATGTGTGTAGATAGAGTTCTGCCGCAGCGTGAGGGTGTATGATGGCAGGTTCTGCAGCGCTGAGGGGTGTAAGATATTTCGCGCGGCTTGTAGCGGTTGTATGATGAGGTTCTGCAGTGGATGGCTGAGGGGTGTAGTGAGGTTCTTGGCATGCGTCTGCAGGGTGGTGTATGAGAGTTCTGACAGCAGTCCGAATGTGTATGAGAGTTCTCAGAAGCGAGGGTGTTATGAAATGAGGTTCTGCAGCAGTCGAGTTGTGTGTATGATTATGTTCTGCAAGCAGCTGAGTTTGTGTATGCAATGAGGTTCTGCGCAGCTGGAGTGTGTAGATGAGGTTCTGCACGGCTTGAGGGGTGTATGATAGGTTCTGCTACAGCTGAGTAATACACCCTGATATAATCTCCTTCCTACATTGGACCTAACAGCTAGGACAGGGCCGACCCTATAATCTCGAATAATTTATGATATGGCAGGTTTCCTGACCACAGGATTAAATACACAATCATGGCTGGAGGAGGCCAAGGAAGTTTTCTCTGAGAGAGAATTCACTCAACAGCGATATACACCAACGTTTAATGCTGCATTCAAAGAACTGACGAAAGTATATAAGGACAAGATAACCTCGTGGTGGGAACTTTCTTCCCTTGAGAACTACATTAAGAACTCTATTGTCCCCAGGGGCCTTCGTATCCCGATAGTGCCGGCGGGAAGATCAAGAACCCCTAATTTAATGAAAAGGTGGGAAAAGGAGGCTACTAATAGCTCCCTTAGATTAATGCAGATCCTGTTAGACGAAGAAAAAATAACCCTACAAAGCTTAGAAAACAAATTGACTGAGCAGATCAAGATTATAAAAAAATTTGAATCTGAACCGGACTTTAAAGTAAAGGAAAATCAGTTACAATTAACAATTGAGAAATATCAGTATCACCTAAAAGAGAGGAAGCATACCCAATTCCTCCGCGATCTTCAAGATTTCAGGGATAATAAGGCCTATTCTTTGGTTTACAACAAGAGGTATACAGAAACGGAAGTATCTTCATCCGACACTGATATTTCGGATACGGATTCTTTCAATAAACATCCGAGAGCTAGAAGGGGGAGAGGACGAGGTAGAGGGAACCAAAGGGGTAGGGGAGCTAAGGCCGATTTTTTAGATCAGCCCTACCAGACAAGAGCAAGAAGCAGGCCTCCCCCACCTCAGACGACGGGTCCCAAGTAATTAATTTGTCAAGTAGAGCTCTATCTAAAGCCGAGATATCGGTATTATCTAAAGGGCTCAACTTCGTACCCACTAATAATCCTGATACCTTTGAAATCATAAAGGACCTTCACCTATTTGTAAGGAAGTTGAAGTGGAGGAAACACTTTACTAAAAACGACAAAAAAATGTGCAGGGAGTTAGGTATTCCAAATGATTTACTACAAGATGTAAGACTGCTATATGGTCTGGAGGACTCGAACCCCACGATGAGTGGGAAAGGTCCATTTACCAACTTACGACTGAATAGTACCAAGTCCCCCCCTGTCTCAGATGCCTCCCCCATAGATGTCTTCTTGAGGGATGTCAGTGACGACATCAAAAAGATGCAAATGGGTTTTGTACCATTCAATTGCTCACGGTCCGAAATTGAGGCCTTGAGGGACCTAGAGAAAGATATGAGTCTGACCATCAAACCCTCAGACAAAGGGGGGAATGTGGTGGTCATGGACTCTGAAGCGTATAGGAAGATGTGTATGAACCTTCTGAATGATGCCTCATCATATGAGATCTTGAAATCAAACCCAACATCTCAATATTTAGAAGAGTTACGGATGATACTCCGTGAAGCTTTTAGTCAAGGGATTATCGATGTGAACGAACTTAAGTTCCTTGAACCAGTGACCCCCATGACCGCTACCTTTTACGGGCTCCCAAAAATCCATAAAGGATTGGAGCCATTAAAGGGTAGACCGATCGTATCAGGTATTAAGAACATTACCCAAAATCTGGGAATTTACCTAGATAAAATCTTGAGATTGTATGTTGAATCTCTCCCATCGTATATACAAGACTCCATGGATCTTCTTAGGAGACTGGAGGGTATTACAATGGATGAGGGATACCTCCTTGGCTCTATTGATGTTGAGGCTCTATATTCCTCTATCCCTCATAATAGAGGCCTTGAGGCTGTATCATTTTTTCTAAGCGCAAGAGGGGTCCAGTTTAGACAACATGACGAATTTGTACTTAAGGCTCTCCGATTCTGTCTGACACACAATTATTTTTTATTTGATGGGAAGTACTACCACCAGCTCAGGGGCACGGCGATGGGGTGGCCATGTGCGCCAACCTACGCCAATTTGCTCCTGGGCTGGTGGGAGGACACCATGGTCTTCTCATCCCTAACGGACCAATATCAAGGGCATATAGTGTTATGGTTACGCTTTATTGACGATATTCTGGTTATCTGGAACGGATCCAAACCGGAGTTCTCGAGTTTTGTTGAGCATCTAAACCATAACAATATTGGCTTAAAATTCACCTATGAGATTAGTGGTGATAAACTCTCATTCTTGGATCTACTCCTCAGAAAGAGACCTGATGGCCTTCTACAAACAGAGGTATTTAGAAAGGCGACTGCGACTAACTCTTTACTGAGGTGGGAGAGTGGCCACCCAGTCCCCCTAAAAAGAGGAATACCTCGAGGCCAATACCTTCGTCTACGAAGGAACTGTTCGGACAGACATTCGTTTTTGAAGCAGGCGGATGACCTGAGAACGAGATTTTTGCAGAAGGGCTATCCGGACAAAATACTGAGGAGTGCCTTTCAGAATGCCCTAAAAAATGACAGGAAAGATCTTTTGGTCCCAAGAGTTAGGACGGGTTCTGACAACATGGTGCGATTTATTACCACGTTTAACAATGGTTCAGACACTGTGAGACAGATCATTACAAAACACTGGCCGACCCTACTAATGGATATCGACATTACTGATGCTGTGACACCAGTGCCATCTATCACCTATCGTAAGGGCAGGTCCCTTAGGGACCGCTTGGTACACAGCCATTTCTCGACCGTTCCAAACAACACATGGCTGGACACCATGAAACCAAAGGGTTCCTTTAAATGTGATGGCTGTATAGCCTGCCCTTATATTTTAGTTACCAAAAAATTTATGGCAAACGTAACTGGGGAAGTAATCCAGATCAACTCCTTTATCAATTGCAAAACGAAGGGGGTGATATATAGGGTGGTCTGTGAGTGTGGCCTTGAATATATTGGAAAAACTTTTAGACAATTTCGCAGACGAGTGGGTGAACATCTGGCCGACATTAGGCACTCAAGAGATACCCCGGTAGCTAAACATGTTCATGAACACCATCAGGGGAGTGCCGATGTGTTGAAATTTCATGGTTTCGTCCAGGTACCCCAAAACGCTCGAGGTGGGGACTGGAATCGAAAAATACTGCAAATGGAGACCCGCTGGATCTTCAGGCTAGCTACTGTTACCCCCAGCGGTTTAAATGAAACCTTGAGTTTTTCATCATTTATTGATGTGTAACCCTACCTTGTCAAAACAACTGGAATAATGGGAAGTTCTCCAGTAACGTTTTAGAATCTTGTCCTGGGCAATACTTTAATTTTAATTTTAATTTTACTTTATGTCTCCTCCTCTAAGCCAGTGTTTATGTAGCCTTTACTGTATTTATTTAAACGCTGCCAGAAGTATCATTTTAGCTACCATCTGACTCTATTGTGTATGTATACTTACCGTCCAACGAGTGGCAGGTTGAAAGCCACTTCATTTATATATGTTTTAAGGGCTCACTGTATACCTCCGAAAATTATCAGAGACGGTGGAGAAATACATACTGCTGTGACTATTTAGCGCAACAATGCATCAGATGGAGGGAAGAATTGCTCCTTCCCTCCCCTTCTGATGTCACAGCGCGGCGCGCCGCCCTCCCTGCGCCATGTGACAGACCACATGATCAGTCACGTGATCGGCACTAACCGGAAGTAAGCGCCGCAGGAGGCGTGTAAGAACCGGCTGTTTAAAACCCAGCTGTTTGAGCATAGCAAGTTGCTGCACACGCCAGTCGCCATGTCTGGGCTTCACTAAGCTGGACGGCTCGGAGGCCGAAGGGACTACCACCTGGCCTCCACTACCACTTTATGGAAGTAACTTTGACTCAATCACCGACATTAGTGAGAGCGATATATCCCCTGATGAACCCGCGTGACTGCGGAAGAAACGCGTTGGGATAACGAAACCTTTAATCGTGAATAACGTGATATTTTACCTGGTTCCAAGATCACCTAGAACACGGAGCTACAGGAGCAAGGGCAAGCTACGTGCCAGGGACAGCTGTGGACCGTCCTTGTGAGGACGGGAGTCTATGGACAACATTCAGGTGTGAGTACAGTACAGGTTGAGACAGTTGTAAGGGAGAACCTAGGTCCTTCTTATTGTGAACCCGATAGGTCCATACTCATACCCAAGATTGGTAGAATAGTCCATTGTTTTTTTCTTGCATATTACTGTCACCGCACAATTGCTGTAGGTGCACCTACTATTTACTATTACTGGCATGATATACACCTTACTATTAGCAATTTTCTAGTGAGTAGTAACAGGTTACACGTATAAGACTGAGTGCTGCATTATATAATATTGGCACTTCTCCGGCATATTGCCCTTGTGTCCTTATCTGTGATTGGAGTGAAGTTGGCACATTTTATGGGTCCTGTGCTTTTTGAAAGAAAAACGTGTAGCACAGTGACCCATTGGTATTGATGTTGATGCAATATGTTCATGACTACATGACTATAGTGGTTTTTAATAATACTTTTTCATAATGTTAAGTTTTATCATTAATTTTCACCTTGCTGCACTATATTTATATTATTAGGTGTGGTATCGTTCCTTCCGAACATTTGGACTAAAGCTAGTAGACACGCGGCCGGACCTATACATCCCTTATTTTGAGAGGTTAAATAACTTGAGCTGAACTAAAGGGAACCTGTCAGCAGTTGGGACCATGTAGCCTCCAGACAGTGTAGTGTCCCAGGAGAGATGTGTAATCAGACCTGTGTGTTTGTTGTTAGTAGCAGCAGGACTGTGAAATATGGACTACATAGAATGTAGTTTCAAACAAGTGCAATTGGGGGCGTGTCCTCGCAGCTGCTGTTGTCTGTGCTTCTACATTTGAGATTTCTTACGAGCCCTTACCGTCTGTCTAGTAAAAGTCTTAGCAATGGAAAGGACTGCTGTGTAGCAGGTCAACACACAGAAGCACTTAGCAGGTGTGGGACACGACCCCCAGTGCATGTGTGAAATGCCACATTCCAGGAATATAAATCCGATATCACAGTCCTGCTCTAACAAACATACACAAAGGTCTTGTATATACACATCTCTCCAGGGACTAAATAACACTGGCTGAAGAGCACAGAGCACAGCAGTGTGTGGTCTGATACACATTCTCCGAGGGACAATACATTAACACTGGTGCAGAGAGCACAGAGCACAGCGAGTGTGAGGTCTGATTACAGCATCTACTCAAGGACAAATACATAACATGGTCTGCAGGACACAGGGCACAGCAGTTGTGAGGTTCTGTTTACACATCTCTCAGGGAAATACAAAACTAGGCTGCACGCAGAAGAGCACAGAGCACAGCAGTGTGAGATCGGATACACATTCTCCAGGGACATACATAACAAGGCGCCGACGGAGCAACAGGAGCACAGCGGTGAGGTTGCAGTACCATCTCTCCAGGGACAATACATAAACACGGACGCAGAGAGGCACAGAGACAGCAGTGTGAGTCTGTTACATGATCTCTCCAGGGACATACATAACACTGACTGCGAAAGACACAGAGGACAGCAGACGCAGTGGGTGGGAGGTCCTGATTACATAATCTCTGCCAGGGGACATACATAACAATGACTGCAGAAGAGCGACAGAGCAACGAGGTAGGGTTTCGATACAACTCTCTCCAGGTACAATACATAACACTGAGACGCAGTGATTGGTAGCACAGAGCACAGCAGTGTGAAGGTCTGTCGTTACCACAATCTCTCCAGGGACAAATACATAACTGACTGCACAGCAGAGAGACACCAGAGCCAAGCAGGTGAGGTGATTACACATCTCTCCAGGGAACATACATAACACGGCTGCATGAGAGGCCCCAATGAGCACAGCAGTTGTGGGGGCGATTACACATCTCTCCAGGGACAATACAGTAAACACTGGCTGCCAGAGAGACACAGAGCACAGACGTGTGGGTCTTGATAAACCATCTACCAGGGACAATACATAACACTGGCTGCAGAGAGCACAGAGCACAGCAATGTGAGTCTGATTACAATCTCTCGGGACAAGACCATAACACTGGCTGCAGAGTAGACAGAGACAGCCCCCAGGTTGTGAGCTGATTTACACATCCTTCCAGGGACAAATAACAAACACATGGCGTGCAGGAGAGCACAGCAGTGTGCAGGACACAACCTTAGTTTATTTTTTGCACTGGAGAACAGCTACAATCGAAATATAATCCACTACATCACAGTCTGGCTGCTACTAACAACATACACCATTGCTGACCATGTTGATGACAGGGAGGTGTTCCCGGATTACAAGGATCTATGTGGAATAATACATAACATGTTTGCCCATACTCTGAAAATAGATGGCCTAGCTACATCACCACCACTTACAGGTCCCTTGGTGGTATATGAAAGTGGTGCGGGGGGGGGGGGGGTTATGTTTTGTACCCTCTAAGAGCTGCCCACCTGGGTTTTTTTGGGAATTTGGTCTCCCAGAAATGACTGAGCCACTTTATGTTAAATTTGCATTACAGGTTAACAAAAAACAAACATTTGTAATAAAAAGTGACTGTGATATGAGCCCCGGAGGTCCCACCTGCCAGATCTTGCGGGGCTCGGCTCGATCCCGGGGGCATGTTACTGAAGGGGTCAAACGCAATCCTCTCATATCTCCGCAAAGTACATGTGGGGTCCGTTGAGCCACAGTTTCCCCGCAGGGATTTGAGGGGGTTAATCTTGTGCAGGCCCAAACTTAAATAGAACCAAAACACAAACTCGAAGAACAATACAATTAAATCCTGGAATGTTTTTTCTTTTTTCGCACAATATCCTAGACTTATAACCTTTGTGTCCCCTCCGCAGGGCCGGATCCTAATGACACCAATCCTGTCCTCAATCATTGTTTTATCCACAGGTAGATCTACGATGCCGGTATTGATAACAGAGTCAATCAACAGGAAGGAGTGCCATGTAACGGGAAAACCGTCAGCAGGGTTTTCACCCCGACTAAAACTACTCCCCTCAAGAGAGGCAAAAATGTTCTTTGACTTCCCTGTTAGGTTAACAATCTCTGCCTTTTTAACTAATACCAATCGTCTCACAACGTCCCCAGAAACAAATGAATTAGGGGGAATAGGGTAGGAAATAAGTAAGAATGGGAAAAAACTTTATTTAGTACACACTAACAAGTCAACGGGGTGAGTATCGTCGGAGTTAGGTAGCATCTGAAATGGCTACTGTCTCACGCTACAAATGAATAGTGATGATGAATTTGCATTGTCAAGACCAAACCCAGCCAGGTGATGCCGACCTTTACTGTCATCCCAAAAACTTCATTAACACCCCTAAAAGGAAGAGCAGATAGTGTCTGGGGTTGAACTCAATCTGCGGAATGTTAGGTATTCATATTGACACAGTGAACTCTTGACCATGTGTCCTTGCCACGTCTGCCTCCATTTTAACAGAGGAACAACGGATCTTCTACGGCATCTCGGGAGGGGTCTGACACCGAAAGACTAACAATTCCTTAGGGAGTATCGACGGAGGCACTATATACCTCCATTCCCTATAACAGGGGCATAACAATATCACTGCACCATAGCAAACTGGTCAGCAGGATCTCCATGGCAGCGGGTGGCCGAACTATGGCACGGGGTGGGGTGGGAGTGCCAGAGGCGGACACTCTGACGCCCAATTCTGTGGGGCAGCCGGGACCATTCACCCACAGAATGCAAGTTCACCGAGAACTTTTAGGTTGTTAATGCATCGACGTTGTATATTGGATAAGTTATCATGACTTACCTGCTGGTTCATCTTGGAGAATTCATGTGTTACGGCTTTGACGAACTGATCTACGGCTGGACAGGTAGATAGATTGGGGAATTTTTTCGATTTTTTTCTTACGCATGATGGAATTTGCGTATCAGTGTTATGTTCCTCCTGTAATTCCTCCAAAATCCTTGCTGCTTCAATTTCACTCTCTGTCTCAAAGATTTCTGCTGGGTCACTTGTATCAAACAATTTTTTAAAAATCAGAGATCTTCCAGACATATGAAGGTCTTTCACTGCAGAAAAGACATTGAATTTAGCGCTCGGGGAGAATGTAAGTCCTTTTTCAAGCACCTGTAACTCCTGTAATGTCAAAATACGGTTAGAAAGATTAATTACCTTAAGTTGACTGTCATTGATGCCACTTCGTGTTTCCGGCCGCCGTTTGCTGTTGGTTTGTCACTGTGTCTGTTTACGTTTTGTCCCTTGAATAGTTTGGCTGCGAGAATTGTCGCCTTGATCATTTAAAGATGTTGTCGATGACAGGGATGAGGAGCGGCTAGATGTGCGCTAGACTCTCCCGAATCTTTTATTCCTACTGTACCGTCCCCAGTGGTAGATTTTCTTTTGTAGATAATCATTTTGATCCTGTTGGAATTTTTTGGTTTTTTTATCTAAAATATCTTTTTCCCACTTTTCAAAATCAGTTTCCAAAGAGAGATCAAAATACTTGATTTGATCGGGGGTCTGTGATAAAGTTAATTTAGCCCGTGCGTTTTCAATTTCCTTACTCATGGAGTCTAGAGTTGTTTTGTTATCCTCTATTAGGAGATTCATGAATGTTTCTGAACATAGGGAGCAAGCTGCTTCCCATTTAGAAATAAAAGCTTCATTATCTATTGGAAAGGATGGAAACACTTGAACTCCGAGGCCCTGACCATCTATAGATGGTCAGGTAGTGGGGCGGCTGCAGGCTGTTATTGTTGCGCTGGAATAATTGGACAATTGGAGGGGCCCCACGTTTTTTTTGGCCAGAAATGTAAAAAATCATTTGGGTTTCCCCTAATTAATTAATGGGGACCCCACATCCTCTTTTTCTTAATTTTTGGCCAAAAAATGGGGAAAAATTACATGGGGTTCCCCTTATTAATAGGGGGGACACCCACACTTTTTTCATATTTTGGCCAAAAATGGGGAAAAAAATGACGTGGGATCCCCCTTATTAATAGGGGAAACCCACATTCTTTTTTTTTATATATTGGAAAAAAAAAATGACGTGGAGTAACCCCTGTTGTCCGAATCAGCCTGATACAAAAAAAAGCAGCAGCAGCCGCCCCACTACCTGACCATCTAGAGACCGGGGAGCTGGGAGCCGTGACCGAGGAGCTGGGATCAGAGACCGAGAAACGGGGAGTGGAGACCGGGGAGCTGAGACCGTGGAGCAGAGAGCGTGGTTCTGGGAGTGGAGAGCAGAGACCGGGGAGCAGAGTGCTGGGAGTGGAAAGCGGGGAGCGGAGACCAGGGAGCTGGGAGCGGAGACCGGGGAGCTGGGAGCGGAGACCGGGGAGCTGGGACCAGAGACCGGGAGCTGGGAGCGGAGACAGGGGAGCTGGGAGTGGAGACTGAGGAGCTGAGAGTGGAGACCGGGGAGCGGAGACCAGGGACGGAGAGCGGAAAAATGTGGGGAAAAAAACAACTTCATTCCCGCGAATCAGCATAAACTTTGGCTTCATGACGAATCAAATTTTTCCTGAAATTCTAATCGAAGTTAGAATCATTAGAATCGATTCGCCCATCTCTAGTGTTATTAGCATGTAGCTGGACTCTGCATTATAGATGGTTATATATCTATAGAGAGATAAAGGGATTTTATAGCCAACATTTTATCTCTTTGAAGAATAATTCAGTCTATATAAGCAGGTCTGTATTTTACAAAAACAAAAAAACAAGTAAAGTGTACATATACACATATATAAACAGTATATAGAGCAAATATACACATACCCCTATATACACACCTATACATACCCACACACACACACCTATACATGCACACACACACCTATACATGCACACACACACCTATACATACACACACACACCTATACATACACACACACCTATACATACACACACACTTATACATATACCTATACATACACACCCCTATACATACACACACACACCTATACATACACACACCCCTATAAATACACACACACATATATACACATCTATACATACACACACACCTATACATACATACACACACCTACCTGTACACACACACATCTATACATAGGAGTTGTCTTACTTTTTTCTTCTTTTCTTGTTCTGGACGTTTCTGCCTTGTCCTCCAGCGCAGGGAGGGGATTCCGGAGCGGATAGCGGACAGAGGAGAGCGGAGACCAGGGAGCGGACAGCGGAGACTGGGGAGCGGAGACCAGGGAGCGGAGACCGAGGAGCTTGGAGCGGAGACCGAGGAGCTGGGAGCGGAGACCGAGGAGCTGGGAGCGGAGTCCGAGGCGCGGGGAGCGGAGACCGGGGAGCAGAGACTGGGGAGTGGGGTGCTGGGAGCGGAGAGCGGGTTGCTGAGAGCGGTGTACACTCACCGGCCACTTTATTAGGTACACCATGCTAGTAATGGCTTGGACCCCCTTTTGCCTTCAGAACTGCCTCAATTCTTCGTGGCATAGATTCAACAAGGTGCTGGAAGCATTCCTCAGAGATTTTGGTCCATATTGACATGATGGCATTACACAGTTGCCGCAGATTTGTCAGCTGCACATCCATGATGCGAATCTCCCGTTCCACCACATCCCAAAGATGCTCTATTGGATTGAGATCTGGTGACTGTGGAGGCCATTGAACTGCAGGAGATTGTCATGACCATGTCTACATGCCTAAATGCACTGAGTTGCCGCCATGTAATTGGCTGATTAGAAATTAAGTGTTAACGAGCAGTTGGACAGGTGTACCTAATAAAGAGGCCGGTGAGTGTATATATATATATACAATCACCGTAAACACTTAAACACTTAATTTCCAATCAGCCAATCACATGGCGCCAACTCAGTGCATTTAGGCATGTAGACATGGTCAAGACAATCTCCTGCAGTTCAAACCGAGCATCAGTATGGGGAAAAACGGTGATTTGAGTGCCTTTGAACGTGGCATGGTTGTTGGTGCCAGAAGGGCTGGTCTGAGTATATCAGAAACTGCTGATCTACTGGGATTTTCATGCACAACCATCTCTAGGGTTTACAGAGAATGGTCCGAAAAAGAAAAAACATCCAGTGAGCGGCAGTTCTGTGGGCGGAAATGCCTTGTTGATGCCAGAGGTCAGAGGAGAATGGGCAGACTGGTTCGAGCTGATAGAAAGGCAACAGTGACTCAAATCGCCACCCGTTACAACCAAGGTAGGCAGAAGAGCATATCTGAACGAACAGTACGTCGAACTTTGAGGCAGATGGGCTACAGCAGCAGAAGACCACACCGGGTGCCACTCCTTTCAGCTAAGAACAGGAAACTGAGGCTACAATTTTCACAAGCTCATCGAAATTGGAGAGTAGAAGATTGGATAAACATTGCCTGGTCTGATGAGACTTGATTTTAGGGTAGGGTCAGCGAAGACCAGGGAGCTGGGAGCCGAGACCGAGGAGCTGGGACCGGAGACCGAGGAACGGGGAGTGGAGACCGGGGAGCGGAGACCGTGGAGCGGAGAGCGTGGTTCTGGGAGCGGAGAGCAGAGACCGGGGAGCAGAGTGCTGGGAATGGAGAGCGGGGAGCGGAGACCAGGAGCGGATTCGCCGATCTCTAGTTACTGCATTTATACTCCTCTTTTCAGTCCTGCATATGACAGAATTTGAATTTTATTAACCCCTTAAGGACGCAGCCATTTTACAGCTTAAGGCTCAGTCCCATTTTTTAGATTCTGACCTGCGTCTCTTTATATGGTTATAACTTTTGAACACTGTTACTTATCAAAGCGATTCTGAGATTGTTTTTTCCCCACATGTTGTACTTCATTTTAGTGGTAAATTTTGGCTGATAAGTTTTGCGTTTATTTACAAAAAAAAGAAAAAAATGATGAATTTTTAGAAAAATTTGCCATTTTCGAAATTCAAAATCACCGCGTTTTCAGACAGATCGATTTACCACCTAAATAACTTGCAGAATAACATTTCCCATTTGTCTACTTTACATTTTCATATTTTTTGAAATGTTTGGATAATTTATTTTGACGTCACGCGGCCTACAAATCGAATAGCGATTTTCCGTATTTTCAGAATTGACTATTTTGGGGATAAATACTGTTTGAAATCAAATTTTAGATATTTAGCAACAAAAACCCCATATATAACCAACCCATTTTCAAATCTGCACCCCTCAAGCTATCAGAAACAGCATTTACAAAGATTGTTAACCCCTTGAGATCTTCATAGTAATTGAATCAAAATGGCGGTGAAATTTAGAATGGTCAAATTTTGTCGGTTATACGTTCATTTAGCCCTAAAATTTACACATTTCCAAAAGATAAAAAGAGAAAACTCACCATAAAATTTGTTCTACAATTTCTCCTGAGTGCAGCGACCCCCCACATGCGGACATTACTTGTGTTATGGGGGCACAGCGAGGCACAGAAGGGAAGGAGTTTTCTCGTTGCCCCCTTTTGAAGGCTATAAAATTTTCGCTTTTCCGTTATTTGGGTCATGTGACAGCATTTTTTTTGTGGGATGAGATGCTTTTTCCAGTGTTACCATTTTGGGGTTGGTATCACCTATTGTTGAAAATTTAGGAACTTTTTTTGAGGTCATGAGTAGAAAAGCATCAATTCTGTACTGGATTTTTTACTTTTTTTTTTTCCGTGTTCACCGTATATCCTAATAATCCTGTTATCTTTATTCTATGGGTCGATACGATTACGGGGATACCAGACATTAATATTTTTTCTTATGTTTTACTAAATTTGCCAAATAAAACCCTAATGTGGGGAAAAATCTATCATTTTTGCATCGCCGTCTTCCAAGTGGCATAACATTGTTACGTTTTTGGCTACAGAGCTGATTGATGGCTTGTTTTTTGCGGGACATGTAGTTCTTTGCAACAGTATCATTCTGGAGTACATATGTTTTGTTGATCACTTTTTATTGCATTTTTAGTGGGATATAATAGGTAAAAATCATAATTTTTGGCGGGTTTTTAACGTTTTTTTTTACGGCGTTCATCATATGGGTTCAATAGTTATTTAGTTTTATTCTATGGATTGTTACGGACGCGATGATACTATATATGTGGGGTTTGTGTTATGATTTAGACTTTTTTGAGCGTTATATGTCTCTTTATATGTTTTGGGGCTTATGGCCATTTTTTGTGATTTATAATAAGTAATTTTTTATTGAAAAACATTTTTTTTTACATTTTTTTACATGATCCACCATGGGATATGAACAAGCAATCATCTGATTGCTTGTTCTTGATAATACTCTGCAATACTAATGTATAAAACAAATCAGACAATACAATAATAAAACTTCATTCTAAAAACATGGATGGTGGTATAGCAAGGTAATCCTGGAGGAAAAGGGTATTTCCACAGCCTGTGGGTGTATACAAAACCAAACAATATAAATGGACATCTTCCATATCTATGACAGTGTTATAACCCGGTATTGTTTTCCTTGTCCTATCCTGGAAAATGTATCTGCATATTTCCCAGTGTTGTAACCCATGTTTGCTGAAAAAGCAGTACTCACATTATGAAACAATAAATAATGCATAGGACCAATAAAGCTTAAAATACATGATGCCCCAAATCTCCCCTAACAACTCGTGATCTGTATCCAGCCCAACTCTTTGTTTAACCCTTTACTCACTGTCAGTAGGATTTAGTGTATGTATGATTGAATGATTAGAGGACCCCTTTTGGGCACCATGCATTTTATACCTTTTGGTCCTCCACTTTATTTACTTACTATGGGAGTACTGCTTTTTCAGTAGATATGGGTTATAACACTGTCATAGTTATGGGATATTGGCTTTGTATACACCTACAGCTACCTTTTTCTTCTAGAATAACCTTGTTATACGACTTCTCATGTTGTTTGAATTAACTTTTGCTATTGTATTGTCTGGTTTGTTTAAAGCATAATTAAAAACGTTTTATATTTGATACTATGCCCTTTTGCTTGTTTTTGTTTGTAAAAAAGAAAAGGATGCATCACCCCAGCCCTGAGTTTTGATACATGTGTACATGTGAACCTATATGGCATATCATGTGAATCTAGCATTGATATTTACTCTTGTTCACACAAATTTCAGGAAGTAATATAAATGCCCTCCTAGTGTACTGGTTGTTTTTGTACAAAAATCTATTTTATCAGCAACATGCAAACCACAACAGATGACTTAAATTTCACTTCCACCTTTTGTTATGTGTGTTATATCTTAACTTAGCATAAATTTAGATTTAAAGGGAACCTGTCACCAGGAGACCCATTTTAAGCACTTCCCCAGTCCCCACAGAGCATAGTACATACACTGCCAAAGTGTTTTTGTATAAAAAAAATTGGTTTTACAGAAAAAAAGATATGTTATATTGTACCTTTCATTAGCATCTGCTGTGTGACTAGGCAGTTGCCCAATAGGAGGGTCTGGAAAGGAGCAGTACCCCCCCCCCCCCCGCCCCATATATTTGAAAAGGTCACATGGAGTAGCTGTTCCCCAAGGGTGGGGGGGAACTGCTCCTTTCCAGCCCCTCCCATTTGGCAACTGCCTAGTCACACAGCACATGCTAATGAAAGGTACAATATAACATTTTTTTTTCTGTAAAACCATTTTTTAATACAAAAACACTCTGGCAGTATATGTACTATGCTCTCTGGGGACTGGGGGAGTGCTAAAAATGGGTCTCCTGGTGACAGGTTCCCTTTAAGTGTTGTCTTCATTTCATGTTGACATCATGAAAATAAAGCACAATCTAATATATACACAGAGAGTATGTGTATATGTGTGTTAGGATTGGGTAACACAGAAGACAGGGGATAGTGTGCCCTGAGCTTGCCCCAACCTCTGTCCCTTCCTATAGCCCCCCCACGCTAAACCATGGGGCGACTACTTGAAGACTCGAAATACACCGGTATGTGTGGGAAGGGAAACACAAACAGACTGACAAACATAAAACACAAAAGAGTGGTAAACTAGCCAGAGTCACAACGAGAGGGTACGTCAAGAACAAAATCAGTAATCAAAGAGTCAATGTCAAAAAACTAGCTGAGGTCACAACAATTCAGACACAGAGCAAGTAACACCTAATGCAGAGAGCGAGTGATGAAAGGGATTTCAAACACTGGCACAGGTGACTAGTGAAGCTGCAATTTATGAAGCCAGAACCCCACCTCCAGAACCTGATAGGAGGTGGACAACTTCTGGGAATTAACCCCTCGTGGTGTAGAATACCCAAGCACAATAGCAGGCACCATGCAGAGGTACCACAAGTCTCAGCAGTTTAGAACACAACTCCTATACAGCGCGAGATCTTAGCAGCCGCTGCCCGGGATGAGAGGTCGGAGAACGTTGCTAGCACCACCAGAACAACCAGAAGAAACAGCACTCTCTCCAGCAAACCTGACAATGTGTGTGTAGATTTATGTATGTATGTATGTCCGCTAAAGGAATCTGCACCGTTGTGTTTACAATCAAAACCAAATTTTGCACAGCCGCTCCCTGTGGCTGAGCTCTAAACTTTGATTGGTTACTATAGGCAATGGGCCAGATGTATCACTGTTCTGCTCTTAAGTGTAGTTGTTGCGCCTTATTATCACAACCATCTGTGATGAGTTGAGTTCCAGCCTCTTATTAGTCACTTTACTTTAGGCGCAATTTACGCTCAGTTTAGGCACAATATAGGCACATTGTTAGAGTTGGGCTCTTACATTTGATCCTCCTACAAGCTCCTCTCTGCTTCTCTCCTGCACCCCAGTATGAGAATAACCCTCACAGCAGAGCCCAGGTGTGTGACACCCTGCACCCAGTGACCTCCTCAGCAGTGGCTTCTCCTGGAGGGGATCCCCGAGTGCTGATCTTCTGCTTGTATTTCTGGCCAGTATTTCTCCTGAAACACCAGTGTGGTCATCCTGCTACACGGGACATTTCTCTATACTATGTGCAAAATCTTACAAACTTCACTTCTATCCTGCCACACGAGGACACTTCTCTGTACTATCTGCAAAATCCTACAAATTTCTCTTCTCGCCTGCTCTGAGCTGCTGTTTTTGCATATTGTTTGTAAATAGAAGGTGATGAACTGTAAACAGAGGCTGCACGTAATGTCTGTAGTGTCTGCTGAGCTCTGCTGCTGGGGATAAGAGCTGCACAAGAGCTCATTGTTGCTTCTCAGGTTTATGCCACCTTCAGGCTGGAGTGTTTTTGGGCCTAAATTAGGCCTGAATGAAAAGTTGCTAATGATATTAGGCGCACCAAAACATCTGGATTGGTAGGATAAATGAGGCAAACATGGTTATTTTTGCTGCATGGCTAGTTTGGTGTCACAAAACTGGCACAAAAACAGTGCGACAGTTTGAAAAGGCGCAAAAACAACAGAAAAAACAAGTGATACATCTGGCCCAATGAGTATAAGACAGCTTATGTTTGAGGTAAGATAGTGAAGTAATATGTGAGGTAATATGATAGAAAGACAGAGAGTTAGCCAGAAAAACAGATAGATAGACATATAGACAGACAGAAAGATAGACAGAGATACATATAAACAGACAGACATACAGATAGACATACAGATAGATAAACAAACATACAGATAGATAGACATAAAGATGTGGTAGATAGATATACAAATAGATAGTTACTAGAGATGAGCGAGCACTAAAATGCTCGGGTGCTCGTTATTCGAGACAAACTTTTCCCGATGCTCGAGTGCTCGTCTCGAATAACGAACCCCATTGAAGTCAATGGGAGACTCGAGCATTTTTCAAGGGGACCAAGGGTCTGCACAGGGAAGCTTGGCCAAACACCTGGAAACCTCAGAAAATGATGGAAACACCACAGAAATGGACAGGAAACAGCAGGGGCAGCATGCATGGATGCCTCTGAGGCTGCTTAATTGCACCATTATGCCAAAATTATGGGCAACAGCATGGCGATGACAGAGTGACCGAATGAGGCATCTAAAACATCCAATAATTGACCCTTACACTATAGAAGACGGCATGCAGAGGCAGCAGCAGCGGCAGGCTAGAGAGTGTCATGGCGACCTGGTTCTCAACTCTTCTAATGCTGTGACCCCGCAATACAGTTCCTCATGTTGCGGTGACCCCAAACCATGTATAAGAATATTGTAATTTGTGCAAAAAAATGCAATAAAATCGTGGCTCTGATGGCTTTAGATGACCCCTGTGTTTTGGTCATTCGACACCCGCCGGGGTCGCGACCCACAGGTTGAGAACCGCTGCCCTAAATGGACTCAGGCTTCAAACCAATGGGTAGCAGAGAGGAACCAAAGGAGGTGAGCAAGAAGCGCTGAAATGATTTCCTATGTGAACAAAAGGTTGACGGTATATTTAGTCGATAACACAGCATGGTGGTGACATAGTGACCAAGTTCCATAACGTATCTGGTGAAACACCCGAAAAATTAGCCTGACACAGCTCGTTCAATAAGGGGACGACATGTGGAGGCAGCCATGGAGACTACTTCCATGATTAAGAGTGACAGTATGGGGCATCCATATTGCTTCTATGAAGATGAAACTTCAGGTCTCCAGCATGGCGGCGACAGATGCGCCGAGTTCCATTAAGCCGAGACCGAGGAGCTGGGAGCGGAGACCGAGTAACGCGGAGTGGAGACCGTGGAGCAGGGACTGTGGAGCGGAGAGCGTGGTTCTGGGAGCGGAGAGCAGAGACCGGGGAGCAGAGTGCTGGGAATGGAGAGCGGGGAGCGGAGACCAGGGAGCGGAGAGCGAAAAAATGTGGGGAAAAAAAACAACTTTGTTCCCGCGAGTCAGCATAAACTTCGGTTTCGCGACAAATCAAATTTTTCCCTAAGTTCTAACCGAAGTTAGAATCATTAGAATCGATTCGCCCATCTCTACTGAGAAAAGGGTCTGATTACTTATGACCATGTGATATTTCTGTTTTTCTGCCAAGATGGGGGCAGAGTATATATTAATGAGCACATAAATAACTTTTTTTTATCTTACCAATTGGCTGCAATGAAACCAAGAGTGAAAAATTGAAAGGTGTCTGAATACTTTCTATACCCACTGTATATTGCAAACAATAACCTTAGCCCATTTTCTTGTGATCACAGTAGTGATAAATGAAAAATCAGCGGTCATGTTAGCTGTTTTTTTTTGAAAGGTAAATCCATAGTTATTAATAATCAATGTTCTACTTCATGTCCTCTGCAGGGAATTTCATTTTCTACTGTGTGTTTGTGGGAATTGGCAGCAAGACATTATGGAATCAGTTCAAGTTCTTCTAAGGGCAGAGCAAGTGGGACAGACAGGACAGGACTTTTGCGGAAGGGTCAAAGCAGAAATTCTATGGTGATCACAGCTGTAGCATAAAATATAGCCACCAAATTGTTTCCTGCCGTGGCTTTTATATGGAATTCTTTGCAATATTGAAATCTTCTCTTGAACTTGTAGAAATAGTTCATATGCTGCCATTTTCTATGTAGCAAGTGAATGGGATGTGTACAAATCGCAATGGCTGTATTGAAACTGTAAATCAACTAAACTCACTCATTTATCTCCAGCCTAAAGGTACATGTAGCATCCTTTTTTTAGGATTTGGCCACAGCAAAAACCCTACGAAATCTTCATTTGTTCTACATGGAGTTGCATAAATTATGCATTAATTTCCAGAAATTTTCTGCAGAGTTGCTTCCTATTTCACCATTAGACATATAAATAAGATGACGTTTTTTTCTAAACTTACTTTTATCTATGTGCTGTATTGTATAATAAACATCCAAGTTTCTTCTTCAACTACTTATGTAGATTTGACTATAGTACAAGAGTAACCATGTCTCTGCATGAGACAAACACCCTTGAGCAATTCTGGAACAAAATATGAAACCGATAAGCATATACTAATAGCTGGAGGATTGAAATGGAAATTAGCTAAACCATTTGCCCATCTCTTATTTTTATGGATGAAATTCTTATCATAGTCATTTTTGATTCCTGGATCTCAGTATCCTCAGTCCATCCATCTATCTCTATACCTAGCTATCAAAATGAATTGGCACCATCTGCCTGGAATATCAGAGCAGCCCACATAGCTCTTGGGACGTGCTATGTAGCACACTCTGTATACACATTTAAGAGTATGAATAGGAAGTCTTTTTCAATCTAAAAGAAAGCTAGTTAATGACAAGGATGTTTGAATTTCCATTTAAATGGTAACATAGAGAGTTTAAAATAAAATAGTATTCAACTAAAAAAGGTTTATAATGTTTCTAGTGGCAGATGGCTTAATTCCATGCAAAAAACTCAGATATGGACTATCAATCTCTTGTTGGAAAATATAATAAAACAGGATTTATAACTGCACATGTTGGAATAATGATTACTTCTTCTTGTTTAACATATGGACATATTTCATGTTCTGCTAAAAATAAGCCATAAACGATTAAAGAATGTAAGGAACCCTACTTATTTCTCTTTCTGGATAAAAGATTCTGATGAAAGTATCATAAAATGGACTCTGTCAGTAATGTTGGACTTGGGTGCATAGGACTAACCAGAAAAACTGATTCTAAGTGCCCACCTTTATGTAAGCAACAGTTGTGAGATTACCGGCTTTGATTCTCCCAAACACAATAGATTGCTGTTGATCCAACATTCAACCTACTGGCAGCAATCTTTCCTGACTTTTTTGGTAACTGACAGTACACAGTTCCTACCTGCCTCACTAGCACTGCTCTCAAACCTCAGATATTGAATAACTTCTGCTTTAGATGAAATGCAGATAAGGGGCCACTTATAGGAAACCTACCATTTGATTTGATGCATTATGAAGCAAACACACCTTTTGAATGCTGTAGCTACACTGATGCAGAAACATATCTTAGTTAATCCCTGTGCTGAATGGTTTAGCTAATAAAACAATGTTTATCTATCTATGTTTATCTCATTTATCTATGTAGCATAGCCTTGCCAGACATGACCAGTGAGTCCTATTAGTTACAAGCACTCAATAAGAAGAAGTGCTGACCAGTAAGACTAACATATCCATGTATCTATAACACCAAATATATGATTCAGTGGTTCCTTATAGCATTATACAGGATGTAAGGCTACATCTGTCATTTGAAAGTTTATATTTTAAACCAAATATACAGAACACTTCAACTCCACAAAAGATTATTTGTAGCTTGAGGACAAATGTGAGGTTCAATTTTTAATATTCTTGGTGTTTAACTAAAGCACTTGACATGGTATACCACAAGAACAAGCCATGAGGCCACTGGGAATTACATTTTATACCGTACAAAACTTGAATGGTAGAAAATAATACAATGAGGTTCAATTATTTGTTTAACTATTTATTAAAATGATATGTATAATTTGATTGATTGCCATTGGAAACTGTCAGTTGATATCTAAGGTGGTGTGGTCCTGCGACAATGACAAGGCATTGTACTTTACAGGTGGTCACCATGAGATCTTCTGACCGATTTTAAAAGAAGTTTAAAAGAAATTTTAGAGAGAAACAAACAAGTTAATAAGGCGATGCAGGTTGAATAAAATAGTTTTTGATGTTTAAAAAGTAACTGTAAAGGTATTTTTGGCACAAATCAATAGCTCTTGGGATGTAAAACAACTTTGCCTATTATCTTTATTTTTTATCTCTATTCAGTAGTTTCTTTGCTACAGCACTCAGATTAACTTATTGCTGAAGTTGCTGCCTCCTCTCCATGTGCTTAAAAGCCCTATGAATCTGTATGTTGTTTACACTTTGTTTCTGGTCGGTTTGATTGGAGGAGATTCTGCTCCCTGCTCACCTGGGAAGAGGTTATGTTTCATTGAATGTAGTAGAGCTGGAAGTGTGCAGAACAGTGAATACAGTTGTCTCCCGCACAGAATAGGGATGTACATTAACTCTCTGTTCCCTATCAGTCCCTCCATCCCAGTCTGTGATTCTACAGAAGTTTCTCTGTCTGTCTCTGCTTTTTTCGCTGCTTCCCTCCCCCACCTTGTTATCCGCAGTATCAGCTCTGTGTATATAAGCTATTAACCATTATTGTTCACACAGCACAGGCTATAGACTGCATGTAACTGGTATACTAATGATTTCTACCACTTATTACATGTTCCCTGCTGCTTCATGTGATGGAAGCTGCCAGAGTGTCCCCATATACATCCTGTATGTGCACTGTGCAGTGTTTACTGGATTTACCTGTGGGAAACTAAATAAATTTAATGCTAAAGAGAACACATGGCATCATTTGATCTTTGGGCAAGCTAACTGGCCTCAGCTTGAGGGCACAGACTGACAGATATTAATCTGACAGATATTAATCTCCACCACTTCACTTCTGGTGAGAAAGTCAAACCCTTTCAGAACAGAGAATGCCATAACTTTGGAAAGAAAAGGTTGAGCAGCACAAAGTAGGCATACTTCTGATTGTTTTCAAAGTGGGAATCACAAATAATAATTTGGTAAAATCACTATAGCGTTACAGCTACACTTTAAAAAGTTTTCATATGCTGCTGGATGATTTCTGTTTCTTCCACTATGCATGTGAATTGAACATATTGGGGTGTATAATGAAAAAATAAAACATTTCATTGCAGTGCTTTTTAAGCACTTCTTTTAAGGTTTGGGTTCCCATATGCTTAAGCTTAATTGAGCAAACAATAGTACTAAACATTGTTACGTATATGAACTGTCAAGCTGTAATAACAGTAACGGCCAATGCAAGTGGCTTCTACGCGGCTGTACCAAGCTTACAGAGAACTGGTTCTGTAAAGTTTCAGTCACCTTAGACAAAATAGATTTTCCTTTTAAAAAATAATTTCTTCAGAAACTTTGGATAAGCGGTTCCCTGCTGATATTTCAACTGTGGCACTTGTCAGCAACTCCACTTGCTATTTAAAGTACGCATATGCCTATTTGCTTGTACAATGCTGTCCTAAGTGACAACGTTTTCAATGGTCTACAGCTAAGTGCATGAAGTGTTCATAAACAAGAATTGAGTCTTAGTTGAAGTCATTTTTCAATCATATTTGCTGCTCTATAATATTCTTGTTCTATATATTCTATAATAGTCTTGTTTTTTTCTTTGAAAGATTAATTGACAACAAACTTATGGCTATTTCATCTACGGTCCTACTATATGCTTTTAAACAAAAGCCAATTTGTATACCTGCATATTAGAATAAACATCAGCTATTTTTATTATTTATATGAAATGCCATGCTGTGATAACAGAAAGAACATGGGTGGCTTTTGTACTGCTGCCCCTGCCCTCTGTAGACCACATTCAAAATAAGTTATGTTAACTTTCCATTTCTTTAGAAAACATCGCTTGTTAAAAAAAAGAACAAAGCTGCTGGTAAACATGTTCTTTCTAAAAACTTTGGGTTAATGGGTTTCTGCTGATATTTCAACTTTGCCACTTGCCATTTTACTACTTTCCTACTACTAAGTACTGTGCACATAAACCTATTTGCTTATTTAATACTGTCCCAAGTATCAAAGTTTTCAGTGGTCTGCTAAGTACCTGCAGTGTTCCCAAACAAGAACTTAGTCCTAGTTGGAGTAATTTTTAAAAATGTTTGCTGCTTTAAAACACCATCAGTGTTGTCAAAAGCACATTAATTGATCTATGATAGCTTCTGTGTGCTTTTAACCCCTTAAGGACGCAGCTATTTTGTAGCTTAAGGCTCAGCCCCATTTTTTGGATTCTGACATGCGTATCTTTATATGGTTATAACTAGAGATGAGCGAACATGCTCGTCCGAGCTTGATGCTCGGTCGAGCATTAGGGTACTCGAAACTGCTCGTTGCTCGGACGAATACTTCGCCCGCTCGAGAAAATGGCAGCTCCCGCCGTTTTGCTTTTTGGCAGAAAATTGGCCATTTTCGAAATTCGATATTTACCACCTAAATAACTTGCTGCATAACATTTCCCATAGTTTACATTTTCATAATTTTTGAAATGTCTGGATATTTATTTTGATGTCACACGGCTTACATAATTATCGATTTTCCGTATTTCAGAATTTACTATTTTGGGATAATAACTGTTGTAATGAAATTTTACATATTTAGCATTAAAACACCCTATATAACAACCCTTTTCAAATCTTGCCCCTCAACTATCAGAAAAATCTTTTAGGAATTGTTAACCCCTGAGATCTTCATAGTAATGAAATAAAAATGGAGGTGGAATTTGAGAATGGTCAAATTTTGTCGGTTATATGTTCATTTAGCCCTAAAATTTATACATTTACAAAAGATAAAAGAAAAACCCACCATACAATTGCAAAATTACAAATTCTACTGAGTACAGAGACCCCCCCACATGTGGGGAAGGAGGGACCTGCAGCTGCCAGGATTTTAGTTTCCCATTGGCCCCTTTTATAGGCTCTAAAATTTTGTTTTTTTTTGTTATTGGGCCATGTGACAGCATTTTTTTGCGGAATGAGATGCTTTTTCCAGTGTTACCATTTGGTTGGTATCCCCTTATTGTTGAAAATTTAAGAACTTTTTTTGAGGTCAAGAGTAAAAACCATCATTCTGTACTGGATTTTTTACTTTTTTTATTTTTCGGTTCACGTATGCCTAATATCTGTTATCTTTATTCTATGGTAGATACGATTACAGTGATACCAGACATGAATATTTTTTCTTATGTTTTACCAAATTTGCTAAATAAAACCCTAATGTGGGGAAAAATCTATTATATTTGCATCGTCGTTTTCTCCATTTTTACTTTTTTGACTACAGAGTTTGTTGATGGCTTGTTTTTTGCGGGAAATGTGTATTTTACACTTTATCATTCTCGAGTACATATGTTTTGTTGATCACTTTTTATTATTTTTATGGGATTCAATAGGTAAAAATCATAATTTTTGGCAGGTTTTTTAATATTTTTTTTTTAGGTGTTCAGCGTACGGTTTAATAGTTATGATGTGGTGATACTATATATGTGGGGTTTGTGTTATATTTAGACTTTTTGTGAGCGTTATATGTCTTTGTATGTTTTGGGGCTTATGGCCATTTTTAGTGATTTATAAACTTTTTTTATTGAAAACCATTTTTTTTCAATTTTTTACTTGTTCTACTAATGGGACAAGACCAAGCAATCATCTGATTGCTTGTTCATGATAATACCTGCAATACTGATGTATTCAGGGTATTAGCAGTGTCAGCCTATGCGCATGCATAGGCTGACACTGTGCCTTAGAAGAGTCACATGCCATCTCAAAGGCACTGCCTAGGATGCCTAGCAATGATTGGCGCCAATGAAAATGGCGCTGGGGCGATCGTGGGGAAAGACCCCCGGAAGCATGTTATATACGCGGTCGCGCTGACCGCGGCATTTAACGGGTTAAACACCCACCGCAGGTCTTAGCCGGTAGGTTACCGTTGACATCCCGTGACCCCCGATGCTCCTGTGCAGAGCTGAACCGGCATCGTAGCTGTACTGCGCTGAGCGCTATTCGCAGGACTCAGCGCGGTACAGCTACGGCGCGGACGCTAAGGGTTGTATACACATGGAGATAATAAAATCTGCTATTTTTATTATGGGGATGTGTGCTGATTGTTTTTTTAAACAGTTTTGAATACACCCCATTTACTTCTATGAGCTTCTATGTACCCAAGACACAAAAGAGCATGTCCTACTCCAGCCTGAGTTTGCAATCTCAGACAGTCTTTTCTATTTTCAACTGCATTTAGCAGTCGGTTTAACTTACTAATTTTAACACAAAAACTGTGAAAACCTATTGATTTGAGTATAACCAATGGTGGGAAAGCCATTGTTTACATGTCAGTTTATAGCCAAACCCTGTCCCCTCTTATATATACATTTATTAGTAAACTATTTATTAAAATAAAAGGTAAAGATCTGATTGTTTTGCAAAACTGTCAGTTGATATCTAAGTAGTGGGCCCGCGACAATGCCATGAGATCTTCGACCAACTTTAAAAGTTTGTATAATTTTAGAGAGAAAAAACAAGTAAATAAGCAATACAGGTTAAATAAAATAGTTTTTAGTGCTTAACATATAACATGGCGCTGGATGACTTCTGTTTCTTCCAATACGCATGTGAAGTAAATATATAGGGTGTTGTATAGTGAAAAAATAAAACATTTCATTGGAGTGCATTTTAAGCACTATTTTAGGTTTGGGTTCCCATATGCTTTGTAAGCTTAATTGAGCCTCCATTGTCTATCTATTTCAAACTTTGCCAACAAATGATATTTAATAGAATCACTAGGTCTATGACACTGTGTGATACATGGCAAAAATTTTATTTGGAATTTAGAATTGTACTTATTTCTACAAGGTACTTCTTTGTTATTGAATTTAATGATATCCATATATACTTGTGGTATAAGCCACCCAAGATAAGCGAAGGCCCCTAATATTACCACATAACCTGAAAACATTGACTTGATTATAACGAGGGTGGAACTTGCATGGTCGCAGCCTCCCCATTATATAGCCTGGCGACTCTGCCGCATAGTATATAGGCAGCACCTGCCCCCCAGATATAGCCTGCCACCCCCTGCCCCAGTATATAGCCAGCAGGGGAAGCCGGAAAGGTGAGTTTTGTGATTTTGAGCTCGATATAAGCCGAGTTTATGTTTTCAGCACATTTTGTGCTGAAAAACTAGGCTTATACTCGAGTATATATGGTAAAACAGCAAAACAATAGTACTAAACATTGTACGTATATGAACTGTTGAAGTGTAATAACAGTAACGGCCAATGCAAGTGGCTTCTACGCGGTGGGTCCCACTTTCGGAGAACTGGTTCTGTAAAGTTTCAGTCACCTTAGACAAAATAGCTTTTCTTTTTTAAAAAATAATTTCTTCCAGAAACTTTGGATAAGCGGTTCCTGCTGATATTCAACTGTGGCAACTCCACTTGCTTTTAAAGTCGCATATGCCTATTTGCTTATACAATGATGTCCTAGTGTTCAAAGGTCTACTGCTAAGTGCCTGAAGTGTTCACAAACAAGAATTCCTAGGTGAAGTTATTTTTTTCCAATCACTAGTCTTGTTTTTTTTTAGATAATTTGATTAGCAAACTTATGGCTATTTCATCTACGGTCCTACTGTTTGCCTTAAAACAAAGCCAATTGTTACACTTGGATATTAGAGTAAACTCAGCTAATTTTGTTACTTATTGAAGAGCATGCTGTGATAACAGAAGGGACATGGGTGGCTTTTGTACTCTGACCCTGGCCTCTGTAGACCCCATTCAAAATAAGTTATGTTACTTTCCATTTCTTTAGAGAAACACTCTCCTGTAAAAAAAAGAACAAAGCTGCTGGTAAACATGTTCTTTCTAAAAACTTTGGGTTAATGGTTTATGTGTTGTTATACTTATGGGCAGTGGTGGCAAACCTATGGCATGGGTGCCAGAGAGGACTCAGAGCCCTCTGTGTGGGCACCCAGCCCTCACCAGAAAGACTCCAGGTATCTTCCTGCAGTCCTAGGCATCCCAGGACCTTCTGCGCTCAGTGCTATTTTAAAGTGACATTGCTTCTGAGACTACTGGAGGAGTGGGAAGGTGTGGACATATCTGGATTATCATTGTAGCTCCTGCTTCGGTCCTGACAATTCTTCCTGTTTATGGGACCTTGGAGGGAAGCTAATGATTCACCAAATTCTTCAATTTTCTGCTTTATTGGTGTCCTCAGGTGCTGGTACGAATGAAAGCTGGGACAGAGCAGGAGTATAAATATAAATTAAATGTTGGCCTTTGCGATAAATAATTGGGTCTTGTTTGTAGTTTGGGCACACGTTCTCTAAAAGGTTCGCCATCGCTGACTTAGGGGTATCTATACCACTCCTTTGCACACCCCTGTTGCTATATTGTGTAGTCTATGTAACTCAGCAGGTTTATAAACCACTTTTGTGTACAGCCCTGTTATTATATAGTGTAGTGATGTGTAACTCAGCATTGTCTATACTGTTCTTGTGTACAGCCCTGTTACTATATATGTGTAGGGCTGTGTAACTCAGCATGTCTATACTGTTTGTGTCACACCCTGTTGCTATATTGTGTAGTTGCTATGTACTCAGCGTTTTATAATCCACTTTTGTGTACAGCCTTGTTACTATATAGTGTAGTGATGTTAACTCAGCATTGTCTATACTGTTTTGTGCACAGCCCGTTTACTATATGTGTAGGCTGTGTAATCAAATTGTCTATACTGTTCCTGTGCCACAGCCTGTTTACTTTATAGGTAGTGATGTGTAACTCAGCATTGTCTATACTGTTTTGTGCACAGCCCTGTTACTATATATGTAGGGCTGTGTAAATCAGAATTGTCTATACTGTTCCTGTGCACCAGCCTGTTCTATATAGTGTAATGATGTTTAACCTCAGCATTGTCTATACTGTTATTGTGCACAGCCCTGTACTATATAGTGTCAGGGCTTGTGTAAATCAGAATTGTCTAACGTTCCTGTGCACAGCCCTGTACTTTATAGTGTAGGGCTGTGTAAATCAGCATTGTCTATCTGTTCCTGTGCAAGCCGTACTAATAGTGTAGTGCTATGTAACTCAGCAGGTTTATAATCCCATTTTGTGTACAGCCCTGTTGCTATATAGTGTAGTGATGTGTGACTCAGCGGGTGTCTATACTGCTTTGTGCACAGCCTGTACTATTAGCCTTCTTCACCACATGTTGGGGGACGTATATACGGCTGTACCGTCACCGTACCGCTCTGTAGCCCGGGAAAAGATAGACATGACTATCTTTTCCCGTATTATGGCGCCGTGGGCCCATATGTTCCTATGGAGAGGGGCGGGTGTGAGCTCACCTCCTCCTCTCTCCCGGTGTGCTTGCCGTGTGCCCGCCGTGCTATGGTGCGGCAGGCAATGGCAGTGTGCATGTAGCCTTAGTCTAGTGCTATTAACTCAGCAGGTTTTAAACCACTTTTGTGAACAGCCCTATTACCATATAGTGCATGATGTGTTACTTTAGCTGCACCCCTGTTGCTGTATATGTAATGCTGTATAGCTCAGCTATGTTCTATACTGCTCCAGTGTATAGTACTGTACTACATATGTAGTGATATGTAACCAGCGGTGTCTCTACTGCTCCTTTGTACAGTCCTGTTACCGTATAATGTAGTGCTATGTAACTCAGTGTTTCTATACTGCTCCTGTGTATAGCCTTGTTAATATATTGTAATGCTATATATCTCAGTGGTTGTCTTACCGCTTCTAGCACAGTCTTGTT
Source organism: Engystomops pustulosus (assembly GCA_019512145.1). Lineage (NCBI taxonomy): Eukaryota > Metazoa > Chordata > Amphibia > Anura > Leptodactylidae > Engystomops > Engystomops pustulosus. The sequence continues at coordinate 101,537,995 of CM033642.1, forward strand.
ACTATATAGTGTAGTTATGTTTTACTCAGAGGACTTCACCCAATTTTATCCATTAACCCTTTTTTGCCAAAGACGTGTCTCATACATCCTCATAGGGTGACATCTCTATGCCCAAGATGCTTGAGATACGTCCTCCATTCTAGAGTCATAACTCAGGTTCCCTGGCACCAAGAAGCTAGGATTAGGATTGTGTTTCTTGGTGTCAGGAATCTGGTGATATTCATGCTTACTGTGATGAACAATTTCATGTGCAATTTTATCTATAAAAATCATTCCCAGCTGCACTTTAACAGTTAATATCTCTGGTTTCCAGGCACCTAGAAATACAATTTTGGTTTTCTATTAAAGAGAAAAATCTCTTCAAAGTTATAGCCCACTGAAGTGTTCTTAGTAGGCAGGCTGCTGGAGAAGCTTGGAGGAGGGTGCCCATTGAAGCTTCTATTAGCTCACAGATAAATAAATTGACTTTTTCTGTTGCTTAATTTTCACACAATATTATGTTCCCTAATGGTCCTGTTATAAACCTTTTCCTAACCAGAATAATATGGGAGCACTCTTGTCATATCGTTCAGCTTTTTTTGTGTACGTTTGTGTATGTAAAATTGAGTTTCTACAACAATTGGTTTGCACCCTCTGTGGATTTAACAATCCCTTGGGGTATGTATGAACTTCTTACATTTTACTGTATTTAGGAAAGTCTTTAATACGTATTGGATTTCAGCCATATTTTTTTGTAGAAATGTTCATGCATTTTTTTACATTTTAGCACTTTTTTGCACAAGTATAAGTTATAAGAGCTCATATATGATCCAGCCATTGTTCATGGAAACGAATAAAATAATTTATAAATAACTAAGCTGAACTTGAACCAGCATCAGCTTCCATTTTTATACAAAGTCCAAGATAAATGGGACCGGCAGAGAGCGTTTGACTTGTATTGGTGTTTGCAAGATAACAGATGGGAGAGGACACAGGATGGTCTAGTAAAGAGAGAGTTTGTAATTTCATGCAGTTAGCAAGTGTCATAGGCTTGCCTAAAAAGGTGAGTTTTAAAACATGTTTAAAAACTTGGAGGTTAGGTATTAGTTTTGAGAAAGGCATTCCAGAGAATTGGTGCAGCTCGTGAGATGTGCATAAGAGTTGTGAGGAGATCAAAGGAAAGCAAACGAAGCCTTTCAGTTTAGAATCATTACAGTTGACTAATTTACACGAAGGGTTAACTATCTACCACTGTATACATAGTTACAACATACATAGTTACCATGTGGTATTACTATAACAGAAAGCGTATAATTGGCTTAACGATGCAGGGTGAGTAGGCTTGTTCTAATTAGCCGGGACTTCCTGCATAGCATCCTGTGCAGAGCTGTTTCCTCTGTCACCCCTCTGTGGGTTGCCATAGCAGCCAGAGGTCTGAACAAGACCTCTGTTACTGCAATTTGTAGTGGCTGATTAGGCCAAGTTCAAGACTGATCTAATAGGCAAACTGTTAGTGTAATAATAGACAGATACAAACATTCCAATACAGAGGTACAGCAATATATTGTATGAGGCAACAAGCTATCCCAAGCGACATTACCCTTTGAGACAGAAAAAGAAATACAAAATAAAATATACAACCAACACGCCCTTTCCCCCTCAGTAATGATACTGGTTAAAAATTTAATAATTTTCAAATACCCACAAAATGAGTATTGTGTATTTGTAGTGACCTTGGCAAAGCATATCATTCTTATTATACCAGAACTGTGAAAGGTATAAAATGTAAAAAACATTATTTCAAAATTGCAATTATAGATGTTCCTACCTACCAAAAAAGTGTAAAAACAGTAATTAACAGCAATCAAAAAGTTTATCTTATTCCAAAATAAACACCCTAAAAATGCTCTTCTGTTTGAGTATATAAAAAGTTATAGTTACAGCATATAAAGCTAATGTGAAATATAAGAAAACCTGTACATGTTTGGTGTTTCTTGTTATGCTAACTTACAAATAAATCTATCATGTTTTTAACTTTGAGGATATTTGCTCCTTCCAGGAAAGAATTTTACTTTTTGAACCCATTGGAAAACAACTCAAGGAATTTATTGCATGTCCATGAAATTCCTGCTATCAAGGAATTATTTTTTTTGATTTTTTCGTGCAGCTGTGGTGGGCGGCCCTGGGGTGCAAATGTTGGCCCCCATGGCCAATATTTACATGGCTGTATGGGGGGAGAATTTTCTCTTCTCTCCCAACAGACCGTTCGTCTCCCATTCAATGGGTATGGTTTTTACAGATCGACCTGCTCTTGATATGGGAGGGGACCGAGGTCAAAAGCCAATAATTTGTTAGATACATAATAAAAATATATGAATTTGATATTTACCTCTTGCTCAATCCACATATCATCTTTAGGGACTTATTTTCTGCTACAAATTTACTTTCCCGTAATGTTATTTATGTTTAACATGCCGTGTACTGGCGAAGAGCTGAACAAATTCCAACAATGTGGAAAAATTGAAAAAAAACAAAAACGCACTTCTTTTGGGCTCATTTTTTTAGCGACTCTCACTCTTTTGGCTCCAAATAACATGCCACGTTATATCTTTGGTTTGTGGCTATTCGCGGTGATCCAATTTATATAGGTTTTAATTGTGTTTTAAAATACTTTTCAAACTAAACCAATGTTTACAAAAAAGAAAAATTTTTTTGCCATCTTCTGACGCTAATAACTTTTCTACTTTGGGCGCACGGGATTTGAGGGGTCCCTTTTTTTGCAAAATGAAGTGAGGTTTCATTGCTACCATTTTTTGAGTCTTTCGACAATTTTTGATCATTTTTTTCATTCATTTTTTTGTTATGTAGAAAGGTGTAAAAGTCGCATTTCGGACATTTATGGGCACCTTTCCTGCCTCGGAGGTAAACCGCCGCCCGTAAGCCGTTTTATATTTTGATAGACGAGTGCTTTTGGGAAAGCGTTGATCCTAATTGTTTGGATTTTTTACTCGTTTATTATTTTTATTCGTGTCTAGGGATGGGGTGAATTTGAAACTTTTATCTTTTATTACTTTTTTTATTTTTTAAACTCGTTTTTTTTTTCTTTTTTTTTTTTTCACTATGTTTAGACCATCTAGGGTACATTAACCCTAGATGGTCAGATCGCTTCCTACCATATACTTCATCTACAGTATGCAATTATGCATTTTTTTTGCACACGATACATTACTGAGCCACAGGCTCATTGTAATGGATAGCAGAAAGCCATGTATCCTCGTCAACTAGACCCATGCTAACCATGCAACCGATACACCTTCGGAGCGCGCGATCGGAACAAAGATGCGGCGCCCGACGCGCCGCCGTCTTTTAATCCGCCGGCGACTTTGGCCGGCGGCAACGGGGGGTTTACCGCGATCGGTGCAAATAGCCAACCGACCGCGGTTATTAGCGGTGGGGTTTTTCACTTTCAACTATGCAAAACCCCCACCTTGTATCAAGGACTCAGCCCCGGAGCCCTCTCATACAACCTTATAACCTCGGCATCTGCTCCGTAGAGCTAACGGCGTCGAGCGTTAAGGTGTAATAAATTTGGCCCTTGATATCTACGCATTTTCTCTATCCAGGACTTGTTCAGCGGAGGTACGTGATAGCCATATAGATCAGGGCCCGCACTGGACAGATAGCGTATAGACTACTGTCCTTTGAACATACGGATGTTTGTGGGTAATATTGTAGATTTTTTGTGCCTGAAGAGGTCGGTAAAGATATTGTCCGCGATAACCATTTGGACGCTAATACATCTGCCACAGGGTTTTTACAACCCAGGGTGTCTATTGACACAAAAAAAAAATTTTTTTTTTTTTTTTTTTCCCCCCCCCCCACACCCCCCTCCCCCCCCCCCCCCCCCCCCCCCCCCCCCCCCACCACCCCCCCCCACCCCCCCCCCACCGTCCTGCCCCCCAACCCAACCCCCACCCCCCCCCCCCCCCCCCTCCCACCCCCCCCCCCCCCCCCCCGCGCCCCCCGCACCCAACCCCCCACACCCCCCCACCCCCCCCCCCCCCCCCCCCCCCCACCCCCCCCCCACCCCACCCTCCGACCCCCACCCCCCCCCCCCCCCCCCCCCCACACCCCCCCCACCCCCCCCCACAAAAATGGTTGTGGATTTTGCTTTTGTTAACCCTGATGTAAATAATGCTTCTCACACCAACAGGTCTTTTTTTACACACACATTTGAGCTCTACGCTGTCCAGAGGGATGTGATGTGATGTATTTATTCACTATAGTGTCCACTCTTTAGATGGCCAGGTACTTTCAAGTGCTTGGGCACTCTCCTGCCATTGGGCAATGGTAACTGGTGATAAATCTTACCTGATCAGGTATTGTTTTTCTGGGCCTGGCGTCAAGAGTGACTGACTCGTGGAGTTCTTTTTGCACGCCGATACGCCTGATTTGAGTGACCTGTTTGCTATTCATCTCTGTAAAAATCTAGCTTGTAAGTCAGCGCTGGCTCTCGAAGTCCGTCATATCGGTTGATCAGAATACGTCTGATGCGAAGAATTTACCGTATGGGTAAATTAGCTTTGGATTGTTTTATGGGAGTGGAGGAGTAAGCATGTAACAAGGCCTTACCGCTGTTGCCTTCCTGTATACTCTGTCCTGTACGTATCCTGGCTGTCTTTCCTGATAACAAATCCAAAAAGGAAACAGAATATTTTCCCCGCAGCATAAGTTAATTTTTAATGTTATAACCCGAATTGTGTGTTAATCACATCAAAACATTCGTCTTACGCTCGCTCAGACATCCCCTTTCCAGATATCAGGATGTCATCTATGTAACCCGGGCCCAACAGGAACCCCCGGTCATCTGAACATCCCGACCAGTCAGTGAGTCCTCTCCCAACAGGGCCCCAGGAACAGTTGGCCGTACGAGGCGCACAGAACGCCCCCATAAGCCCGTGCCCTGGAGCTTGCAGTTAGAAGACCCTGCGAACAAGAAAAATTACGGGACAAATGCATGCCATGCAACTGCAAAATGAAGGCGAGATTCTTTTGTCAAATTCTCCATAGATAAACACTACTGTACTGCTCTAGGCCGTCTGATGGCCTGATGCATGTGTACAGTGACGTCCACATCACAGTGACCAACTATGTTGGTCTCCTCAATGTGCGTCATCGATTTTTGGCTGAATATAGGTGCCATCGTGTCGCGTGTGTAAGATGGTAGTCTGTTGGTCACCACCATTGGTTTTAGGTAAGATCCACAATCTACTCACAATTTCTGTCAAGCTCCATTTCCAGATAATAATTGGATGTCCCATGGAAATTTGCTGATGTTTTGTGATCTCCTTCGGCAGTAAATACAAGATAGGGAGATAGGATCTGTCATCCTCAAAACTGTCCCGGAGATTTTCACCATACTTGTTTCTTAACCGCCTGCAAAAGTATGGTATTTACTTCCTCTCGAATTGGTTAGGGGATTGGAAGTATTCGTCTATAACATTGATTGTCCCTAGCTGAAGATGTGCTTCAGATTCATAAATTCCCGTTGGCCACCACTTACACACTACAACGTTTTCCCCCTATTCCATCCGATTGGTTGTTAATATGACAATCGTTATGTCATTTTTTAGGTTGTTAATGCAACGACGTTGTATATTGGATATTTATCATACTTACCTGCTGGTTCATCTTGGGCATTCATGTGTTTACGGCTTTGAACGAACTGATCTACGGCTGACAGTAGATAGATTGGGGAGTTATTTTCGATTTTTTTCTTACCATGAATGGATTTTGTGCGTACTCAGTGTTAGGTTCCTCCTGTATATTCCTACTCAAATCCTTGCGCTGCTATCAATATTTCCCTCTCCTGTCTCAAAGAGTTCTTTCTGCTGTGGCTCCCTTTGTATTCAACCCATTTTGTTAAAATCAGAGAAGCTTCCAGACATATGAAGGTCTTTCACTGCAGCAACGACATTGAATTTAGCGCTCGGAGGAAATGTAAGTCCCTTTCATTTCAAGCACCTGTAACGCCTGTAAAGTCCAAAATAAGGTTAGAAAGATTAATTCCCACCTAAGTTGAACTGTCATTGATGCACGCTCGTTTTTCCGGCCGCCGTTGCTGTTGGTTTGTCACTGTGTCTTTTACTTTTGTCCTTGAATAGTTTGGCTGCGAGAATGTCGCCTTGATCACATTTACAGATGTTGTCGATGACAGTGATGAGGAGCGCTATGTGCCGCTGACCTCCCTATCTTTTATTCCTACTGTAGCCGTTCCCCAGTGTAGATTTCTTGCTTTTGTAGTACTCATTTTTGCTCCTGTGGAATTTTTTTGGTTTTTTTATCTAAAAGATCTTTTTCCCACTTTTCAAATCAGTTTCCACAGCTGAGATCAAAAATACTTGATTTGATCGGGGGTCTGTTGATAAGAGTTTACTTTAGCCGTCGTTTGCAATTTCCTTACTCATGGAGTCTCAGATGTTGTTTTGTTATCCTCTATTAGGAGATTTGAATGTTTTCTGAACATAGGGAGCAAGCTGCTTCCATTTAGAAATAAAGCTTCATTATCTATTGGAAAGTATGGAACCACTTGAACTCGAGGGCCCCTTGGATTATTTAACGTTCGACATACTTCTCAGAACGCCCCGTTCCACCAAGCTCTCTCCTCCTCTGCATATATTCCTTTAAAAAGTCCTCTGTGTCGCACCCACATTGTCACTAACCTACTGTTCCCCGCCTGCAGCTGCATCATTGAATACAAGATTGAGTTTGGGTACGCCAGGTTATTCCCTGGTTGTAAATCATGATGCATACTATCCTACGATCCTGTGATAATACACAGCAAGACCGTCCAATTAAAACAACAAGAAGAGATACATTTGGCTGAAAAAAGGAATTGAGATTATACTTCTTGAAAACATAACTCCAGAATGTGAGAAAAGTAAGCATTATACAGAATTAAAACAATAAAAACTGGTGAGCTTGACGCCAGTGAGTGCATGTTAAGCGCACAGAGAGAATAACACAATCGATGGAGAGAGGAACAAGAGACACTCGCGAGACTTCGACAACAACCAGTTTCACACTATTCCCATACGATCACGTGAGCTCCTAGGAATAATCTCAGTGGCCCGATCGAATCATTTATCATAGGATCCCTACCGCACCCCAGCTCCCAGACTAAGGCTCAGTTGGAGCCGACGCGCATCGGGTGCGTGTAGTGTCGTCTCGGACAAGACCGGAACACCCTATTGGTTTATTTGGGGTAATCGATAACTGACATTACTTATCCTAGATACCGTCACAACTTCTTTACCTTGCCCCCGGGCATCTCTGTTTTACTTTACCCAGCAATCTACTGGGTATTTCTAGGATCCTCACACAAGCCATCTCAGTCCCCATACTATTTTCACTGAGCTAGATCTTCTTATTGTGTTCCAGTGTGTTGTTCCTGAGTACGACTGCAATTTGTCTGTGTATCCGCCTGTTTTTTTTTTGCATCTTGTATTTCATATATATTCACCTACAACATCATGTTTTTAATACAATTATCATTAATAAATTTATCATGTTTCTATCTATTTTGTTGTTAGAAGTTTCGCCTCCCTTCCCCCTGTTTTTGGGGATATACCTTGGCTTTAAAGATCTACCACATACTGAGTAATACATCATCAAATACACAATATAACAAACAGTTATATCAGCAAATATACACATACACCCTGTATACACCCTAACATACCCACACACAACACACCTATACATGCACACACAACACCTATACATGCACACAACACCTATAACTACACACACACACCGATACATACACCCACCCTATACTACACACACACTTATACTATACCTATACATACACACCCCCTATACATTACCAAACATCACACACCTAACCTACACCCACACAACCCCTATAAATACACACAACATATATACCTCTTTACACACACACCTATACAACATCACCACCCCGACTGTACACACCCACTCTAAATACATAGGAGTTGTCTTACTTTTTCTTTCTTTTCTTGTTCTGGACGTTTCTGCCATTTTCTCCAGCGCAGGAGTGGATTCCTAGCGGATAGCGGACAAGAGAGCGGAGACCATGGGAGCGCAGCGGAGACTGGGGCATCGGAGACCAGGGAGCGGAGACCGAGGATCTTGGAGCGGAGACCGAGGGAGCTGGAGCGGAACCGAGGAGCTGGGATCGGGTCGGGCGCGGGGAGCGGAGACCGGGGAGCAGATACTGGGAGTGGGGGTGCTGGGAGCGTAGATCGGTTGCGAGAGCGGTGACCGGGGAGCTGATAGCGATGATCGGAGACCAGGGAGCAGAGACAAGGCGCGGGATCGAGACCGGGAGCGAGACAAAGGAGTCAGGGAGCTGAGACCGGGAGCGAGACCTGGAGCGGAACCGCGAGCTGGAAGCCTAAGATACCGAGGAGCTGGGAGCGGCGCACCGAGTATCAGCGGATGGAGACCCGGTGAGCGTAGACCGTGGAGCGGAGACGGTGGTTCTGGGAGTGGAGAGTCAATACCGGGGAGCATGTGCTGATGGGCGAGCGGGAAGCTAGACCAGGGAGCTGGATGCGGATACCGGGAGCATAGACCGCGTTGAGCGGAGAGCGTGTTCTGGAGTGAGAGCAGAGAACCGGGAGCATAGTGCTCTGTTAGTGGCGACGGGGCTCGTAGACCAGGAGCTGGGAGCGGAACTGGACGTGATACCAGGGAGCCGGATACCGAGGACTAGGAGCGGAGACTAGGATCGGAGACCGGGAGCGGAGAGCGAAAAACTGTGGGAAAAAAAACAACGTTTGTTGCCCGCATCCAAGCCATGACACTTCGGCTTCGCGACAAATCAACACTTTTTCCTAAATTCTAAACCGAAGTTTAGAAATCTATATAGACACTCGATTCGCCTCCTACTGAGACAAGGGTCCTGATTACTTATGACCATGTGTTTTCCTGTTTTCTGTCTCCGAAGCCATGGGGCAGAGTATATTTCAATAGCACAATAATAACTTTTTTTACTTACTCCAACTGCGCTGCAATGAAACCAGAGTGAAAATTTGAAAGTGTCTGAATTTCAACACTTGAACAAACAACTACCTATACTAACACAACCTTCCTTTTTCTTGCGTGATCACAGTTAGTGATAAATAAACATTCATCGGTCATCGTTCAGCTTTGTTTCTTTTTGCGAACAGGTATATCCTAGTTTACTTAATAATCATTTCCTACTTCTGTCCTCTGCTAAGCGACATTTTCAGTTTCTCGCTGTGTGTTCTTGGAATCTGGGCATCAAGACATTATTGAAGCTTTCAAGTCCTTCTAAGGGCAGAGCAATGGGAACAGACAGGACAGGACCTTTGGCGGAAGGCAAAGCAAAATTCTATGGTGACACAGCTGTAGCATAAAATATAGCCACCAATTTTTCCTGCCGTGCTTTATATGGAATTCTTTGCAATATTGAATCTCTTCTCTGAACTCCGTAGAAATGTTCATATCTGCCATTTTCTATGTAGCAATGATGGGATGTGTAAACAAATCGGCAATGGCTGTATTGGAAACTGTAAATCAACCTAAACTCCCTCATTATCTCCCGCCTAAGGTACAATCTTAGCACCTTTTGTTTAGGATTTAAACCACAGCAAAACCCTACGATCTCATTTGTTCTAACATGGAGTTGCACCTAAACCTTAATGCCAATTCATTCCATAAATTTTCTGCAAGTGTCTCCTCCTATTTCATGCACCATTAAAATATAAAAGATACGCATAGTTTTTTCTCAACTTCACTTTATCAATCTGTTGTGCTTATTGTATATCAACTATCCAAGTTTCTTCTCATCTACTTCATGTAGAATTTGACTAGTACAAGAGTACACACAGACTCCAATCCTCCGCATGAGGACAAACCCCTTGACTTCTTTCTGGAACAAAATATGACACCGTATAAGCATACCTAATAGCTGGAGGATTGCAATGGAAATTTATCATAATTGCCCTCTCTTATTTTTATGGATAGACATTCTTATATAGTCATCATTTTTGATTCCTGATCTCAGTATCCTCAGTCCTCATCGATCTCTACTACCTAGCTATCAAAATGAATTGGCACCCAATCTGCCTGGAATATCACACAAGCCCCAATAGCTCTTGGACTGCTAGTGTATCACACTCTGTCATCACATTTAAAGTAGAGGATAGGAAGTCTTTTTCAATCTAAAAGAAGAGCTAGTTAAACAATCGGATGTTTGAATTTCTAATTTAAATGGTAACAAGAGCCGAGTTTTAAAATAAAACATAGCTATCTAGCTACACAAAGGTTTATATAGTTTCTCAGTGCAGATGGCTTAATCCATGCAAAAAACTAAAACTCAACTATGGCACTATCAATCTTCTTGTTCGGAAAAATATAATAAACCAGGATATAAACTGCACATGCTTGGGGAATAAATGCACTACTCCTCTCACCTTCTTCTTGTTTAACATATGGACCCTATTTCAATGTTCTTGCTAAAAATAAGCATAAACGATTCAAAGAACTGTAGAACCACTACTTATTTCTCTTTCTCTGGATAAAAGATTCTGATGAAAGTAATCAAAATCAGGACTCTGTCAGTAATGTTGGACTTAGGTGTCATAGGACTACCCAGAAAAACTGCGATTCTCAATGCCCCCTTTATGTAGCAAACCGATTGTGGAGTACCCACAAGCGCTTTGATTCTCCACCACAATAGATTGCGTTGATTATCCAACATTCAACCTCTCGGCACACATCCTTTTCCTGACTTTTTTGGTACTGACAGTACAAACCGTTCCACCTGACTCACCTAGCCTGCTCTCAACCTCAGATATTGAATAACTTCTTCGCTTTAATGAAATGGCATGATAAGGGGCGCACTTAAGTAGGGGAAACGCTAACCGGGTTGATTTGATAGTGCAATTATGCGTACAAGACCAACAGGATGGCTCCTAAGTTCTACAATCTGGTACTTTGTCGCTTTATTCTGCCGAGTAATATCATTGCATTAACTGTTTTCTTTTTTAGTGTTTATTTTTTTTTGGGTTAATTTTTTCGTTCTCTATTAAGTAGTGCTGTTTTTTGGTGTTTTGTTGGGTTTACCGTTTTGTCAGTGGCCTTCTATTTACATTATACACTTTGCAAATTTTAGTTTAACCTTGTTTTCGTGCGTCACTCTCATTTTGTTGTTGTGTGGGGGTTTTTTTTCTTTGGTGGCGCTCTCTGTTTTTACGTTTAATCTTAGTTGCTATTTGTGTTGTGGTTGTTATGTGCTTTTTTCTTATTTTTCTACTTTTGTGTCATCCTTTGTGGGTGTGCCTAGTTCGGTGGACTTCCGTTGCTCTTTTTTTTGGTGGGGTGTGAAGGGCCCCTAAGTATAGTTTTTGTGTTTGTATCAGTTAGTTTTTTCTCTTCTTATTTGTGCTGTTATTTTGTCACTCTTACTTTTTTTTTTATTTTTTTTTGTTTTTTTAAGTTCGTGGTTTTGGTGCGGTGGGTGCTCCGCTTTTTTTACGAGTATGGACTAACCTATGATCCATGGGTATCTATAAACGGGCGCAAATGTACTGGACAGGTTTGATGCAGGGTGTGCGGGTGGTCTCTTTACGAAGCAGGATAGTACGGTGTGGGGTTTAAGGCGACGGTCGGTCGGAAAGTGGAGATTGTAAACCAAGATTACAAACAACGCAACGCCACAGCAAGAGGAGGTGTACGCTGAGGCACAAGGGAGGGGAAGTGGAAGATGCGGGGGTGGACACGAAAGACGGGACATGGGATACCCACAAGAACAAGGCCATGAGGGCCACGGGGAAGGACAGGGGAGACCGTACAAAACGGGAGGGTAAGAAGAATACAAGGATGGGGGGGTTGTTTGTCGTGGGGGTGGGGTCGGGGTGTGGGTGTTTGTGGGTTGTTTTGTTTTTTTTTTTTTTTTATTTTGTTTTTTCTTTTTTTTTTTTTTTTTTTGTTTTTTTTTTTTTGGTTTTTTTTTTTCACATTAACTATTGTTTAACTATTTATTAAAATGAATGTTAAAATTTGATTGATTGCCATTGGAAACTGTCAGTTGATATCTAAGGTGGTGTGGCCTGCGACAATGACAAGGCATTGTACTTTACAGGTGGTCACCATGAGATCTTCTGACCGATTTTAAAGAAGTTTAAAGAAATTTTAGGAGAGAAACAACAAGTTAATAGGCGATGCAGTTGAATAAAATATAGTTTGTTGATGTTTAAAAAGTAACTGTAAAGGTATTTTTGGCACAATCAATAGCTCTGGGATGTAAAACACTTTGCCTATTATCTTTATTTTTTATCTCTATTCAGTAGTTTTCTGTCTACAGCACTCAGTTACTTATTGCTGAAGTGCGCGCCTCCTCTCCATGTGCTTATAAGCCTTATGAATCTGTATGTTGTTTACACTTTGTTTCTGGTCGGTTTGAGGAGGGAGGAGATTCTGCTCCCTGCTCACCGGAAGAGGTTTGTTTCATTGAATGTATGATGGAAGTGGAACGTAGTACAGTTGTCTCCCGCCCAGAATAGGGATGTACATTAACTCTCGGTTCCCTATCAGTCCCTCCTTCCCATCTGTGATTCTACAGAAGTTTTCTCTGTCTGTCTCTGCTTTTTTTCGCTGCTTCCCTCCCCCACCGTGTATCCGCAGTATCAGCTCTGTGTATATAAGCTATTAACCATTATTGTTCACACAGCACAGGCTATAGACTGCATGTAACTGGTATACTAATGATTTCTACCACTTATTACATGTTCCCTGCTGCTTCATGTGATGAGCTGCCAGAGTGCACCATATACATCCTGTAGTGCACTGTGCAGTGTTTACTATTTCCCTGTGGGAAACTAAATAAATTTAATGCTAAAGAACACATGGCATCATTTGATCTTTGGGCAAGCTAACTGGCCTCAGCTTGAGGGCACAGACTGACAGATATTAATCTGACAGATTTAATCTCCACCCCTCACTTCTGGTGAGAAAGTCAACACCTTTCAGAACAGAGATGCCATAACTTTGGGAAAGAAAAGTTGAGCAGCACAAAGGCATACTTGATGTTTCAAAGTGGGAATCACAAATAATAATTTGGTAAAATCACTATAGCGTTACAGCTACACTTTAAAAAGTTTTCATATGCTGTGATGATTTCTGTTTCTTCCACTATGCATGTGAATTGAACATATTGGGGTGTATAATGAAAAAATAAACATTTCATTGCAGTGCTTTTTAAGCACTTTCTTTAAGTTTGGGTTCCCATATGCTTAAGCTTAATTGAGCAAACAATAGTACTAAACATTGTTACGTTTGAACTGTCAAGCTGTAGTAACAGTAACGGCCAATGCAAGTGGCTTCTACGCGGCTGTACCAAGCTTCAGAGAACGGTTCTGTAAAGTTTCAGTCACCTTAGACAAATAGATTTTCTTTTTAAAAATAATTTCTTCAAAACTTTGGTAAGCGTTCCCTGCTGATATTCAACTGTGGCACTTGTCAGCAACTCCACTTGCTATTTAAAGTACTATGCCTATTGCTTGTACAATGCTGTCCTAAGTGACAAAGTTTTCAATGGTCTACAGCTAAGTGCATGAAGTGTTCATAACAAGAATTGAGTCTTAGTTGAAGTCATTTTTCAATCATATTTGCTGCTCTATAATTTCTTGTTCTATATATTCATAATAGTCTGTGTTTTTTCTTTGAAAGATTAATTGACAACAAACTTATGGCTATTTCATCTACGGTCCTACTATATGCTTTTAAACAAAAGCCAAGTTGCACCTGGATATTGAGTACATCAGCTATTTTATTATTTTATGAAATGCCATGCTGTGATAACAGAAGGACATGGGTGGCTTTGTACTCTGACCCCTCCTCGTGACCCATTCAAAATAAGTTATGTTAACTTTCCATTTCTTTAGAAAACATCGCTTGTTAAAAAAAAACAAGCTGCTGGTAAACATGTTCTTTCTAAAAACTTTGGGTTAATGGTTTCTGCTGATATTTAACTTTGCCACTTGCCTTTTACTACTTTCCTACTACTAAGTATGTGGTGCACATTTTATGCTATTTAATACTGTCCCAAGTATCAAATTTTCAGTGGTCTGCTAAGTACCTGCATGTTCCCAAACAAGAACTTAGTCTAGTATTTTAAAAAATGTTTTGCTGCTTTAAAACACATCAGTGTTGTCAAAAGCACATTAATTGATCTATGATAGCTTCTGTGTGCTTTTAACCCCTTAAGGACGCAGCTATTTTGTAGCTTAAGGCTCACCCCATTTTTTGGATTCTGACATGCGTATCTTTATATGGTTATAACTTTGGTCTCGAATAACGAGTACCCGAGCATTTTAGTGTTCGCTCATCTCTAGTTATAACTTTTGAACACTGTTACATATCTAAACGATTCTGAGATTATTTTTTCACCACATGTTGTACTTCATTTTAGTGGTACAGTTTGGCTGATAAGTTTTGTGTTTATTTACAAAAAAAAAGAAAAAATTATGCACTTTTTGAAAAATTGGCCATTTTCGAAATTCGATATTTACCACCTAAATAACTTGCTGCATAACATTTCCCATATGTCTAGTTTACATTTTCATAATTTTTGAAATGTCTGGATAATTTATTTTGATGTCACACGGCTTACAAATAGATTATCGATTTTCTGTATTTTCAGAATTTACTATTTTGGGGATAAATACTGTTGTAAATGAAATTTTACATATTTAGCATTAAAACACCCTATATAATCTACCCATTTTCAAATCTGCCCCCCTCAAACTATCAGAAAAATCTTTTAGGAAGATTGTTAACCCCTTGAGATCTTCATAGTAATGAAATAAAAATGGAGGTGGAATTTAGAATGGTCAAATTTTGTCGGTTATATGTTCATTTAGCCCTAAAATTTATACATTTACAAAAGATAAAAAGAGAAAACCCACCATGCAATTTGCAAAATTTACAAATTTCTACTGAGTACAGAGACCCCCCACATGTGGGGAAGGAGGGACCTGCAGCTGCCAGGATTTTAGTTTCCTCATTGGCCCCTTTTATAGGCTCTAAAATTTTTGCTTTTTTGTTATTGGGGCCATGTGACAGCATTTTTTTTGCGGAATGAGATGCTTTTTCCAGTGTTACCATTTGGTTGGTATCCCCTTATTGTTGAAAATTTAGGAACTTTTTTTGAGGTCAAGAGTAGAAAACCATCAATTCTGTACTAGATTTTTTACTTTTTTATTTTTTCGAGTTCTCTGTATTGCCTAATCATGTTATCTTTATTCTATTGGTAGATACGATTACAGTGATACCAGACATGAATATTTTTTCTTATGTTTTACCAAATTTGCTAAATAAAACCCTAATGTGGGGAAAAATCTATTATATTTGCATCGTCGTTTTCCATTTTTACTTTTTTGACTACAGAGTTTGTTGATGGCTTGTTTTTTGCGGGAAATGTTGTATTTTACAACTTTATCATTCTCGAGTACATATGTTTTGTTGATCACTTTTTATTGCATTTTTAGTGGGATTCAATAGGTAAAAATCATAATTTTTGGCAGGTTTTTATAATTTTTTTTTTACGTTGTTCAGCGTACGGGTTTAATAGTTATGGATGCGGTGATACTATATATGTGGGGTTTGTGTTATGATTTAGACTTTTTTGAGCGTTATATGTCTCTTTGTATGTTTTGGGGCTTATGGCCATTTTTAGTGATTTATAAACTTTTTTTATTGAAAACCATTTTTTTTCAATTTTTTACTTGTTCTACTATGGGACAAGAACAAGCAATCATCTGATTGCTTGTTCATGATAATACTCTGCAATACTGATGTATTGCAGGGTATTAGCAGTGTCAGCCTATGCACATGCATAGGCTGACACTGTGCCTTTAAGAAGACGTCACTGCCCTAGAGATGCCATAGCAATGACTGGCGCCAATGAAAATGGCGCTGGGGCGATCGTGGGGAAAAGACCCCCGGAAGCATGTTAAATACTGCGGTCGCGCTGACCGCGGCTTTTAACGGGTTAAACACCCACGATTGGAGCCCACACCGACCGCGGGTCTTAGCCGGTAGGTTACCGTTGACATCCTGTGACCCCCGATGCTCCTGTGCAGAGCTGACCCGGCATCGTAGCTGTACCGCGCTGAGCGCTATTCACAGGACTCAGCGCAGTACAGCTACGGCGCAGAGCGCTAAGGGGTTATACACATGGAGATAATGTAAATATCTGCTATTTTTATTATGGGGATGTGTGCTGATTGTTTTTTTTAAACAGTTTGAATACACCCCATTTACTTCTATGAGCTTCTATGTACCCAAGCCACAAAAGAGCATGTCCAACTCCACTTGCTTTTTAAAGTACGCATATGCCTATTTGCTTATGCAATGATGTCCTAAGTGTTCAAAGTTCTACTGCTAAGTGCCTGAAGTGTTCACAAACAAGAATTCCTAGGTGAAGTTATTTTTTTCCAATCATATTTGCTGCTCTAAAATATTACCGTATATACTCGAGTATAAGCCGACCCGAGTATAAGCCGAGACCCCTAACTTTACCACCAAAAACTGTGAAAACCTATTGACTCGAGTATAAGCCAAGGGTGGGAAATGCATTGGTCACAGCCTCCCAGTATATAGCCAGCCTGCCCCCAGTAGTATACAGCCAGCCCAGCCTGCCCCCAGTAGTATACAGCCAGCCCAGCCTGCCCCCTTAAGTATACAGCCAGCCCAGCCTGCCCCCTTAAGTATACAGCCTGCCCCCTTAAGTATACAGCCAGCCCAGCCTGCCCCCTTAAGTATACAGCCTATCCCCAGTAGTATACAGCCTGCCCAGCAGTAACAAAAAAAAAATAAACTTATATACTCACCCTCTGGTGGCCCCGATGTCCGCGCTGCTCCCCCGATGTCCGCGCGGGTCCTCTTCTGTCTTCTATCTTCCTCTGGCTTCTGTCTTCCACAGCGCGTCACCATGTTTCCCGGGCAGCAGGCGCATAGTATGACGCGGCCGGTGCTGACGTCATACTATGCGACGGCCGAAGAAGAACATGGCGGCACGCTGCGGAAGACAGAAGAGGACCCGCGCGGACATCGGGTGAGCAGCGCGGACATCGGGGGAGCAACGCGGACATCGGGGCCACTGGAGGGTGAGTATATAAGTTTGTTTTTTTTTTAAGTGCTGGGCTGCCTATTGACTCGTGTATAAGCCGAGTTGAGTATTTTCAGCACATTTTTTGTGCTAAAAAACTTGGCAGATTTTATCCATTAACCCTTTTCTTGCCAAAGACGTGTCTCATACATCCTCATAGGGTGACATCTCTATGCCCAAAGATGCTTGAGATACGTCCTCCATTCTAGGAGTCATAACTCGGGTTCCCTGGCACCAAGAAGCTAGGATTTAGGATTGTGTTTCTTGGTGTCAGGAATCCGGTGATATTCATGCTTAATGTGAATGAACAATTTCATGTGCAATTTTTATCTATAACAATCATTCCCAGCTGCACTTTAACAGTTAATATCTCTGGTTTCCAGGCACCTAGAAATACAATTTTGGTTTCATATGAAAGAGAAAAATATCTTCAAAGTTATGGCCCACTGAAGTGTTCTTAGTGGGCAGGCTGCTTGGAGAAGCTTGGAGGAGGGTGCCCATTGAAGCTTCTATTAGCTCACAGATAAAATAAATTGACTTTTTCTGTTGCTTAATTTTCACACAATATTATGTTCCCTAATGGTCCTGTTATAAACCTTTTCCTAACCAGAATAACATGGGAGCACTCTTGTCATATCGTTCAGCTTTTTTTTGTGTACGTTTGTGTTATGTAAAATTGAGTTTCTACAAAAATTGTTTGGCACCCTCTGTGGATTTAACATTCCCTTTGGGGTATGTATGAACTTCTCACATTTTACTGTATTTAGGAAAGTACATTGTCTTTATATAAGTAGTCTGGATTTCATCATATTTTTGTAGAAATGTTCATGCATTTTTTTCATTTTATCACTTTTTGCTGCAAAGTATACGTTATAAGAGCTCGTATAATGATCCAGCCATTGTTCATGGAACAGAATAAAATAATTTAATAAATAACTAAGCTGAAGCTTGAACCAGCCATCAGCTGCCATCTTTTATACAAAGTCCAAGATAAATGGGACTGCAGAGAAGCGTGTAACATTGTATCTGGTGTTTGCAAGAAAACAGATGGGAGGAGGACACAGGATGGTCTAGTAAAGAGAGAGTTGTAATTTCATGCAGTTAGCAAGTGTCATAGGCTTGCCTAAAAAGGTGAGTTTTAAAAACATGTTTAAAACTTTGGAGGTTAGGTATTAGTTTGAGAAAGGCATTCCAAAGAATTGGTGCAGCTCGTGAGATGTGCATAAGAGGTTGTGAGGAGATCAAAGGAAAGCAAACAGAAGCCTTTCAGTTTAGAATCAGTTACAATTGACTAATTTACACAGAAGGGTTAACTATCTTCCACTGTATACAATAGTTACAACATACAATAGTTACCATGTGGTATTACTATAACAGAAAGCGTATTAATTGCTTAACGATGCAGGGTGAGTATGCTTGTTCTAATTAGCCGGTACTTCCTGCATAAGCATCCTGTGCAGAGCTGTTTCCTCTGTCACCCCTCTGTGGGTTGCCTTAGCAGCCAGAGGTCTGAACAAGACCTCTGTTACTGCAATTTGTAGTGACTGATTAGGCCAAAGTTCAAGACTGAGTCTAATAGGCAAACTGTTAGTGTAATAATAGACAGATACAAAACATTCCAATACAGAGGTACAGCAATATATTGTATGAGGCAACAAGCTATCCCAAGCGACATTACCCTATTGAGACAGAAAAAGAAATATACACCAAACAACGCCCTTTCCCCCTCAGTAATGATACTGTGTTAAAAACTTAATACATTTTCAAATACCCACAAAATGAGTATTGTGGTATTTGTAGTGACCTTGGCAAAGCATATATTACATTATTATACCAGAACTGTGAAAGGTATAAAAATGTAAAAAACATTATTTCAAAATTGCAATTATAGATGTTCCTACCTACCAAAAAAGTTAAAAATTAGTAATTAACAGCAATCAAAAAGTTATCTTATTCCAAAATAAACACCCTAAAAATGCTCTTCTGTTTGAGTAATAAAAAAGCTATAGTTACAGCATATAATCAAATGTGAAATATAAGAAAACCTGTACATGTTTGGTGTTTCCTTGTTCATGCTAACTTACAGAATAAATCTATCATGTTTTTATACTGTGATGATATCTGCTCCTTCACAGGAAAGAATTTTACTTTTTTGAACCCATTGGAAAACACAACTCAAGGAATTTATTTGCATGTCCATGAAATTCCTGCTATCAAGGAATTATTTTTCTTTTGATGTTTTTCCTGCAGCAGTGTGGTGCGGCCCTGGGGTGCAAATGTTCGCCCTCCATGGCCAATATTTACATGGCTGTATGGGAGGAGAATTTTCTCTTCTCTCCCGACAGACCGTTCGTCTCCCATATCAAGTGGTATGGTTGTTTCATCGACGACCTGCTCTTGATATGGGAGGGGACCGAGGTCAAAGCCAGTAATTTTGTTAGATACATTAATAAAAATGATATGAATTTGAAATTTACCTCTTGCTCCAATCCACATATCATTCATTTTTTGGATATCTCCCTTTCGGGAAAACACACAGCACAGATTAGCCCCTATATCAAACCCACTTCTTCTAATTCAGTATTAGATGCTATATCGTGCCATCCTTCGCATGTCATAGAAAATATACCGGTGAGTGAACTAGTTAGATTAAAACGCAATTGTACTAACCCTAATGAATTTTATGAGGTTAATAAAAGACGTTATCCCCCATGGATGATGTCTAGAGCTACCGAGATAGTGAATAATATTTCTAGTGACAGTCTTATTAAAAATAAAAGTCGCAGGTACCAATTGGTCACAAATGATAATCATTTCCCTGTAACATTTTCCACTTCTTACAGTACTTATTATTAAAAAGTTGCTGTATATGGATAGCTCCATTTCCACTTTTTTAAAAACTAATGTCAAATTCATATCCAAAAAGGCTCCAACCCTTGGTTGCATCTTGTCACCCAGTTTAATTTTGTCTTCACAGACTAAGAAGGATACATGGTTAACCACCAGAGGTTTTTTTAAGTGTGTAAACAGTAAATGTATGCATTGTAATCATGCGATTATGTCCATATATTTTCAATCCCCATATGTGGAACAACAATTTAATATCATGAGCTATATTAATTGCAACACTACATATGTTTATTTGATTAGCTGTACAAGTTGTAACCTCCAATGTGTAGGGTGGACGAGTGGTGCTTTAAAAACACGCATCAGAAGGTATCTTTCTGATGCTAAAAACCGTGATGCGGTTAACATCTCAATGGCTTCAAAACACTTTCAATTGGTCCATGTTGGTGACTGTAGTTCCTTCTCCTGCCAAGGCATAGAGAGGATATTCAGTTTGCCACGGGGAGGGGATCGAAAGAAAAAAATCTATAACCCGTGAAACGTTTTGGATTTTTTGTTTGGAAACTCGTGTCCCGAAAGGGTTAAATAAAAGATTGGATGTTTTTTATTTATCTTTTTTGTGTCACACTTAAGATCAAAAG
The DNA here is from genome assembly GCA_019512145.1 of Engystomops pustulosus. NCBI lineage: Eukaryota > Metazoa > Chordata > Amphibia > Anura > Leptodactylidae > Engystomops > Engystomops pustulosus. Next base: position 101,558,647 of record CM033642.1, read on the forward strand.
CATATGTGTAAGTATCTTGGTAATCTTTACATGTTCTTATTATTTATTTATTTATTTATGTTTGTTTGCAATTCAAAGAGTGATTTTTAAAACTGTGGGCCAGGGAATTGTTCGTGCCTATTGGTTCAGCGAACACATGACCCAAATTGTTAGCTGTATAGCCTGGTAGTCATTGCGGCTTTCTGTTTTTGTTTTCAAACTCTTTTTATTGTTTTAAAACATACAAACATTAACAGGTAGCATTTGTTTGTGGTAAAACATGGTGCATGCATAACCGCTTTTGTTAACAACATTGGCTATACAGTTGAAAGGTAACCATTAAATAAATTCCTTCCTGTTATATCGGAGGCATTCATGTCAGGCTACTCAAATGAGTGCAGATGTAAGCTTATTCTTTTAACTTAAATACAACATTTCGAAATTGTACAACCATGCAAAGACAGGACGGGGTTGTGGGGAAGAAGGGGGGGGGTGGTGGCATAAGAGAATAGTACATCCTTAATTGGGTGCTTTTTCCAGGTCGGTTACATTGTATGAGTGAATTTGGCTTTCGATAAAGTGTAGACATTTTTCATAATTCCGTCTTTTCCTAAATGGGAGTGTACAACATTTTCAGTCCCTTTTGGACATGCATTTTCTCCATGGGCCCTAAACCTTAAGGAAACTCTCTTTTACCCATATCCCAGTGGACCAGCCCCTCCATGCGGTAAATTTCTTCCGCCTTTTGAAGCCACATGTGTTTATTAGGTGGGTTGGGGGATCGCCAGAGTTGGGGGATTAATAATTTAGCTGCTGTTATCAAGAACGTCGGGAGGTTATCTACTCCTGGTTTAAGCTTGTAGTTTAGGATCCATAGTAGAATAAGTTTCGGGTCTAATTTCAATTAAGGTAGACAAATTTGGTTAATTTCTAATACAATGGATTGCCAGTATTTTTGTATTTCAGGACAAGTCCACCACAAGTGGTAAATATCACTGTTTGAATCCTGACATCTCCAGGGTCTCCATAACTAAGATGAATAGGCTGGGAGACAGTGGGCACCCCTGCCGTGTGCCGTTGGTGATCGGAAAGGCAGTCGACAGGGTGCCATTCACCCTTACCCTAGCGTTTGGTGAAGAGTAAAGGGACATGATAGCTCCTACAAATTGTTCCGGAAAACCCAGCTTCAGCAGTGTTAGTTTCATATATAGCCAACTTACTCTGTCGAAAGCCTTCTCAGCATTAGTGCCAAGAAGGGCTAATGGCAGTTTATTCTTCCGAGCATATTCCCTCAGTCTGATAACTCTACAGGTATTATCCCTCCCTTGTCTTACTGTGACAAATCCCGTTTGTTCTTTTGTCATTATTTTTGGCAATAGTGTGCTTATTCTTTTGGCAATGACTTTGGCTCACCATTTCACGTCCGCATTCAACAGTGAAATAGGACAGTAGCTGTTGCATAAGCTTGGGTCTTTTCCCTCTTTGGGGATTATTGTAATATGTGCTTCTAGTGTGTGTGGGGGGAGTGTGCCTCCTGTTAATAAGGCGTTACATAGATCTGTGAATTGGGGTAATAGTATGTCTTTTAGTTTCTCGTAGTAGATTAGCGGTAGTCCGTCTGGGCCTGGTGCTTTCCCTATGGGGATGCTACTTAAGACTGTATTTAATTCTGTCCGTGAAAAGGGCTGCAGTAGAGCGTCAGCGGTGGGAGGTCTAGTTTATCTAGAAAGGCGTCAATGTTGTGTGGGGTCTGTTCTGCTTGGTGCGGTAGATTGTATAAGTCACTTTTGGATTTTTTGAAACTCTGTAGCAATCTTCTCAGTTGCTGATGTGTGTGTACCACTATTTGTGGAAATGGTATGTATGTACGCATTTTCCTTTTGCTTTTTAATTAATGCCGACATTAACTGTTTCCCCTAAAATTTGCTCTTTGAGATTTGCAGCAATGTCTAAAAGCTCTTGAAATACAGATTCAGCTTTACTCTTTTTATGTGCTGATTCTAAAGAGGAAATACGGTTCAACATTCCATTAAGAAATCTGGTGCTTCTTTTCTGGATATATGTTGCGATGGAGATAAAGTCTCCCCTTGTATGGGATTGAGAGGTCTTTCCTATTGGTGAGTGTAAAATATTCTTGTAGTTTGTCTCTAACTGTGTTTATGTGCGTTGGGTCTTCAAGTATTGTGGTATTTAATTTTAATGTCCAGTCTGGGTTGGGAAGGGACGGGATGCATATGGCCAGTTCTGTCGGTGCGTGGTCAGAGTGTAAGATGCGACCTATTTGAGCTGATTTGATCCATTCTACCTGTGGGTCTAAGATAAAAATTTAATCCAATCTGTGGTAGGATTGGTGTGTCACTGAAAAGAAGGTATAGTCTTTTATTGAGGGGTTCATTAATCTCCAAGCATCTACCAGATGCAGTCTGCTAAGCTCATCTTTTAGGGATGCCAGCTGTTTGTATGACATGTGGGTCTGGCCTGTAGTGTCTAGCAAGGGTCAATGCAGATATTAAGATCTCCACCTAACAAGCAAAGGCCCTCCTTAAATAACTCAAAATTCTGGAGTGTATTCACGAGCCACTGCACTTGCGCCGTATTGGGTGGTAAATATTAGCAATGGAGACTAGCTCTCTCCCTATTAGTCCTTTAATGAATAAGTATCTGCTATTTGGGTCAGACATTTCAGCTAGTAACTTAAACGGGACTGTTTTGCGCACCGCAATTGAGACCCCTTTAGAGGCTGTAGCACTAGTGCTATGAAACCATTGTTGGTAATCTCTTTGCGGGAGTTTAGGAATTTTCCCTTCCTTAAAGTGGGTTTCTTGTATCAATATCACATCTGCTTTATTTTTTTTCATTAATCTAAGAATTTGGTGGCGCTTGCAGGACTCGTTCATACCTCGTACATTATAGGTAACAATTTTCACATCAGACATTTTGGAGGTCATATGATATTCAACCTGTGGCTTTTGTTTGTATCACCCAGTCACTCGTCTGTTCGGATCTTGGATTGGATCCTTTTCTCTGGGGGTGGGATGTGTATGTGTGTGTGGGGAAACGCAAGACAAATGAATACAATTGAAACTAAGTAAAAAACATAACTGATTTGCTTTGGTAGGCTAGTCCTTAGGATAACCCTACTGTTTCTGATGTAGTTTCGTGGACTCGCACTTCCTAGTAGGATGTGTCTCACACTGCGGGGCATAACTTTCATCGGGTAAAGACAGACCGGGTATCTCTTATTGAACTCTAACTGTTAACTTATTCCCTGTGTTGTTTAGAATTCAAACATAAGTCAAACATTTAACTGTTGAAATATTTTGAACCATTGGATTAGTCTCCCTTCAACCATCTCAATCCGAGTTGTTCTTATGCCTCTTTTTCTTATTGCTGCTCGTTACTTTCCAAGTGTCTATGCTTAGTGGGATGGGTAGAGTGGTATCCTCTTGGACCGGCATCCAGGAGGGCACTTGCATTGGTTCCATGTTTAGCTGGTTCCATGCCACTCTAAGGTCTTCTTGTGTGCGAATCACTATCTTCCTTCCATTTTTAGTTATTAAAATACCGAAAGGATACAGCCATCGAAATTGCAGGTGTTGGTTGAGCAGTTTCTCATTAGTCTCCTCTTCGCTAATGTGGATGGCACTAGATCTTGGAAAATAGAAATGTCTTCTTTTGCATACTTTAATTGCATACTTTAACTCCTTGCTCCTTTCAGAATATCAGCCGCGTTGGTGTATCTAAGCAGGCCGCATATAAAATCCCTCAGAGGGTCTGTCGGTCGAGGTTTTGTGCGTAGCACCATGTTTATGTGCTCTATGTGGATCTGGGAAGCCCGTTCTGGGCCTAAAATGTCTTTGAAAATTTTTGACGCTAGCTTAGGTAGACTATCATGCGGGATATCCTCGGGGAGTCCTCGCAGCCGCACGTTCTTTCTGCGGATGCAGTTCTCTTGGTCCTCTACCCACAGAAGCGCTGCATTAAGCTCGTGGTTCTCTAGTTTGCTGCGGACTGCTTCCCCAAATTCCAATAAGGCACCTTGTCTGCATTCCAGTTCCTCAACCCGCGTGCCAATATGGCTCATGTCCGCCTTAATTTCTGCCAGTTCTTTCGCTATCGGGTTGAGGGCCTGATACAGGGTGTTTTTTATAAAGTTCTGTGACACCGTGGTAGTTGCATCTTCCCCTCCCGCGTCATAAGTCTCTTGCTGTGACGGTGCCATCTTGTGAGACTTGCCCGGCGGGGTAGACTGCTTTCTTTTCAAGAACTTATCTAAATCTTGCGGCTGGGAGCTTGAGAGGTGCGTATCTCTTTGTTCTTTTGGAGCCAAGTTGCCGTATTTCACCATTTCGGCTGAGGTAAGGTGGCTTTTGTAGCTGTTTCAGGAGTTTCATGTCGGGAGCTGATCTCTCACGCGGCCATCTCCGTGCCTGGCTTGGCTCCCCATTGCGGCTTTCTGCAGCCTTGAATAAGGATGTAGTTTTCATCCGAAATGCATAGGCTTTTTACGTGGTCTCTTTGTGTCTCCATGTCCATTTTTAATTTACCTGTATGGAATTCCGATGAAATGAATAAAGAATAATTATGCTGAATTCACATTGGAGTGGAGCTTACTCTGAATCCGGCTATTTGTTTTTTCATAAAGAGCTCTGTGACGGCCTAACAAATTGTACTTCATGGTGACGGCATTTAATATTCCATCCCGTGTACTGGGAAGCAGGAAAAAAATTCCAAATGCAGTGAAAATGGTGAGAAAACGAATTTGCGCTGTTTTCTTGTGGGCTTGGATTTTACAACTTTCACTGTGTGCTCCAAAGGACATATCTAATTTATTCCTTCGGCCGGTACGATTACGGGGATACCAAATTTGTATAGGTTTTATAATGTTTTCATACATTTAAAAAAACATTTTATTGGCCATCTTCTGGCACCAATAACTAATATAATAATAATAATTTCATAATAATTTCATACTTTGGTGTACAGAGCTGTGGGTGGTGTCATTTCTTGCTACCTTTGATGGTGTTTTCATTGCTATCATTTTTAAGACTGTGCTACCTTTTGATCACTTTTTATTGTTTTTTTTATAATTTTCAAAATGGCAAAAAGTGCCATTTTCGACTTTGGGTGCTATTTTCTGTTACGGGGTTAAACTTAGTGAAAAAACTTAGTGAAAATCTTGGGCAAAGGGGGTGATTTGTATTTTTAGTTTTTTTTATTATAATTTTTTTAAAAACTTTTTTTTATTATTACTTTTACTATTTTTCAGACTACCTAGGATACTTTAACCGTAGGTTGTCTGATCGATCCTATCATATACTGCCATACTACAGTATGGCAGTATATGGGGATTTTCCTCCTCGTTCATTACAATGTGCTGATAGTACATTGTAATGAATGCGTTAAAACAAGACAGCCTCTGGTCTTCGGAAGACCCAAGGCTGTCATGGTGATGGATCGCTGCTCCCCCATGACGTCTTCCTGATCACGATCGGCGGGTGTTACCGGTAAGCCCCCGCGTCGGAAAGGGTGAAAACAAAAAATAATCCCTAATTACAAGAAGCAAAAAATGTCTGTTGGAAGTTGTACAAAAAATTTTTTAAGAGACCTGTGTCCTGAAGGCCATTTTAAGCCATTTCCTTAGGGGGTTAAATGGCAGAGGTTACTGCAGAAATATTATCAAGGGGCCCTTTGCGTGGAAGAACATGAGCCAATATGCTACTAGTGAAAGTTCATTGGAGAACTTGGTCAAAATAAAAATTGATTGAAAAGGTTTAGTTATTTAAATTAATATTGATAATGGAGGTTCATTAAGACTCCAGGTGAAAGATTTGTTGTCTCATTTGTATATTCTCCATTCTTGTTACTTTATAATGTTAGTTCATGCTTTGGTTTGAAATGTAAATGACTGGGTCAGCTCTTGGGTTGGTTTCTTGCTTCAGAGCACAGATAAATGGAATCAAGCAATGCTCCTTTTCAACCCAATGATTTCTTCTCAATACTTAGAGTGTTTATATTTATGCATTTATGTGTTTCAAGCCATTTAAAGTTTACAATTCTGTGGCAAACAGCAGCAGAGAATTCATCTATTCACTGAGCTGCTGCACGGAGCTTACCATCAGGAACACACAAGTTAGGATATTTTTTAGAATAAATGTATTCATTCTTTTGAAAATATGAATGTAAAGCAGAGCAACTGTGAATATACAGTTCCCAGAGCACTCATCCTAACATGTTTTTAGATCAGCTGACATGACCCCTGCCTTTTATTCTTTGGTGCATTACAATAAGCTAATGGATGCAGTGAAGAATTGAAAAGATAGTGACACAGCACACTGTGGAGCAGGAAGAACTACTTAGTATTACATTGAAGTCACTTTTCTAACAATCTAATCTTTTTAAGCCATGTCAAGCGACTATCAACTTATTATAATAACTTCAGAGCTAATGTCAGCTATGGGCTAGATGCAAATAGGAAAGTTGTTATTGCACATAAAGTTTCTGGTTTTTCATAAATATAATGTAATGTATATGCTGATTCTTTCTTGTTTAAATAGTAATAAAAAAGAACCCAAAAAAGGAAAATCAATTACCTGAGGGCCAAATCATTAACAACAATTTGGAGAGTTACCTTATCTGCAAAAACAACCAAATGTACATAAGCTAGTGGAAAGTATCAACAATACATAAGCATGTTAAAGGGAATCTGCTTTTTTAAACACAATCTCCCACTCTGCTTTTATAATTAACATCAATGGTTCTAAACACTTTTAAAAGTTTAAAAAGTTGATAAAAGTATACCTGGCTCCCTACCAGGAAACTGCATCGGGGCAAGTCCTAAGTGTCATCATCATCATTATCTCCTCTCTGCTAGCTCTAGAGCAGTGATGGCGAACCTTTTAGAGCCTGAGTGCCCAAACTTCAACCAAAAGCCACTTATTTATTGCAAAGTGCCAGCACAGCAATTTAAGCAGTAATTTATTTCTCCTTGTTCTTTGACAACTTTCAATTGTTCAGCCTCCTAAAGACACCAACACAGTTGAAAGGAGGAGGGCAAATTCCTCTATCATTGTAGGAAGATTCTGCAGGAAGATTCTGGGTGCCCACAGAGAGGGCTCCGAGTGCCGCCTCTGGCACCAGTGCCATAGGTTCTCCACCACTGCTCCAAGATTTGCTTGGAGCGCAGGATCAGCTAACGGCTACATGAGGAAGAAGGTAGAGAGTTAGGAGAGCAGAGTGGAGACAATGATGATGTCATCCCCATGACTAGATACAATGATAATGTCACCCTTGTGACTTGATGCATTTTGATGGCAGAGAGCCAGGTATACTTTTATCTACTTTTAAAGGAGTGTGGACTAATGTTAATGATGAAAGCAGACTGGATCCTGATGACAGGTTCCCTTTTAGCTAAATTCATACTATATAGTAAATGGTAATATACCTTTTGCTTTAATTGAAATATAAAAAAATATTTTTTGTTTAAATTGGTCCTTTATTATCAAAAGCACAAAAATGTAACTTTATACAGAGCTGATCACAAATCATGCACCATTTAGAAAGCGAAATTCCCCTGCTAAATCATTTTGATCTGGGGATTTAACATATATTTTCCTTGGAAAGCTTCTGAAGCACTTCTGCTCATAAACATAAAAATGGGTCAAGTAATGGGTACCTGACATCATACCATACAGACACAGCATTAATGGCTAATCGATCACTGTACCTTTTACTTATTCTGTATGTTGTACTTGGATTAACTAGTGGAGATTGGAGGATACTAATTTCCTGTGCACTTGCTGTTTACCTTGTAATCCATCCCTTATCTGTATGTTTGAAATTAATTATTTAATATACAGGGTGTTTCAAAAAGGTCAGTATAGTGAAATATCTTGTGACATACACATTGGATGGAGAAACTAAAAATATATGTCTAAGGTTTTTTTTAAAAATCTATCTATGATACCAAACTTTAAATTTTAAAATGGGAATTTCATTCCAGATTCGCATTCCCCAGGTAAAATTGTATTGATTCAATTTACCATTCAAGTAATTTTCATTGACTGATGGCACTTTAATAGCCAAAAATAAAATTAGTAAAAAGTTCTTTAAACATGGGGATAGTTTGAGAAATACAAATACAATCGGATTGAAAATAAAAAAATACGTACCAAATATGTTTGAAATCTATCCAATGATACTAAATCTATCCAATGACTCTGTAAGGTGGAGGTTATGCTACATTCAGTGTAACCCAGAAACAACGATGTGGACCAGTAGTTTTCTGTTCTCTTTGGGGTGATGGTTTAATGTGTGCCCCCTTTGCCTTTCATACATTGGAGATCTTGATTAACGTAAGTTTCCTTTCCTCTAAAGATTGGGAATTTTCTTGTTGCCTACAAAGTTTTCAAATATGGAAGACTCTACATTAAGCTTGAATAATGTAGACATTGGATAGCTTTTAGAAAAGTATTGCATACATATGTTTTCAGATTTTGGATCTGATGTGTATTTATTAAAATATCCCCTTTTTCAATGTTTTTATATTGTCTGTAGTGTTTCAATTTATGAACACTCACGATGTGCACCACCTAATGAATTTCATAAAGACCAAAAAGAAACGGGGGACATGGGGAAAGAAGAAGGAATTGGAAAGAAAAGAAAAAGGTGTGAGTGTAACTATAAAAATTAACTTTTATTAATTTCTTAAAATTATTTAGTGTAGTCTCATACTAATATGTAAAAAATTCTAGTATGGCAGTAAATTTAGCTGCCGTACTTTTATCCTAGTCACATGGGTGATATAGAGACACCCTGGGATTTACATTTGGATATGGGTGCCCTTATAATTTATTATACCCTCCCGAGTTCTATGTTTCTCCCACGTTATTATGTTGTGGGGATTGAAGAATCAGGGACAGAGCTTTTAGGATTGATCAGTCCCAGCGCTACTTGGCAGCATAATACAGTGCTGTGATCATGTCTACTGCCACTGTCAGGGTAGCGATCGTGATGACAGTAAGGTTTATCGCTCCCTAACTAAAGACACAGTATCGCGCCAGCAGTTAGCTTCCGTGACAGGATTGTGGCTCTGAGGAACATACGCCGCGTTTCCCTTTGCTGCCGCAGCGCGAATACGATCGTTTCAGCTGGCGTGCGTCCACGCCACCGAGGCTGTCAACTTGTTTGTGCACTGATGACTGAATTCTATCTCTGTGAGTATTAATTGCTGCTGTCCCTGATAGAATCTGTCCCTGAACTGTGACTAAAGTTAAACTAATAGTGTCCCGACACATGTTTCGACGGGTCTCCCCGGCTTCTTCTAAGGGCCAATGTTTTTATACACATTCCGATTTTTAGCGATTACAGCACCAACTGTCACCAAAACTAAAAAAGACATAGGATAAATCAATGTAATTTTCCAGTGGAACCGAAATATTCATTAAATAATGGGGTGTCCCATTTAAGATTTTTAAGAGGCCAATTTTGGTGTCATTTGATAGATTTTTGAAAAATATTTGACATATTATTTTGATCCAATGTTTATTTTGCAAGATATTCCACTGTCCAAACCTTTTTTGCCTAGGCTTGTAATTGATGTCAGGCTGAGGCAGATAACATGACTTGAGTAAAAAAAAACTTCTAAGCTAATTGTTTTATATATGTCTCTTTTTTTTTAAATTAAAATTAATAAATTTGTTAGAACTTCATTGACTTCTTGTATTTGGGTTTGGTCACTAAAGATCAAATCCTGGCTCTTTATTCATATTAAAATATTAATATGTTTCTATGCCATGAAGGGTGTATGGAGATTGCTCATGAGCTCAGCTCTCTCCATACGGACACTTGTTGTTAACTGTCACTATCAGTGCTAACTCTGATAACAACAGATAAACACATAGCTGAAAAGTGCTATATATAGGTGTCTTATCTTGTGTCTTACTGATCTGGCTCATATCTCAAGTCATGTCACAAGGATTGTTGAAAGTGGGGCATTGAATAGCAAGCTGCAAAGCTGCAAGTGGTTCTAAAACCCCAAAACTGTGAAGGTGCTCCAAGGGTCCTGAAACCGCAGATTGAAAAGGGTCAAAAGGGATGCATCCTCCATTCCCGAAGATGCTTGATTGTAGAACCACATGTTGGAAATGAATTCCAGACTTGTAGGGGCTATAATATTCATACAGCCCAGGGATTATGACAGTCTTAAAGGACACCTGTCATCAGGTCTGTGTCACTAGTCCTGTCACCTCTACCTGTTGGAGCAGATCACAAGGATCCCATCCCAGCCTTTATCTAGTTATTTCATACATTAATCATTGTAAAATCATCTATTTTTTATCATGTAAATGAGGCTGGTCACATGGTCAGAGGCCGTGATGTCACCCCTGTTCCCCCTCCCCTCTCCCCCCCCTGCTCATGTCTGTGTGTAATGTATAGTAAAGCATGGCTAGTGTGTGTCCTGCATCTGCTGACATGCTGCATCCTCCTAATATAAAGGTGAGAGACACAGACATCAGCTACACATGAATCTGACATGTTCTGCTGTAACATGGCTGCCTGGAGCTGCTGTATCTCTCCTATACACACATGCACACACAGGCTGCAGGGGGCGTGGCCACCAGCACCAGGAAGCACATCATTATACAACCTCACATCATTATACAGGCTGTCAGTCATGCACTGGGGGTGTGGCTGTGCCTCCCACTCATGAATAGAGTGGACAGCTTGAATATGCTAATGCTTCATTGGACATTTCACAGGTCATTTGCATACAGCTTTAGGACCTCATTGCTTAGGTTTACAGGCATGTAGAGGGACAATGAAGGGGTCACAAGGATTGTTGAAAGTGGGGCATTGAATAGCAAGCTGCAAGCAATCTTGACTAAGGTAGAAGAAGAAGCAATTGTAAAATCAAATATAAGTGGTTCTAAAACCCCAAAACTGTGAAGGTGCTCCAAGGGTCCTTAAACCGCAGATTGAAAAGGGTCAAAAGGGATGCATCCTTCATTCCCCAAGATGCTTGATTGTAGTACCACATGTTGGAAATGAATTCCAGACTTGTAGGGGCTATAATATTCATACAGCCCAGGGATTATGACAGTCTTAATCTGTCCCTGAGTAGAAGCATAGTTTTCCCTTTCCCAGTCTTGAATATTTGACCATTTTTGAAGAAATTATTCACACTACTTTTTAGCTTAATGTAAAACTGCATGCTGCTAGATTGATCTTGTTTTGGCTTGTGCACATTTTTACAACTATAAGACTATACGTCAAATACCACATCATTAGGCTACATTCACACTGCCGTTGCCCGCTCGTACCGTACCGTAGCGGGCAACGGCAGTGCACGGGGAGAGGAGGAGGAGGTGAGCGCATGTGTGCTGCACCGTACCGCTCCCGTAGGGTGCCCATTGACGTGTATGGAGGACGTATATCGGCCGTATATACGTCGGCCGTATATATGTCCTCCATACGTTAGTGTGAATGTAGCCTTACACTGCATTACAGGGCTAGGCAAATTCCTACCACCTTATACCAAGAGAACTACTCCAAACAGAAATATTCCTACCAAAATTATTTTCAAAAATATATCACATACTTCATCTTTATTTCATATATTAAAAAACATAAACAAACACAGCTGATAATAAGCAAGTAGAAAAAACCAGTGTATATATGCCAGTGAAGCTACATCCCATCCTTAATATACAAGGTATATTCACAATTAGAATAATCTTATAGTGACAAAATCTCAACCATAATTAGACAATAACGGACAGAGTCGGGAAACACGGGGGCACTACCGCCACTCCCCACGGCCTGCAGTCGATGTATATCTTCAGAGATGGTGTAGTAATATAAGATGTTAACACAGATGGTGCTCAGCATGTAAAGTGTAGATAAACGGAAAATAGCATGAAAGAAGACGTTTGCGGCACTCACCCATTAAAATTCTTCTTTATTGTAATCTTCACATAAGATCAGTCCGACATAGTACAGCCAAAGTGGGGCAGAGGTGGGAGCAGGGGGTCAAAAAGAGGCGACAGGCGTTTCGCGCCGTCTGGCGCTTTCTCTAGCCTGTCAACCTGTCAGCCGTTTCGCGCCGTCTGGCGCTTTCTCTAGCCTGTCAGGCTAGGCTGTCGCCTCTTTTTGACCCCCTGCTCCCACCTCTGCCCCACTTTGGATTTTTCAAAATGGCAAAAAAATTCCATTTTCGACTTTGGACGCTATTTTCCGTTACGGGGTTAAACGTAGTGAAAAACCGTTATCATATTTTGATAGATCGGGCATTTTTGGACGCGGCGATAAAATCCAGTATATGTGGATTTTACTCCCCATGCATTACAATGTGCAATTAGCACATTGTAATGCATGGTTTAAAACGAAGTAGCCTCGGGTATTCGGAACACCCGAGGTTACCATGGCGACGGATCGCCGCTCCCCGTGCCGTCATCGGGGAGCAGCGATCCACGACAAGATGGCGGCGCCCATGCGGCGCCATCTCTTTGAAGCGCCATCTCTTTGAGAACACCCGCGATCGGTGCTAGCAATATGCTAGCAATATGTGCTATGTGCTAGCAATATGCAGCAAAGACTTACCGGCTATGGAGAGGGCTCGGCCCGCGAGCCCTCTCCATGCACCGTGACCCGGCGTGCGCCGTACTAGTACGGTGCGCGTCGGGAAGGGGTTAAATAAAGTTTGATACACATATTTGGTTGGAAAGTAAGGGTTCTCCTTAGGGAGATGGCCAATTAAGGTCGTGGAGTTTTATAGCCATGGATGCTCCACTAGGGGGTTTGGTTTTAATCCTGCATCTTGTCATAAGGCTTACTGAAGGTCATACTTGATAGGAAGGGAGCTAGTTTACAAGGTAGCTAAAAGAGGCATGGTTTTCCTTATCCCATCCTGGAAAACTTTGCATATGCGATCCACGACAAGATGGCGGCGCCCATGCGGCGCCATCTCTTTGAAGCCGCCGGCAATGCTGCACCGATCGCGGGTGTTAGCGGTAAGCCTTTGCTGCAATATGCAGCAAAGACTTACCGGCTATGGAGAGGGCTCGGCCCGCGAGCCATCTCCATGCACCAGGACCCGGCGCGCGCCATACTAGTACGGTGCGCGTCGGGAAGGGGTTAATATACAAGGTATATTCACAATTATAATAATCTTATAGTGATAAAATCTCAACCATAATTAGGTCCTAATTCCTAAGCTTCAAGAGTAACTAGTGAACATATGTTTGTGGTCTATTTTGACTGGGTGGAGATGGGGGTTGAGTGCTGTTTATTCCAACCATCTCCATAGGAGCCGGTCTGCTGTGCCACATTACAGGCAGGACTATGACCTGATCTATATTATGCGGCGCACCTGTCCGGTTCGGTCACAGTTCAGTGAAACAGTGCAGTTTCAATTGACCTCTATGGGAGCTGTAAGCCAATTACAATTTGTGCACAGTCATGTGCACACATCCTTAATCTTCCAATGAATTCTCTTCTCAACAGTGATATGTTCTACATCCTTTTTTGAAAGATATAATACATGAAAAAATAAGGCTATAGGTACAATTCTCAGATGATGGAAAAAGAAGCATAAAAGAAAACTATCATATATTTTTCAGGTATTTGGCTCTGGGCATATGAGCAATTATGGCTTCCACTTATAGACATAGGAATCAGGTTGCACATGATTCATCCTACAGCTGGTAGAATTGCATGCAGGTTTCCGTAATTTTGATTGCAAGAATATTAAAGTACCTTAAACCCTGTACAGACATCCAGATGGAAAATGCTAATGGAGTCACTGAACTGTAATGTGTGTAAAGCTATATTATGTGCCTGGCACAACATGGATTCACATGAATAGGTTATTTATGAATGAAATTGAGAATGTTAAACTGATTGCCTTTTAATTCCATTTTTGTAAGGACTATCACCTTAACAGGTCGATTAAAAAAACTGTAATAGTATTCATTGTAAGGGTCCAGAGAAATACAGTAAGGGAGGTTATGTAGATTTCTTCAATATAGTCTTGAAACCTATGAAATCAAGTATGGATCAGTTGGTTACATCTTATATTTGTTATGCTCTTTCTACCCATCTTGGTAGCTGTGACTGCATAGCTACGCGATTCAGTAGAAATATGATCATGTCACTGCCGAGCAGCGAGAATTAATATCCTGTTCATACTATTCCACTTTTTAATAAAATAAACAATATAAGTGGCATGCAGTTCATGCCTTGGGAGATTTCTGCCATGAAATTGTGTATGTCAGTAGATACAGATATCCGTTTCCTGCATAGCTTCTTATTGTCCCATATTATATATTACTCACTCTACATAAAAGCAGGCAGTAAATGTAAATGTTCTGCTTCACATTTAAGCAAATAACTGGATTGCAAGAGATGGGTAAGAGAAGGACACACATAGATTGTATCTTCCTGTCAGTGACTATCTCACAGCTTATAATACACTACATAACATGATGTGTGTCAAACCTGTAGATAAGCCTTCAGATGTAATCAGTTTAATCATAAAATAAATAAAATGCATTTCATGAAATATTACCATCAGTTTTTGAAATCTGAAATAGGATTTTTACATATAGATGCGATTTTCTAAATACCAAGACATTCATTTTTGTTCTTCAAATCCCTAAGACGCATGAACGGTCTGCCTTAAGTGAGCACATTGACACTGTAATGTTTGCTGAATACATCTAGAAGCATTAAAAGGGAATATACACTTTCGATTGGCTTACCGAGTTCTAAAGCATATATTCTGCATAGTGAGGCAAAATTACCATGTGGAGCACTTTGCAAATGTTGCAACTTTATGTACAGCTAGCAAAGGCACCGGAGTTGAATTATGCATCTCAGAGGAGAAATCTGATCCATAATTCAAAAAGAGGACTCACAAAAAAAACAATTTATACAGAAGTCTGCTATGGGAATCACAAATAAGAAAATGATGAGCATATGAATTAAAAACATCAGACCACTCTAATGTCTCTGTTTACGTCAATAAAGGACTTGAGACACTAGAGTGGTCACAGCTCTGTCCCACAAGTCTTTTCATTTAAAAGAATTTAATTTTACTTGAACTTCCTTCGTTTGGCAAAATGTTTGGCAAATATACGCCATCCATTTCTTTCTTTAAAAATGGAAATATTGATAGGAAAAAGACGGTAACATGACTTTTATTGCTTGTCTTTTGAACAAGCAGTTCCTTGATATACAAGTGAAATGTAAATAAGAGCCTGAAAATAAAAGAAACATCAAGATAAATCCACTGTGGAATGGAAAACCTTTTCCGTTTTTATCTATAATGTAAAGAGTACATATATTTGAACTCTTGCTATGCTTAAACATTGCTTTTTCCAAATCGGTTTTATTTTCTCTCATTGTATGATTGATGTCTATCATTATGGAATGACGTGATTATTTAGAACTTGTAAGTTTGGCTATACATCTCTGTTCACCACTGATATTTTCAGATGTTTAGTGTTATTGAATTTCCTGTTGATGGTGAAGCCAGTGTAACTGATTTTAAGTTCCTTAAACCATTGTTTCATTTAGAGTAAAGCCACCCTTCGATAAATATAAGCTTTTAAGCTGCCAGAGAAGATTTCTACATCCGTGTGGTAAACCTCATATACTATAAATAAACATTTTAATATTTTATCATTAGAAATGAAAAGAAAAACATTTGCAACCTTGAAGATAACTGCAATCTGTTTGTCTGTAGCTAATGAATCATATAAAATAGTATTTAGGGAGAAAAAGGACGACCAAAGATGTAACTGTCAATAGGACAGCTACTGGAACTAAACGTGCAAAGGCTAGATAAAGAAAAATGCTAAAAACTTTAAGAACCTACTTTTTAAAGTCAATAAGGTTGTCATAAAATTATTAAATATTTTTAGAAAAAATAAATCCCATTATTTATCTTTACTTTTATGACCTAACTGATCCCAAAGTTAGGAATTTAGAGTTCTCCTTACGGAGACTGCCAATTAAGGCCGCCGTGTAGGTGTGTGAAGTCTTATAGCCATGGATGCTCCACTAGGGGGATTCTGGGAAAATATGCAAAGTTTTCCAGGATGGAAGTCGGTTCCTTCTAGAATAGATATTCTGGTTTGGTTTTAATCATGCATCATGTCATTAGGCTTACTTAAGGTCATGCTTTTCAAGGTAGCTAAAAGGGGCATGGTTTTCCTTATCCCATCCAGGAAAACACAACATATTTTAACAGGATCCCAAAGTTAGAAAGAGTGAAGTGCCCAGAAAATATATTAGTCGGAGAAGCAAGCAGTCAGCTTGAGATGTGGAAATACCAAATGACTTCATACTCATAGTAAGTGGTTCAACGCATCACAGGGAGAAACCTGCATAATCTCCCATTGATGAACTTAAGTAGGCGTAAGTAGGTGTGTTTAGGAGGATACAATGGGAGGGGTTCAGAGACAAAAAATTAGCTAAGCAGTATATTATAATATAACATGTTTTATGTTTTTTTGTGAGGTTGGGATTGTTCGATTATGTTTTTATTTATGACAAAGGAGTATTAAGCAAATGTATGATCACATATGTATAATTAAGGATTATTAACAGATTTTGATGATGCCAAGAGCATGCCCCGGAAAAAGCAAGAATACTTGGTGTGCAGTAATTCTGAGGATTTTATGATTTACACAACTTTATATAAGAACTTTATTTAACAACACAACTTAAATTTTAAGAAAACTCCAGAATTCTTGGGATAATTTGCACTATTTCCACTCATAACCTTCATATATATATATGACCAGTACCAGTACCAGTGACACCAGTGGTACTCTTTGCATAGCAGTGGCAGTTCTATGGTTCTTGGAATATTAGTATAGGGTGTGATTACACACTTAGCATTTCCTGAAAAGATTGGTAAAGTGAAGATACACTAAAGGAGTTGGACGCAGGAAGAATTGCATTTTTGTATTGTTGTCTGCCAACCTCTACTACTTGGTCTTGTTTTGAAGTGCAGGAAATACCTCCAGGTTGAAACAGGTGACTGCTGGAGTTACCTTATATACTCGAGTATAAGCCTAGTTTTTCAGCACAAAATTTGTGCTCAAAAACCCTAACTCGGCTTATACTCGAGTCAACTAAAAACATAACGATAAAACTCACCTTTCTGACGTCACCCATAGGTCCTCTTCTGTCTGTGACAGTCTGAGACAGAATAGGACCTATGGGGGACGTCGGAAAGATGATGGGAGGCTGTAACCAATGCATTTCCCACCCTCGGCTTATACTCGAGTCAATAGGTTTTCCCAGTTTTTTGTGTTGAAATTAGGGGTCTCGGCTTATACTCGGGTCGGCTTATACTTGAGTATATACGGTAATTATTGCCTCAGTACATATGTTTTGCATTGCATTTTATATTTGTTAAAATAAATACAAATTATATTAACAATAAAAAGTTTATAGACATACATTTAAAACAATGGATTTGGCCATCTAAACCACAACTATAGCAATCAGCAGTATTAAGGGTCGTACTTGAGTGATGTCCACTTGTCAGCATGCTTTGAACAATGCATAAGAAAGTGCTTAGTTACATGGCAATTTGAAAGTATCTATTAATTTAGAAGCTGGATTAATAATCTCCCTTAAAAGCATATAGCAATTTAATTTGTAGAAGAAGAAACAGAAGATTCATGAGTGCAGTTTACAGGGCATGCTACTATAATTATTCACAACGCTGGATTTCATATACAATAGCTGTCTCTTTGTATGCACTGTGCATGCTGGTAAATAATTACATTCACATGGATATACATATCTTATTTTCATATGATATATGGATTAACAGTAATGGAAAAAGAAGAGTGATTGGCTGTGGTTTCGTATTAGCATGAAGCATAAGCAGATATATAAATATATTGAACTTTACAAACCATTTCTATTCTGTTTACTATGAAGAGTTCATTTGTCTGATATTTGAAGTCTAGTTTGGTCTCATTACCCTAACCTGAACTTTTAACTATCTTGTTCCAGTCCCTTAAGAACCAACATTTTAGAATGACCTATTCATTCTTTCTGTAATCAGTTTTTTAATATAATTCTCTATTTCTACTAGTATCTGTGGCTCTAACTTTTAGATCTTATTGTGCAAACTCTAGAAATCTACTGAGCAGCTCTCCAGAGACTGAGCCTTAACCGAAGAACAAAGCTTTGATGTAGGACGTGTATATTTTTAAGTTGAAAAAATAAAGAGAGAAAACAATTGCAGCACAGCCCAAACTTTTTTCTCTTAGACAAAGGAGAAATATTACATTGATGTTCTGCCTTTGAAAGTTTTCTATTCAAAAGGATTTATATTAGTTCTAAAATTAACGCCCTTAAAAGACTATATTTTACCTTTGTATGAAATAATG
The DNA here is from genome assembly GCA_019512145.1 of Engystomops pustulosus. Lineage (NCBI taxonomy): Eukaryota > Metazoa > Chordata > Amphibia > Anura > Leptodactylidae > Engystomops > Engystomops pustulosus. The sequence continues at coordinate 101,577,042 of CM033642.1, forward strand.
CCCTTAGACCTACTGTTTATGTGGATGAAATTGTATAGTAGCATCTGTGGGATAGTCGGGTTGTGTGAGACCACTGTCACTATGCTATAGACAAGGTAGGATTCTGTGGTTGTGAAATATTAAATTAAAATAAAATATTAAAATGGTTTCCCACAACGGTTAATTTTGCTCTCCCCCTCAAAAAATGGGAATTTATTCATAGAAAAAAAGAGAAAAAATTCCATGTTATGTGGGATCGGTGGCTTGAGTCACCACTTATGGATGCCCCTGCAATTCCTGCTCAAATGTACAGGCGGTCCCCTACTTAAGGACACCCGACTTACAGACAACCCATAGTTACAGACAGACCCCCTCTGACCTCTGGTGAAGGCTCTGGATGCTTTACTATAGTCCCAGATTGCAATAATCAGCTGTAAGGTGTCTGTAATGAAGGTTTATTGATAATCCTTGGTCCCATTACAGCAAAAAATGTTTAAACTCCAATTATCACTGGGGCCAAAATTATTTTTGTCTGGATCTACAATTATAAAATATACAGTTTCGACTTGCATACAAATTCAACTTAAGAACAAACCTCCGGACCCTATCTTTTATGTAACCCAGGGACTGCCTGTATCGCCAAGTGATTGGTTTAGTGCTTCCCATTTTCTACTGCTGAGGTGACCGTCTGGATGTTGGCGCGGTGTAGATGCATTATCAGGTGTCATGTTCAGTTTTGTTAAGTTATTCTTGTATTATTGAATTTTGATGCTTTTGTTTTTTGTTTTGTTCTTTTAAAACTTTTTTCAAGGTTTATGACCCTTCACCGTGTAGATGTTTGGGTCACTTTTTGCTCACTGTACTACTTAGTATCAAGGACACTCAGGTTCGCACTACTTGTATTGTCTTTTCTACTTGGGTCCTGCATGAACAAGCTTTGTTTGTGATTCACTTTATTTTTTGCACAGATCTTCTCCCTCAATTTCCTTCAATAAACTTTATTATTGATTTAAAGGAATCAGTTACCTATCAAGTGGAAAGGTTATTTATGATTATTAAGATATGTATAAAACATGAAAATAGTTTTATCTGACTATAGATTTTATAGTGTGTTGGTTTTGTAGGAAGAATTTAACTCCTTCCATGTACATCATAAGGTGCAGGTAGTTACGTCATGTGATTGCCCGGGCTCAGAAGCTGAGCAAGGCCGATCACCGCAGGTACCCATCAGTATGTGAAAGCCGGGTTTCCACAGTAACAGCCAGGATTGCAACAGGATCATGGCTGTTTAACCCTATCACATATTAACCCTATTAACTCTATAGGGCATCACCATGAGATACTGACCATTGCTATGGCAGCTCTGAGGTCCGAAGAAGGATCCCAGGGCTGCTGGCAGTAAATGCCTTTTAGATCCTGCTGTCTACCAATGCAGAATGACAGGCTGACTGTATAAAGCTGAACAGCTGCCTCTAAATGCAGGCTTTGTCGATTTTCTTAAAAATGGGAAAAATTGCACACAAAATTCTGAAACTCCTAAAGACCTAGAAAAAAAGAGAGGATGCATAAAAAGGCACATCAACATAAAGAAGACATATGGGAATTTTTTTTGGGAAATGTTAATTATGAAGTTGTTTCATAATTTCATTTAAAACTTTTTCAATTTTTATTATAACCTTTGATAATGACACAGGGAAAATTTATAAAAATAAGGCTACATCCTAAAGCCTTCAAATGGTTAAGTCTCAAAGGGGTTAGAGGGAATCTACCATCAAAGTCAAGCATGCACAACCATCCATGATCTCCATCCTTCTAAAATAAACTTTTTAAATTGAGCTTATGAGCTTGAAGGGCTATGGGTGCGTTATCATAATATCTCTCTACTCTGGCTTCACAGGCTATTGTTACACTGTATCAGCACATCTCAGTCTCCATCTACACTCTGCACTTCCTGTAATCTTGGTAGTGTACACAAAATGGGTACGAGTGGAGGTGCTTCTTCATAATGAAACAGCCTCTTAGCATATTTTTAATAGGGTTATACGGTTAATAGGGTTAATTTTAGAAGAAAGAAAGGCCACAGATAACAAATAGAAGAAGATTACCACAGTCACTGGATCTTTGGTTTATGATGCTTGATTTTGATGATAACTTTTCTTCAATGACTGTCATATATCTTTGAAGCCCCTAGTAAACACTTATTTTGTAACATGCACTTTGTGGGAAAACCATTTTAACCTCTGGGTGATATGTACGTACTGTGTATATTTATGTAATTAACAGGAAGGCCAAGGAAGGAGGTTTACCAGCAGTTTCATCCACAAAAACCTGCAGACACTGAGAAGAAGCAGTCCTGGAGATCCAAGTAATCATTCTTTTGTGTGTGTTAGTGGCACAAAGACACAAAGATACAAGATACTTTTCAGCCAGGTATGATGGACAGAGGATGACACTGATACGGTTGTTATCATATTCCACAGCACTTTACAAATCATGGGATACATAGACAAACAATATAAGACATCATATAACAATAACATGGTCATAAATTGTAGTAGGTTAGTTTGGAAGTCTATTCCCTGTTAAAATTGATATCACTGACTTTGTCATTACACAGATAATACACATATATATATATATATATTGTATATATAAACATATATTTACAAATATATATATATTGTATATATAAACATATATATTATCATTACCATATAGCTATAGTATATATTTATATATACATACTGCTGCGACATATGAAAGGTGCATGAGTTTCTTACTTGCAAGTGCTTGACCTGGTTTCACTTCTTTGAATTCCACATCCATCATGTCTATAAACCAGCACTGACCTCCTTGTGCCCCTTTCTACTTTTTTCCTCTTATGTCTACAAACCTTAAATTCAATTGGCAAAACTATAACAAAGGCTTAATACTTAATATGTGCTATGACTGACAAAATATTGCTTCCTATGACCTTTATTGTCCCCATATCAGAACCTTAACTCACAATTCAGCTTTAACCTGTTCAGAAACGCAGGATGCAAGCATTCAACCCAGCAAGCCCTTTCCATGAATGTAACAAATTCATCTCACTGCTATTACACTCATACAATGCAGCCATACAATATAGGGAAACTACATTTACTTCCCTTTTCTATCTATCCACTAACAGAGTTTGCCACAGTTTAAATGATCAATCTTACTATGTGTTACAATTGTACATGAAAAATACATCTGTCTTCCTATTACAGCTAGATTTCAGTTAACTGGAAAAATAACACTCTTCCTAACTCGCCTTTTTCCTTGAAGTATAGATGATCTTACGGTACTGAAAACACGAGACTAATCATTTCACAAAAGCTGTTTCCTTTCTATGTTGTGCTTTAAATTCTAAATGTCATCAAGATCACAGCACATAAATTCTTTCGCTCCAAGCATGAAATTCTGTATGTTCTTTTCTTTGTTTCATACCGGCCTAACACACAAACGTTGCTCTAAGTCATAAAACACAAAAGCTTTCCTTTATTTTCACATTGAATCCCTTAAAGTCCTTGTTGGCCAATGCTGTACAGAATTTCAAATGACATTCCAACCGCAAAAACAAAAGTATTATTACCACATTCATAACATATTTTTATCTCAACTGTGTGCTATTTTGTGACATGTAAAACTGCTAATAATGGCTGTGACCTATAAAAATGACAGACATATAACATCTGAAATTTTAGTTGCCTCTGCCTCACAAGTAATCCTAATGCCCTTTATGAAAAATTGTACCCTCTGATATAGCCATCTCCAGTAGCAAGTGATTGAGGGCATAAAGATCTATTCTTTATTTCAGGCATTTCTGTCATGTATTCAATTTCCTAATTCATAAGAATAACCTACACTATACTGTATATTTTATAATTGTAGATCCAGAAATATTTTTGCTCCAGTGACAATTGGAGTTTCAACATTTTTTTCTGTAATGGGAATAAGGATTATCAATAAAGCTTCATTACAGACACTTTATAGCCAAACATTGTAGCCTGGGACTAAAGTAAAGTATTCAGAGAGCTTCAGCAGAGTTCACAGTGGGTAGAGGGGTCCTCTGTAACTACGGGTTGTCTGTAAGTCGGATGTCCTTAAGTAGGGGATCGCCTGTACAGAGAAAATGCCCTTGACCTGGGAGATAGGACTGATGTAGCCTCCCTTTCAACCATGCTAGCCCAAAAAAGACACAGAGCTGTGTAACTTTAGATAAATTGACCACAACAGGGTTTTATTAACTATTATGTTAACATAAATACCAAATATGTCAATAAATAACTATCATAAACATAACACAACTCTATCTCTCTCTAAAAATGCTTTAAGGGGTCCTTGAGGGTCCTCATAAAATAACCTGCAATCTCAGCATCACCACTTTCACTACCGTGCTTATTCGAAGACCCTGTGGCTGGTAAACCTATCTGTCTGAGACCAGAGCGCAGTAGGAATTATTCAAACCATTTACTGTATATTCAAGAAGGGGGAGGTTAACTATAACTCTACCCTGCCCCCGTTTATTCACTGAAGAATTTACCTCCCTCAAAGTGAGCAGCGCTTCAAAGACTCGTATATAGAAAACAGAAATGAAAATAAATAATAACATTAAAAATAGGTGGGGCAGATGTGATTAAATTCCTGAACTACACGTGTTCTGCTCTTGGTAGCCCCCACGTCCCATCAGTAGACTACACCCAGTTCAATCAGGTAAGGCCACATCTTAAGTCACCTCCCCCATTCAGTAGTAGATTATAATTTAGGTGGTTTGGGCGGTAGCCATTCTACACATTTATCATGCGACTCCAAATTTAGCTATATTGAAGAACCTTTTTTTTATAGAGACTTTTTTGAAATATCACTAATTTAGGTGTGACCAAACATATGCCGATAATATCAGAGGGGAAGGGCCTTTTCCCACCACTCAGAAATAGCGGTTTAAACATAGAACCACTGCTAATCCAACACTGTGCAATGTCAGATTTATAATTTGGGATTTTTAAAAATAATTCTAAAAAGTCACAAGGTCACTCCAGTCCCCTCCTGGAGTATGTGGTGTTACAATTATTTTACTCTACTTGCAATTATTTAAAAAAACATCCCAGAGAGATTAATTAAAGGTTTAACGCCACTTTAATAATAATCTATTAAAGATGTATTCAGATGTGAAAAGTCACCAGCAGCAGCAAAGCACCAGCGCAGGGACAGTAACGCCCCGTGCCGGCCACTCCCGGCTGGCCAAGCCTAGGGTGACGTGGAGCAGAGGCCCTGATAAATATGCCCCTATGTCTGTCTTTGGCATTCTACTGCATCAGATTTGTTAAAGTGGCTTTGGCTCTTGGTAAATCTGTTTGCAGTATTCTTAATATATATTAATTGTTTGCAACAGTGCAATAAAAATCACAATAAACCATCAAAAGTCACAGCACATAGACAGGGGGAAAGAGGGCTAGAGTCATTTTGTGCCAAAACTCGTTCCTAAATGGAATAAAAGTAACTTTGAAATGGTCTATGTCATTTGGCACAATAGAAAGTCACAACACAGCAACTGTACCACAACTGTGCCAAAACAACGGCACGCATAGACAAAAAAGAAAATGATCCATCACTTCTATCATGTAACATCAAAGATTCAATCAAATAGTAGCACTCTAAAGCCAAACATCTCAACATAGTATAGACCTTATCCACACATATGGAGGAGGAATAACTTCACTATATTTGCTAAAAAGATGCTCTGGAACATCCAATTGTATTTGTATTCAATTTGGAAACCTAACATTTTGATATGCCTCTCAATCTGGCAAGTACATCTTTGTTTTTCTAGAAGAATGAAGTCTTTTTTCATTACTTGGAAATACAATCCAGCAGCATAGAATCTGATGGAAAGAAAAGCGGTTTTAACTCCCTACAGTAAATGTGACAAAGAAATATATTTGAGAAAAAATTATTCTTATCAGTTCCATCAGTGGAAGAAGTTCTAAAAAAATAAAATGTGTTCACTTCTGGTCAAATGTACAGGACTAAAAGAATAAAAATAAAGAAAGTTTGAAAATGCTTGAAATATAAATTTGCTTATAATATATTTCTCAGTGAGAAGGAAAAGCTTACTCCATTAGCAGTTCTCTGTAATGGATGTGAGAACCGTGGAAAGGATGCTGCTGGAATATCCATCTCATTTTTCATTACTTTTTCATGATGAGTGCGATTAAGTACTGCATTATATCTTATTACCTGACATTTTCTTGCTTCAGAGAGACATTTCATAAACAAATGTAGTGGTTTTGTTCCATTAGAACATGCTAATATTCATTTGTACATTGCGTACACTAAATGCCTATAAAGACCAAGGGACTGAAATATGAGATGTGAGAACATGCAAGACAAGTATGATGAGTTATAATCATAAAAAATTAACATAAACATTTTTCTTCTTACCTGTGTAATTTATACAGAGATTTAAAAAAAACAAGATTTTGGCATTGAGTTTTTAGCAGTTCTTATATACATCTAGTACATTTATAGACAATTATAATATCATGTTATTAATAGTTCTTATCAGAATGTTAAAGCTTCATAAATATACATTAAACACAATAACCTTAGCAAAAGCATTTTATAGCATTATCTTGTTTGGAAATAAATTATTGCGCTGTTTCGTTTCTTATTTGTACCTAATTTGTGTAAGTGGGTGAATCTGTCACCCTTCGGCGCCCCCCAGTAGCGATCGCAGGGTTCCTATGATGTCATAGACAGCCAGGCGGTCCTCTGAGGGAATAGGCATGGCCCAATATATGCCCGTCAGTACCTGACAGTGTAATGGACTTCACTATAAACAGTGGAGCACATTATACAAGAGAGCAAGTGATCTCCACACAATGCAGAGACAAAGTATAAAAGAGGCTTTAAGTAAAAAATGAAATAAAATAAAAAAAAGAGTTTAAAAAAAACACAAAAGAACATTAAATCACACACATTTTGTACTTTCACACCAGTACCGACACAGGATAAAAAACTATAAAAGTATTTGTGTGATGACAAGAAACAAGAAAAGGGAAAAATGACGCTTACATTTGCCATTTTGTACTCATATATCACCAAAAAATTATATTACATCCAATCAAAAAGTTTTATGATTCCCAGTGTGTACAAATCAAAACTACAGGTATTTACACCTGTAGTCGGAGATAACTCTGAAAATGGGTGTTAATTAGAGATGAGCGAACATGCTCGTCCGAGCTTGATGCTCGGTTGAGCATTAGCGTACTCGAAACTGCTCGTTGCTCGGACGAACACTTCGCCCGCTCGAGAAAATGGCAGCTCCCGCCGTTTTGCTTTTTGGCGGCCAGAAACAGGGTCCCCTTGAAAAATGCTCGAGTCTCCCATTGACTTCAATGAGGCTCGTTATTCGAGACGAGCACTCAAGCATCGGGAAAAGTTCGTCTCGAATAACGAGTACCCGAGCATTTTAGTGCTCGCTCATCTCTAGTGTTAATCCCTTACACGGCATGGGGTATAAGGGGATTCTGCCTGCTCCCCCTGGATTGAACCTATCCATGTTTTTTACTGGAGGGCCTGGTCCTTTACCCGGCAGTTCTACATTGTTCACCAAGGATCATCCACATAACAGTTTATAGGGTGTGTATTTTTTGTTGAACTGCAATGCATTGGATACTGAAATTATATATTTCATAAACTCTGCTTTACTTTTTTTCTTTCTCTTCTATGCACCATACACCAGTTTAGAAAGATATTTCCTTTCTTAGGACAAAATGCCTAAAAATTACAAAAATGAAAACTTTGGGGTAAATGTCATTTTGTCTTTTTTCAATGAAATATCTGCAGGGTCAGATATGCAGCGCCCTATTGGGTTTTTGATTGCTTATCCCCTAAAGAACCCTCAGGTTTCGCCTTCCCCTCCCCTCCACCCCTTCCTTTGTTTCCTGGTCACTATAGTCCTTTCTTTTCTACTTTAGTTCTGTTCTTCTTGAACTGGTTTATTATATCAATGGATGTATCACACAAGTTTCTCTCGCTAAGTGATGTGCACAAGATAATCATATTGCTTATTTTCTGGATTTTGACCTGATCGCCATATTTATACTTGTCATGTAGCTTATTTGATGTAAAACTTATTGTTTTATACCGTTTCAAAACAGTGTGTCCTTCTGTATGTATTTATGTATGTATTTCCTACTCTTTATGCACAATAAAGAATGATACAAAATTAAAGGTTTTTAGATTTAGAATAAATTCAAAACTTATCATCAAAGTTTTTCAACTAACATGAAGTACAATGTGTCACAAAAAAAATCTCAAAATCACTTGGATATGTTAAAGAATTCCAAAGTTATAACCACTTATAGTGATACATATCAGATTCTAAAAATAGAGTCTGCTTAGGAAGGTGAAAAGTTGCTTCAGTGCAGAGGTTAAGTAGAGTATAAAACTAGTTAAAAAGTTCACGCCTCTGTAAGCAATTTATATTTGTATTAATTGTCATGGATAAGGGCTAGCACTATTAGTAGTTTTCCCCAGTGTGAATACCACTGCTTTTCCATTTGGAGGCTTGTGCCATTTTTATTGATACCTTAGTGATTGGTTATGTCAAGTGAGGTGAATGCATGTAAGTATTTTCTACACAAACTCACAATTCATGCATGCTGCTTCAAATCAATCAAACTGTGTGATATATTTAGATAGTTCTTGTGATTGCCTGTATTTTATCAACTCACCAATAGTACACTTTACCAATCACCAGAGCAGTAAAGTGCACAAAAATGACAAAGGAGAGTTTAAAAGAGTTCACAGGAGATCAACCAACATAATAAATTGAATGGAAGACTACAGAAGAGATAAAAATTAGGGTTATTTACTTTAGGGAAAAGTAGGCTGAGGATAACTATGTATTAACTTATCAAAGGTCCGTATAATGATCTCTCCCATGATCTCTTCATACCCAGGTCTATAACAAGTTTTTAACATTGAAACAATAGTAAGGAAGAAGGGGCGCTCCTATGGTGTAGTATCCTCTGGTTGGTTTCAAATAGGTAATGGTAAGGCTACTAACCTTGTCGAGTTGTGCTGACAGGCACAACTCTGGACAGCGTTTAGTGTTTTTTTCCGTTAGCGTCTCCTTGCAGCTACGCTCCTGGGGTTATTCTTTTTCCATGGGAAAAAATTCCAAGGTTCAAAAAATGTTTCAGTTTGTGCATCTGTGATGCCAGAGGAACCAGAGGAAGCGCTCAGTTCGAGCGCGAAACGCGTAGTTCTTTTTAATTATATCTATTCATTTAATTTATTCAATTTTATTTATTTTTTAAATTGTTACATCTATGTACCAGTACTAATAAACCATATATATCTTTTAAATTGAGCAAATATAGCTTTCCTGCATCACAGATGCACAAACTGAAACAAGTTTTTAACATTGAGGCCAATAACACTGTAGAACTCTCTGTCCGTGATTTGGAGTAAGAAAGGATTTTTTGGCTTTACCTCATGGTTTTACTTGCCTATCTCTGGATCAACATTGTGGGATAATACCCTGAAGTGGATGTATTTTTTCAGCCATACAATCTAGTAGCACAAATTTATATAAAACATAGGGAATGTGCCTGTTTAATGAAGTCTTGTACAAGTAGTAATGCGTTTGAAGAACTATAGGTTCAAAGTTGTAATTTTAATGCAGAAGTAATACAAATGATATTTTATAGGCTATATACTCATATGATGAAGCATATATGCTTTCCCACTAAACCAGTGGCATCTTCTAAAAATACAGAACTAATCTGCCAGACGTTTGCAGTAGTGATTCAATGGCCCTGATACGTCATTGGGGGTGGGGCGCTGGCAACATATCAATTGTATTTAAGGGAAACAACTGCGATCTGTGCCAGCACTGATTGTGGCTGAGAGCTGTGGGTGTTAGCTGTATAATGCAGCTAACACCCACTATGTATGGGATAAGGGTCAGCCAGTGAATCCACAGACATTATTTATGTGATGTATAGATATATCACATGTTATCAAGGTGCTAATATTATCCTATATTTGAGAACACAGAGGTGTACATGGTAACAGAGAATTTACAGAATTTAAGAAATCGGTTGGTTTCTTAAGTTATGACCAGTTTTCCTTGAGGATAATAAGAGTTTAGATAACCTAAAACATACTTAAAATATTCCGGGAGCTTTGGACAATTACCTCTCTAAAGCCATAACTCTAAACAATATAAAAAGCCTTTCTAAAAGTGAATCAATATTTACAATACCTGTGAGCTAATTGTTAAACTGAATAGCCGCAATGAGGTTTGTTAGATGGAGTTGCTTTTTGATGGATTGTGCTTACTTACAGAGTTACATAAAATGTCAAGCCAGAGTTACACTCATCATAAACAAGGTCACTATTGAGCATCCTAAGGTACTAACTGAAGAATAACACATCTATATGTCTTCTAAGAATCTGGGACATAAAGGCAACTAAAATAAGATTGTTTTAAACATATTTTCCTTTTCCTGGATTTCAAACCATGGTATTAAAGAAAGTGTCACGTATACAAGTGAGTCTAGAATTAATTGAACATTTCTTTGTTAATATTTTCTTCAAGACTTAATTATGGACTAAAACACTTCTGTTTGAATTCAATAAGTCTATTACCTTAGAGACACATTTGCTGAGCATGTACTCAATCTGTCTCTGTTCATATGGATTGCTTTGAAAATAGTGTGATCAGTCTTTTACTCTACAACTGCCTTTGGGACAGTCACTCCACACATTCTGTAACTCAAATAAAAATCATAGTGTTGAATGGTGGTGTCACAGTGTCAATTTATTCTTCTCTGTGGGTCTATTATGAAACAGTGAAGAGGGATTGCACAAATGTAACATTTGATATAGTTATGTAGTAGAAATGTCATTAGCCCTGCTAACTACTATATAGAAAGCAAATGTAAAGAGTAGGCAAGTAGGCAACAGATGATGCTTAAATCATTCTTTGTTCCCGAATTCTCTTTGAAAACTACTGTTTCACAAAAATTACTTAATCTCATCAACAACATAAGTAGGAGGTAAAACAAAGAACCAAGAAGATTAATACATGTAAAAGCAAAAATAGTCTCTCAAATTGACTATGCAATTTTATCAATTTGGTAAATGTGTTAAGTTTGATCATTTATAGCTTTGAATATATTATTAAATAAGTACAATAGGTGTTTTAACAATATAATCTCTACATCATATATAAAGCTGTAATCACCTGTCAATAAAATAGGCTTGAGAGCCCGGCAGGGTTTCAGAAAAGAGTAATTAACCATTAATATAAAAGAAACTAGCAGGAAACAATTACACTTTGATATGTATTTGAGTTTATTTTATAAGGATTGATTGTAAATAATGTTAACTCTTAAGACCAATAGCTTAAACCCTTAAACCATGTTGGAATGGCTGATCAGAGTATAAGGAATTTCTAGATATTCTTTTTGATGTGGATGATGTGGGCAACATCTCTTCTACCGTCTACAGGAAAGAAACGTCTAGCAATACTTTACTCCATGCCAATTCCTCTCACCCTCAAAAGCTGATCGATAGTATACCCATTGGGCAATTTCTCCGTATTCGTAGACTGTGTTCGAACGATGCTGAGTTTGAGATCCAGTCCAAGGATCTCCAGCAAAGATTCCAAGAACGGGGCTACTCTGATCAAGCCATCCACAATGGATACAAAATAGCGAAACGAGCCAGACGCAGGGACCTACTTGGACCCAAAACTAAAAACAGAGAGACGAATAACCAGGTGAGGTTTCTTAACTACTATATTTCTCAATGGGCTAGTGTCAGGGCCCATTCTGTCCAAATACTGGCAGATTTTACGCATGAGACCCCTCTCAACTCTCATCACTATACACAAAGAATCCTTCCGATACATACGTCGGTCTAATAATCTGAAAGATACTTGGTCCGGAGTGCATAGAAAGGCCAGACCCCCACACTATTTGAGATCACGAGGTCCAAAATGGGTTGCCGGCCATGTGGGAATTGTTGCCTGTGTGATGTTGAAACTGCCACATCTTTTTCCCAATTCCAACAGGCAACGTCTTTATGAGTATACGCATACCATCTCATGTACCACCTTGGTGTTATCTATCTGCTACATGCCCCTGTGGGCTCATCTATATCGGTCTTACCACTAGAGAACTACGCCGCCAGAGTTCGCGAACACGTCCTCGGCATTAGAGCCGCAAAGAAGAAAGGGATCCAACAAATTGGAAAACCCATTCCTTGACCATTTTAAAGAACACATGACTGCGACGAATCTCAATTAAAGGTAAGGGGGATAGACTGGTGCTCACGATGCCAGGGGGGGAATTGGAGAGGTACTGGCACACAGAGAATCCAAGGGATTTCCTTTTGGATACGGTACCCACATGGTCTCCATGAGAAACTCTCAGCTATGCGCCCTTTATGATACAGCTTCTACTTTACATATTTTTCAGCTTCATTTAATTTCTTGGGTCCCGAATTTTTAATTTTACATTTTTAATGTCATCATCACTCTACTATGTGACTTTCTGTTGTTCACTCATTTTTCTGTTCCGGGTTACATTTAATTACCCTTGTTTTACTTTCCTTCTATAATCATCTTGTACTAGGTGGTGTACTGTCATGTTGTCTTTTTTTTTTTTTCAGCAGAAGTTCATCGGATCCCTCGGACTCCATTCATTCTTGCGTTCGGTTTGTCTATACGCCGAACATTTGGCCCCCTCATTTCAATCACTATATTTCTACATGCCCATCACGTTGGTTCCTTTGCACTGGGTTTGCACTTTTATTTTTTGCAACCGTCACTCACCTATTTCCCACTATGGTTATTACTAAATGTAATTGCATTGTTCCTGTTTCTTTTTTCACATTGTAACTACCATGTTTTATTACGCTTGGCCCCCGTCCTTTTTGTCCACGTTCTTATCATGTACATTTTAACATAATTGTATTTTAAAACATCACTTTTGCATATTTATCCTTTTATTTATCATTTTTTATGTATTGATACTATATCTATATTTATATTAGGGGCTTACGTGCAATATGTATTAGGTATTCTCTTTACACTTATCTCTATCGGCACCGCCGCTGCTAGTTTCGCGCGTGCGCAACAAGCCTTTCCTCGGGACCGCCGCTATGGGATTGCGGCGGCCCTCGTGATAACTTGCCATTCCCGCGCATGCAACTCGTCGCCGGACCGCTGTGGGCGATTCATAGGGCGGTAGATAAACGCGCTATACTAGGTGATCCAGGTGGTAATTATTCACAAGTTATTTCTATGGGTCCGCGGTTCCTTATATTCTAGCCACCCTCAACAACAACTAGCACTCCCTCGTGAGCCTAAGCGCGAAACACGTTCGGGTTTGTGCGTGTGTCCTCATGGTGGTAATCAGACAACCCGTTTATATGTGTCACTTGGTTTTGTTTATTGTTTATCAGCCTTACTGGTGTTCTAAATGCATTTAACTTGGATTGTATAACCTACTCCTATGCCTTGTTGTGCTATTACTTTGCACAGCACACTTTTTAAATCATGTTTTATTTATTTTTTGGTCCACTCATTACTGCTATTCTATGTATCTAATTTTGTTTTAACATTTTGTTACCTAACCTTAAATATAATTTACTATGAAATTTGTGATGCTTGTTGTTGTTTGATCACATTTTTTTTGGTGTTCTATGCATTTTCCCGTAGTGGATGGCCCCCAGCTGCTAGCTTTTTCCTTTTTGTGTGTACTATAAGGTAATCTTGTAGCAGGCGGAACCTGTCCCAGATTAGAAGGCCTCGGCAAAAGATAAGCCTCATGTGGAGATGCTGTGGAGGTAATTCTGTGTGTTTTTATTAGCGTATTCCACATACAGTGATTATTAAGTATTAATGGACAGAGTACTGTTTGTATATACCACATCTTCAACATACTACTAAATCATGGGGTAAAAAGAACTACTCAAAAATAGAATAATATCAAAGGAAAAAAAGGTAGCAATAATTTAGTTAAAAACAACATGAAATTCATGTTCTTATTTCATTCCTTATAACCAAAAAACACTACCTGGGTAGTGTCCGAGACCTAGGGGATATCCTCACGGTCAGTGCTTATTTACAGTAACTAACAAGGTCCCACAGTTCAATACTGTGGTTCATATATGATAGACCAGTGTGAATGCAATGCGGCAACTTAACCCCTACGTGTGATCCCCACGCTTCTCAGGGGGTACACCCTACCACATTGGGAAGCCGGATTTAAATGGACTAATCATGACGGCGGAGAAACAACGTGCATGCTTCTTGACAACCAACTGGATTACCATAGCCCCACTTTCAGCACCACAACGCAGTTGCGCCTGCTTGAAATCTGACAACATATTGGAAATCAAGACATGCACATGTGCGCAAACGGCACCTCGATGGGACACAGGCAAGATGTCAGAGTTTGCTGCGCATTCCCAACTCTGCACCATCAATGTAATTGATACATCATAATAAAGGTGGATAAATGGACAAAAAGGGGGAACACCCTCTAGCAAATTTTAAAAAACAGAATACTGGTAAAATATGAAAAAGGGGGGCAGACATTTATCTATATCTTTATACGTTAAATAAATAAAGAATTTTAACGAATTATAAAAATCTTATCGCCGAAACTTTACAACCTCACTATTTTCCGTCCAGGATATTGATCCATAAATTCAACAAACATTTATACAATTAACTTTCCACCAATTAATTCATAGTGAAGATGAAAATATGATGAAGTGTACAAAAATAAAAAAAAGATAAAAATAGAAAAATATTGGTTAAAGTGCATAATTGTGCAATAAAGTGAAAATATACAAATATTGTATATTACTAGATCCATAATACCTATCACACTATGGGGATATCCCTGATTAAAAATCAAACATAATATCGAGATATAGTTGCAATAAGTGTAATATATATTTCAATAAAGTGCATGATCAAGCGTAATATGTTACATTAAAGTGTGTACTTATTATCCCAGACGACTGAAGATATTCTGCACATATGCCAATGATTCAACTCCGTATCATATCATCACGCATTGGGGCACATTTACTAAGGGCTTTGTGCCTCTTTGAAACGCACTTTAGTCGGACTGTTTACATTCTTCATGGCTAAACGCTTGCATAGGTACCGTATATACTTGAGTATAAGCCGGACCCAAGTATAAGCCGAGCCCCTATTTCAACACAAAAAAACTGGGAAAACCTATTGACTCGAGTATAGAGCCGAGGGTGCATTGGGCACGCCTCCCAGTTAGAGCCAGCAATTGTAAGCCTTCCAGACCCCTGTAGTGTATAGCCTGCCAGCCCCGGTGCTGCCTCGGTCCTCGTCCCTTCAGATTCGTCCGAAGAGGAGCGGAAAAACCAGAAGAGGATCCGAAGGTCTCAGTGGCAGCATTGAATCAAGCATAGGACCGACGGTGGAGTGTCGGAAAGGTGAGTTTTGAAACAAATATCCAAACGACACGGTTAAGTAGCAACAAAATCAAATTTTATCATTAGAAAATTAATATATAACACAAATCAAACAACAAACGGACAAAAGATGAAAACAATAAAAAGGGAAAGACTGTGTGCTCCCATATACAAAGATCACAGTAGGTACCATGGCACCTGATGAACCAGTATAAATATATACCAAATCCACAGCCAATAATGTATATATAAGCATGCAGGACAGAGGATGTGTTTGGAGAAATATGACCATAACCCTGTCCTCTGTGGATTTGGTATATATTTATTTGTGCAGTGTTTCACTGAGGGGCCCTTCAGGGGTATACTGTGCTTCTACAGGTGCCAGGTACCTACTGTGATCTTTGTATTGGTGAGCACACATGTTTCCCTTTTATATTGTTTTATCTTTGTCCGTTGATGTTTCCGATTTGTGTATATATTAATTTTTCTATCAATAAAAATTGGATTTTGTTGGCTATTAACACGTGTCGTTTGGTATATAGTTTCATGAGTATTTTCATGTGTGTATTTCATGGGTGAGATTCTGGTGGTGGAAGTGGCCTTGTGCGCCGCCTTCCCCATATCCAGCCCCTACAGTGCTGAAGATATGGACAAATGAGAGTGGCCGGCCGGAAGCTCACTGAGCACAGTGGTATTTTTTTTTCATAAATATTCATCTGTTCAACAATCAAATTGCAATGAAGATGGAGTATAATAACCATAACAAAGCCAATGGAAAGTTCCATGTAGTCCATTTCCTTGCCTCCATCTTGCTTCCTGAATTGCTTTCTGTCTATAAGGACAAGTGTCTTCCATTTGTGCTTTTATTCTGAAACTCTACTGAGATCCAGGGCTCCACTTTATTTCACGTCACTGCCGCCCACAACTACTATAAAGCTACACTTTTTGTTTCATAAGTGAAAAATACTGGCAAAAGAATATAGCCAAACATGAATTTTTCATTCTTTCAAAGCATGAGCTGCAAATGATATTCTGTTTATAGAACATTAATTTGCTTTTTCTTTGTAAACTTAAGTCTGGAATGATAACTTGCAGTTTCTTTGCAGTTGGGAGACCTGTTACACATGGCATCGAATATTCCAAGTGTGACGACAGATTTTTCAAAAGACGGGTTTGCATAAGATTTTTCTAAAATAAATAACAATCTAGGACCCTGTATTATATTCAGGGAGCACTACTTAAAGAGGCGAATAGAACAGACAACTGTGATCTCGATATCAATGTAAGTAACCATAAAAAAGTCTGCTAAAAGGCTCTCTCTTATCTGAACACAGATTTGTTATCATATTACCTGATAAAAATGCCTTTTGAGACATTCAAAGAAAGACAGGCTGGCTTGGTTGAAAAGTTGTTCTATGCCTGTGTATGTAATATATTCAGTCACAGGGACCTTATCAACAGAAGGACGGTGTATAAACATAATGACTGCAACGCCTTGAGTTACAAGTTGAATTTTCATATCAAATTAACTAGGTGATAAATGAGCATGGGATGGAGTAGGAATACACATCAAAATGCAATGAGGCTCATTTTAAGTGCAAATCTGAAATAGCTCTAGCTGAGCCACAAAAGTGCAGGTTTTGAAAGCTTCGTTTAACTAATAAAGTAAGTTAATGCATATGCAATACTAGAATTGGCTGATCTATGGTCAATAAACATTTTTCTTCAGCCTTTCTTTATTCTGGTAATGAAGTCATTCAAATAGAGAACTGAAGGGTTTGGCCACTTTACCTACTCATGTTTTGTGTAATGTGTGTGTGTGTAAGTGTGCGGAGGCAGCATATAGGTAAATTCCAATATACATCATTAAATGTCCTGTCTATACCTCATCCGCCAGACATTCCGACACAACATGGAATGCAGAGTGGATGATCATTGGAAGCCATTTATGGTCAGGAATGTCGGCTGATAATGGGTTAAAATACACGGAAGGCTAGATTTAGATATGCAGATAAAGCCAGTTCTAAAACATTAATAGATGTAATTGGTAATTACCTAATAGTTTGTCCCCCCACACTACACACACTTACATAAACATGGGGTAAAGTAGCCAATTCTGTTAACGAAGTACCTTTTGCACACATGTCATCCTTTATCAATAATGAGCATACAGATAAGCCCCAAGCTTAGTGTACAATATATAAATAGGAATAAAGAAGGGCTGTATGCCAGTGGTCTATACAAAAGCTTAGGTCTAACCAGAGACATTGGATATTCTGTATTCGGTCCAATCTTATTTAGAAACCTATTAGACCTATCGCCCATAATGACCTAAACCCCCCAAACTGCATGGTGCTGTCCCTGTAAACAGACAGGTATGATAACATACACTCATAGAAAGCAATCCAAGACTAAGGTTCATTACAGGCTTTTGGGGGGAGAGAATGTTCCTCGATTGTAAAAATCAACTTGTTTCACAGGTAGATGAACTTGTTGAAGTTGCCCCCTTCTCTAGTTGTGGAAAACCGTTGATAAACCCATTGAATCAGATTTTATGTCAAGGGTGCCTATAACCATTCTGGCTCGCAGGGCCAAGCACGCCGCGGAATTGTTTGGCCATTCACAGGATTTTGATAACATAGCTGGCCTCTTGCCTGCAAGCCCACGTGGATCTTTGTGTTCATGCTTTATTCCTTGCCTTATGCTGTTTAGGCTGGATTCCCATTCTTGACCCCGTCGTCTGAACTGCTTGCTCCTCTGCCTCGCTTGACCATCGCTCGCGCCTTGAACTCCAAACCCGGCTGCCATCTGACACCTCGCCTCGTCGCCTAACCACGATACGACCTAACGACTGGTACAGCCCATCGCCTTGGCGCCAACTTGCAAGAAAGTGCGCACTGTGTATCCCAGAAAGTCAGGCTAGTACATTAAGGTTGTCTTAACATGCCATCTTAAAAGTCGTCAAGATATCCTTTCTGGATAAATCTATTTTAGTCGTCCCTATCTAGCCCAGACAGGTCCTAGAGGTCAGAACTTACTCTTTAATGGGTATCCTCTAGGAATGCCACAATGCAGGGCAACTCTCAATCGCAGAAGGAGGAGCTGTGGCTTTTTAGACATTGACTACACACCACCACGCCATCCGCTCTTTGCCCTGAAAACCGAAGCATGCTGCCTCAACTGTACATGACAGGCTACTGCCTAAGCCTGACACTCAGTTTACACCAAGGTTTGCCAAATAAGATTTCCACATGGAAGGCCATATAGAAGAGGATATATTTCCCTGATGAGGTCAATGTCCCTAAAAATTTGATAAGGCTACAATGCCCAGGTGCAAGCGAATGGAGAAGTCCTTTTAAGCACGGGAGCTATGGCACTTGGTTAGGGTCTCTAGCTTGACTAGATGAGGGTTTAATAGTTCTCTACAGATAGGACGTGGATTTTGGGAACCCCAATATGATTATGGTGAGACCAAGCTTTTTCATATAGCACTGTATGAGCACCTCTTACACTACCTATGTATATTTACATTGTACCTTCTCCTTGGTATGCGAGAGTTTTCCCTTCTATAACCTACACGGTCTGATTACTGCTCAATACTTCAGATACCCTCACCACTATTTATAATACTTATTAAATTTAGTGTATAAAACTGACTCCTTTATAAGACCAATGTTTTCATCATGTGATTAATAGGGATATAATATGACTTTACATGATCGTAACCCACCTTATAGTGGTGATATATCTAATGAAGACCTTATTAGTGGCTGTTAGTGGTATTTTAATTTTTTATGGTAGTAATGTACTTCACGAACGTTGGATTCTAAAAAAAATTAAACAGCGTGAATTACTGCACACATTGGTTCCAGCATGGAATACAAATTTATGTCTTAAGGAAATCAACCGTTGAAAAAAGCACAAAAAAACTTCCTCGCTCTGCTGCTCCTCTTAATTTGCAATCCTTGCTGTGTTGCTTCGGACAAGTCTGTATGCCAGGATCACACTAAAAAGAACTTTTTAATTAGATGAAAAGATGTCCGGTGCTACGGGCGCAGCTAATTACTGCAATGACACCTACCACTGAGGGAGGTGATGTCAGTTTGATTTTTGTTTTTCAGAACTGGTTGTATTACTTAAATTGATACTGCGATTATAAATTTCCAGCGCAGTGGATGTATGTTATACATATATATGTGCACGCAGTGAGCATACTTGCACAATTAAAAATAACACGGAGGAAAATATACGTCACATAAATATTTATTTCCAGCAATGAATATACTACAGCAGTAAATATAAGTGGCCATGGATACATAGTATAAATAGGTACCATAGGAATAAACCACAAACATAATATATACTTGAGTGAAATGTACGCACAAAACTACTACCTCATGAACTTCTTATATGATATATCCAATTATTGTTAATATCATACATCCCCTATATATTTAAACCTACTGCTGCTCTTAACTTACCGGTAGAAACAAATCCTATATAGTACAATGGAAAATACAATTAAAAGGCATCTTATATACACATCAACATACTCAATCAACAGACATCACATTCCTGTGTACGTATGATAAAAAAATAAAGAATGACAATAAACAGTAGTAAATGGAACCCATAGCTCTCATATACTTGTACATTAATAAACCAAATATACAACATTACATATGATTACTAATCGCTGTAATTGCAGACACGGAAGATCGCCTGCAATGAGTGTTTTAAAAAAGAAGCCCAATTTCTTGGCTAAGAAGGAGTAACAGGGACACTTCTGGACGTAGGACTCCTTAACAGGGGGGCTGGAAATTTCAATTTTATTGCAAAGACGGCAGCACAACTAAGTTAACAGGAAGTACACCTATTAACCAGAGACCAATTTTGCATTGGGGGGGTTTAAAGTCATAACAACATACTAACCTGCCACCCCCCTTTGGACATGGGGTTTAAAAACACTTCCTTGATGGTTGAAAAGGTGTCATGGTTGTTGGGGGAAGGTTTACTACAGAGGAGTTGCACGTATCACACAAGCTTACAGACGCAGAGTGAATGCAGTGTTATCAGAAACTTCTTTGATATCCACTTTGGTTCCCTCCTTGTGTTCTTATCAGTCAGCCAGCACTTTCGCAGTTTCAATTCCCCATGGCATTCCTGAAACAGAAAAACTTGAAACATGAAGCCAAATCCTTCCCTGATCTAACACCAAAATAGAAAACCACTAGGAAAAATCTTCTGGTGACAAGTCTAGCAAGAAATCCGAAAACGTAACATCCAGAAACTGTGAAGAGATGGAAGAGAAGAGTGGACCAAATTCATACCAGAGCAGGTGTGGCGAGATGTGATGTCCTGTGGCACTTGTTTGAGCCTTCAGTAATGTAGTTTCTAATCTTTATCTGTGAGAGGGCAGTCTTGCTGTTGTTTAATTTGTGATCAGTTTTGTTGAAAAATAAAGCTTAGTGTTATATACTTTGGTGATTTTTGTAAAACCTGTTCTAGTGGCATGGTTGTATCCCTCACACAAATCCATCAATACGTTGATCAACATAGAAGCAATATTAGAAATATATGTAGTTCATCGTTTATTCTAGAAAATTTTTTCATCCAGCGTAAAGTAAGGTTCATGGTTCGACTAAAACATGCATTTTCGGGGTGTTATTCGATGTGACCTCCTACTGAAGGTAGTTCACTGATCGTAGAATCATCTCATTCTTTATTATGTCAACCTTGCCTAGGAGCCAATTAGGCTTCTTGTCAAATTCTTTGGAAGGTTAGAAATCAAGCTCTAAATACAGATATAAAGAAATTCACTGTGTTCTTACAAAGGACACTTAATTAAGCTGACAGGATAAGACCAGAACCAGGAACAAGCATGACCATACCACAGGACTGGTCACAAATTAATGAGAGAATTAACTAGGATATTAGAATCATCAGTCAGAAGCAGAAGTCAATGGCAGGAATATAACCTAAGATGAGGCTGAATGATTGACGGAACTTTATGTGTAACGAGTGCATCTGCAACAGATAAAAGTAATGCCACAATTAGGCTTGAAAGACGACGAAACAAAGAGGCCACAAGGCCCACAATCTAGCATATTGAGTGGTGCAACAAAGCAATCCTGAACATCGCAAGCCACATAGATCTGCATCCAAGAAGGCCTATACAGTCTTACACACCATGATTCATTAGTATTCTGAACTTGATTAATTCATAATAGTAGATCTCCAGTTTGCCTGGTTTTGTTAAACTTTGCGACAAAGGGGGCCGTTATTGGGTGCTGAATGCCGAGACAAATATTTTCAGATCAGTCCGTTCTGCTCTTCAATTCTCTGGAATTCCGCTTACATACCATAGCAATTTTTATAGTTTTTTTTTGACATCTGAATTGATTAGAATAATTTTTATTAGCAACACTTTTTTTACATTGAATCAGCCGAAGAAAACAAAAATCATGAAAAATTGCTTCTGTAACATTTTTACACATTAAAGATTTTTTTAATAAGTGGTTAATAAGAGTTTATAACCTTACCATATATTAATACTGTTATAAATAATGTACAGTATCAATCCATTACCCAGATCAACAGACAGAGGCAAAGGGGCCATGTACTTTTTGCAAAGTGTCTTCTTGCGCTCCATCTGCTTTCCTGTCTTGAGGGTGACAGGGCTTCATTTCAAACGGTGGCACCTAGCAATCTACTTCTGGAGATATGCATTGTAAATCAGATGGTTTCAATCGAGCAGTTAAGATAGTTTAAACTTAGGACAACTGATGATGTTTTATATATGTAGTATCTGCAGGACATATCAAAAAGACCTTACAAACCCATAACCTTAAGTCTTTCAAGCGTTAAGCCATATCTATCTGATAATTAATTAGGCCTTAGGCTACTTCACACACCATAAGTGAGGATGTATGTTTTGGCTACAAGCTGTGGGCGTAGATACTTCCGCCATAGATGGCAATGGTCGCATGGACGATAATGGTTGCCGGACGCGTATGGCAACCATCTGCCTCCGAGCAATGGGGAAGATACTGAAATGTCCTCTCTTCCGTGTTACGGCCATAGCAAATGTATTTTCCTGAGAGGGTCACCACACTCCACCCTCTCCATGGCGCCAGACACATGCCTCCAGCCATTGAGTCTGCCGTCATAGTTTCATGTAAAGTGCAGCACATAGCAGCATCCAACGAGAAAAAATATTGTGGATGGAGGCACTTTGGTGTAAGAAATATGGATCACTTGTGATAGTTTGTTTTCCCAGGGCCAAAAATCCCACCTGATCCGGTTCTCAGTTTTAATAGAATCATATTTCCTTAAGTTGCGAATTCCAACACAGAGGTTAGGATCTTTAATTAAAAAGGATGATTGGTCTATAATCTTCTGGAGATTCCAGAGATTTGGCAGCTTTTGGTTTTGGACTAATCAAACTATTTTAGCATTATGGCAGTCATATAGAGGGTAAATGATCACTATTTGGTTGGAATAAAGTAAACCCAGGAGAGTACTATGGAGCGCAGATAGCCATACAGCAGCCACAAGACACTGATCTTGGCACAATTTTTTGCAATTTTCTTCTGCCGACCTGTAATCAGTAAAAGGGAAGAACAAAGCCATAGGAAGTGCCTGATTGAAACATTACAGCTGTTACGGGAAGAGCAGGTCATCGTCTTGGGGATGTTTTGGGGGTGTGACAATACTACATAAGCAGGCTGAAATCATCCCATTTAGGAGGTCAATATACACACCTTCCATTCCTTGCTGTTTCTACATGCTGAACTGGTGTTTGAAAAAAACTAAATCAGCATGACTGGATAGAGGCCATAAAGGAAGAATGGAGGCTTCGGGGACTTTCATCATTTATAAAAGCGTGATGCTGGACATTTCATGGTGTATAGGAGTATGGGGCGTTATATATAGTGTCTGTATAGCATTATCTGTAGTTCATCGAATAAGGGTTGGATAGCAGTGGTGGCAGCAAAGAGTTTAGATATATAGTCTTCACTCTGATCCAAGAGTTATGCCACTGGGGCTGGCTGGTGTCTTGTATGCCACTGGTTATCAAGATACGGGTAGGTCTGACTTCAATTTCTTTAGTATTTTTTGCCGGAAAGCTGTTCCAAGAGGAAATAAAATGCCCGCGGGCTGACCTAGATTGTAGATAAAAGTACAGGATTGGATAGAGGCTGTTCTGATGGGAAATTCTTACTGTTACTTAAATGTTTAGCGCCTGTTGTATGTATAGTGCCTATAATATATTCTGTGAATAGTAAACAATTTAAACAGGTTTTCTCTAAGAAAAGTAATATTGTCTGTTCAGTTCTGCAATATTTGTTTTTGTCGAAGTAGAACTTTGAATTTGAGGATGTTGAGGTCATAACTCCGTGTTACTTGTGGAGCTTTTGTAAACGCACATGTAAGAGGGAAGCGTGTATTTTAGGTGCATACTATATTGCATGCAACCACTGTGTCTTTTTAAATAGTACAAAGTGCAAATTTTTCTCTAAAGCTAAGATATATGGTGATCAAGTTCATATGCATATCTGTCTGATTGACAGCTGCGAGCTACTCTATGATGCATATCAATGTGAGCATGTTAAGGCAATGTGAAAAAATTAATTTCTGATCATAGAGTAATCTCATAAACGCAATATATTTAAAATTGTTATTTCTTGCTATATCCACAAACAACTATCTCAATGTGCATTAAATAAAGTATTAGGAACCAGCTTCGATTAAACATATTAATATTGAAAATATTTATTTATTTAGAATTAGTGTTACCAAAATACAAATCTACTGAGCTCGCCTAGACCATTCACTTTACTGAATTGATCCCATTTAAAAAACCGATCTATTATGTATTAACTGTCCTAGATATTCTATGCCTTGTCGAACACTACAACCAGATATATGCTAGACCAAGTATTTTTGTGAAGTAGGAATGATTACATACAAAGCCTTTGGTATTGTCTTGGAAATTGATGCCATCAGACATGATAGATGATATAATTTCTTCAATATAAAAGACTTGGGGGGACTATCCACAGTATACTCCCCCAGTGAGTCATTATCACAATAGAGCTGGTCATGAACTTTTTTACACACTACTATGGTTTTGTCTTATGAGGAGAAAGCGTTGGTATGAATTAGAAATAAAGAAAATTTAAAACTGCCTAAGGACTATCAGAGGCTTGTACCTGCTTAGCATACTATCAGTCCACATAGATGGACAGATAAGTCGAATTTATCTTTCTATTAATTCCCTTTAAAATGATTCTTGAATGCAATGGACCAGTGTTGCTATAATCAAATTAAAATCAGGAGGGATACGAGTGAACCTTCTCGTGTGTATTCTTAAATCATTTTTTTAAGGATAAATCCATTAGATATGGCTCGGCCATTAGTTATATACAAGACATTGTAGATAACAGAAAAAAAAGGTACCTGTCATACCATAACCTTTAAGTACTTCAAGCGTAAAGCCCATTCTATCTGATTAAAGGCCTTAGGCTACATTCACACTACCATATGGAGATACGTATGTAATAGCCCCCAAGCTTGCGGGCCTAGCTATCTTCCTGCCATGAGTATGGACAAATGTGCCTGCATGGAGCGATCATGTGCAGACACATATGGCAGCCGCCCCTCCGTACAAGGAACAATAAGTATGACTGTCCTCTCTTTCCCATGTTACAGCATATGCAATGTGCATTTTCCTTGAGGAGGTCACCCTCCAACTCTCATGGCGCCCAGCCAAGTATGGGCATATGTGTCATGTAAATGAGCCCTATGCAGCATCCAAAGATAAAAATATTGGGGAAGGGGCGGCTTCGTGGTGCCAATAAGTAAATCCCACCTGATCCTGTTCTATTAATAGAAATCATAATTTTCCTTAGCTGAATGGCAAACAAGAAAGTTAACAGCTTTTTTGGTTTGCTACATCAAGCCTTGCAGCAATTCTATGTGGGATGCCTACTTTTCTTGAGAGCAACCATGTGATGTGGAACAAGAGTGCTACCAAAGGCTTGTAATATCATTGCAAAGCCCATCAGGGCCCTGCTCCGCTCTACACCACCTTTAGTATTGAAATTACGTCTCATATTTTCGAACAACAAGTTCTTTTCAATTCACTTTTTGTTTCTTACTTTATCTTGGCAGTTTGAGCTAATACGAGGAAAGAAAGCAGAAGGAGAGGTACCTTATCCTCCCTCGTCTGTTGTTTGAATTCTCTCAGATTTATATATTTTACATAGTAATTTCAAAAAAATTGCAATTATATGGCACAGTATAAAAACTACCTCTCGTCCCTTATTTTTAGTATAGCATACAAACGTCAGCGATTTCCCTTGTTTGATATGATATTCCCTGTCTCCCACTCCACCCTCGGTTGCCTGGCTTGTGTTTTCTGTAAAGATGTCAATTATTCTCCTTTTTTAGATCCTATCACCCGTATATCTTACATTGCTCCAGTCAATTTTTGAGGGAATACTTTGTTTCTCTGTTCTAGCTTGTCAGTCACTATCAAATTCAGCAAAATTGCCCTTCGTGTGATTTTTTTAAACCTTAAAGTCTGCGCCGTAGGCCACGGCGCATGGAAAGGATGTTAGAAAGCTCACGGGCTGAGTCCTCTCATACAGGTGGGGTTGTTTGGCATAATGCCTAAAACCCCACCGGCTAATAACCTCGGTCGTGCTAGCACCGATCGCGCTACTAACCCCCCGTTGCCCCGCCGGCAAAGTCGCTGGCGGCATTTTAAAGACGCCGCGCGCGGGCGCCGCCATCTTTTGTTCGAATCGCCACGCCCCCGACCGTCATCGGGGGCGGCGATTGGTTTGGCCATGGTCCCGTGTCTTCTTTTGACCCAAGGCTATCTGGCAGCTGCGATTCGTTCCAAGGAGCCAGTGGCTGCATGTATGAATGTGCTGCAAAAAATGCCATATATTGCAATACAGAATTATTGGCAGTATCTGGTAGCATCGTTCTGACCATCAGGTTAAGGTACCCTAGATGGTCTAAAGTAGTGAAAAAAAAGTTAAAAAAAGTTTAAAATAAAAAAAATTATAAAATATTAAAAGTTCACATCACACCCCCCGTTTCCCTAGAACGGATATAAAACATAAAAGTAACACAGTACAATCACAAACAATATTAGATATCATCGCCGCGTCCCAAAATGCCCCGATCTAGATCAAATATAAAAACGGGTTACTGGGGCGTTAC
Source organism: Engystomops pustulosus (assembly GCA_019512145.1). Taxonomy (NCBI): domain Eukaryota; kingdom Metazoa; phylum Chordata; class Amphibia; order Anura; family Leptodactylidae; genus Engystomops; species Engystomops pustulosus. Next base: position 101,603,769 of record CM033642.1, read on the forward strand.
CTCCGGGCGGGAAATGGCGCCCAAAGGCCGAAATGCGACTTCTTAACCAAAAACCTTTTTACATAACTAAAAAATGAATAAAAATGATCAAAATGTTGCACAACCGCAAAACAAAATGGTAGCAATGAAACTTCGCCTTATTTTGCAAAAATGACCCCTCACACATCGTCCGTTCGCCAAAAGTATGAAAACGTTTATTAGCGACATAAGATGGCAAAAATTTTTTTTTTCTTTTTTGTACACATTCATTTAATTTTGAAAGTATTAAACCAATAAAACCTATATAATTTGGTATCACCCGCGATCGCACCGAACCAAAAAGAAAAATTAAAGTAGGCGTGTTATTTGGAGCGAAGATTGAAAGAGTCGCTAAAACTGAGCCCACAAGACGTGATGTGCGTTTTTTTTTTTCAATTTTTCCACATTTGGACTTGTTTTTTCAGCTTTCGCATACACGGCATGTTAAAATAAATACTTACGGGAAAGTAAATTTGTTTACGCACAATAAGCCCTCACATCCCAGGTCTGTACACGGAAAATGAAAGATTTAGTATGGATTTTTGAAGTTGGAGAGCGAGAAATGAGCTGAAAAACCCTCACGTCCTTAAGGGGTTAAGCCAAGCAGACAACTGAGCACATCTATTCTCTGGCCACTATCTTATGGAGTGCCCATATGGCCGGTGACTTGTGTCTGATCATTCTGATTGGCCCTGAAATATTCTTCAAGTCTCCTGAATTCCAACCTTATTTTGTCTCAGATTCAGTAATGAGGGCCTTCGGCAATCATTTGTTAGAAAGAGCTATTATTCTTAAAAATATGTATTTCCTTTGCATGGAGAATGGCTAGACGCAGGACTCAGCCTGAGTCAGCACTTGGTATTCTTTTTCCACCAAAAGCCTTCTCACCAGAAAATAATCAGCATTCCATATGTTTAAAACTGTATATTGTCGACATTGCATTGGCATGTTTAAATCTCACTAAAATGGGAAAAACAAATCTGGTTTTGGCAGATAATCATTGTGTGTTCATCAATGTGTAATGATTTGTGCACATAAAAACATCAAAATAACAGTTTCCTCAGTGGAATATTTAATACAAGGATAAATGTGATTTAAATTGCTGGTAAATGTTGTTTGGTATATTTTAAAGCTTGTTTGAAAACTAATTTTTCCCAGCCTTTGATTCCCTGTATAAATGATGAAGCGGAGTCAATTTCACATGCGCTTTAATAACTGTAATTGGACTGATTGATTTAGGAGTAGATATTATTCAATGTCAAGAAATTTGTGATTAATCAGGATTAATTAATCACAAGAAATTTATCAGCTAGAATTCTGGTGTCCAGTGTAGACACATTGGGGTGTTGGTACCCATGTGTCATGATAAGTTAGCCTTCCCTCTATGACTGGGGCACAGAGAGATGCTAGCCTCCTCACTTTCTCAACATAGAAAGAAAAGTTATGCGCTGCAATCTTTTTCCCACATAACCTATAATCAATATTCTCTAAATCAACCAATAATCTTTATAATCAACCATATAAATCAACCAATCAGCCAGTTATCTGATTAGAAAGCAAGTGACCCTTTAAGATCCATTACGATAAAGTACATTCATCAGATACATTTTCCTTTATAACGAGTCATATTGGTTTAGTTACTGTAAACAAGCAGTACAGTGACACTTTGTTCCCATTAATTGAATGTCTGCCAACCACCTGAAATTGTATGTTTTTAGGTATCCATTTATGACCAATATTAATTATATTGCATAAAACCAGTTTTATATGCTGTAGTTTATGACCCCTCATCCACTAAGACAGCTCTAATCTTCAGTGCATGGGTTCCTATAGACTTCTCCTCTTCTCTCTGGCATCTCTGGCATCAGATGCATTCTAATATATAACAATATATAGAGAAGCTTACTTCCTGTCCACCAGGGTCATTGCTAGGGTTGTTCAAGCAACCGCTAAGCATATGTACCATGTATACATTAGTATCCACTCCTATACATAACATCCCTCACATGTGGTTGCACCATTAACAACTGTACTTATCTACAGCCACAGACAACACAGTAGAAATCGTTAACTATTACATCCAGTGACTTAAGGTGATGTGTCTTCGGATTGTAGTTTTTCTCTATCTTCTCCATTAGGTCTAGCATTAACATGTTTCTCCTCTCTCTCTTCTCTCTCCTCACTCTCTCTCTCCGCTCTCTTCTCTCTCTCTCTCTCTCCTCTCCTTACTCTCATCTCTCTCTCTCTCTCTCTATATATATATATATATATATATATATAGAGTATATATATAGAGTATATGGTCCCCATTGTCAGCCACACACTTTATAGTAAACCTGACAATTACTCCCCTCTCACAATATATAGTCCCTTACATAAGATTACACCTCCCTCATTATGATCGCTACTAAATAATGCCTTCCTAATCATGCTTTCATAAAGGAGCCCCTCACCAAGTAATACCTTTACCAAATAATAAACCCCACAATAAATGATGTCACCTACAGCCTTCACTTAGTAATTTCCCCCACAGCCCCAGTTATGTTCTCACAGCCCCTAATAATTTCCCCAACAGGCCTGTAATGTCTCCCACAGCCAACACTATGTAATGTTCCCCAAAGCCTCCAGTAATGCCCTCACCGCTTTTACTAAGAAGGTCCCCACAGACCCCAGTAATGTCCCCCCACAACACCCTTTATGTGCCCCAAATCTCCAGCAATGTCTCCCACAACCCCCAATTATGCCCCACAAAGACCTCAATAATGTCCCCCACAGCTCTCACTAAGAAGGTCCCCACAAACCACAGTAACGTCCTGAAAAACCCCCAGACGCCTCAATGTGCCTACCCCTCACACTGCATATGTAAAAATGGTTCGAATTCACCACTACAGACTAATCCCTATACTGTTATCCTCCGAGGATGCAAATAGTGATGAGAGTGGTGGAAAGCTGCCCAGACTTGGGACAACATTGTCCTGCTGACTAGTGGACATCTGGGGCTTCGGCCGACAGATATTTTCACAGGAATTGCCTCTGCTGTCCACAACGAGGATAACTGGATCATTGAGGAGGCATCTGATTGCTGTGCTGGCAAGTAACCATTAAATATTTTACATTATTACAGCTTGGGGGTTTTTTTTCAGAATTTCGTGACTTGGATTGCAGCCATAGTTTTATTGGGAAAAATCTATAAGTTTCCATTTTGGAAATCCTCCGGAAATTTGGCAATTAACACTAGCGACCAGAAATGTTTTTTAAGATCTCTTTGTAGATTTTAACTGCTTCCAACAATTCAAATTTGAGGTGGTTATGTGTTCCACCACCACTTGGGCAGTACTTGTTCTGAGATAATCGATATTATTTATTTAATCTGCAAGTGGTTTAAATGCTGTGGGTGATCAACATAGGTGTTAGAATTTATGTATTTTTGGGTCCATAGCCTGCGTCAGGAGGGCTTGGGCATAAGGTCCTTGTTATTTGCTACTTCTACATTGTTTTGTGTAACCTATTTTAAAATCTGCTTACATTCAATGATACTACCATAAAAGAGACCAAAAAATTTTTGTTTTGTCTACTACATTGAAAAATAACTGCTATTACCTGTTTTATAATTAGAACATTATTGGCTGGCATCTGGAGGATTGCCCAAAGTAACCGCAATGCTTTCTCCTTGTCTACAGAACAATCAGCAAATTGTCTTCTTCAAGTGTTCGTTTAACTGTACATTGACACAATAATGTTGCATCCAAATATTTCTGCTTCACTCACTGCCGTTCAATGGTCAGTGAACAGCAAATTACACAAATGGGCCAATCTTTCTGGCGCATACACTAGCCTTCAGCACAAAACACAAGTGGAAATTCTTGTTGAGTTCTTTTCGTCAGGGCCACAGACACACACGTTTACGGAACATGTAAGCTTGTAAACTAGAAACTGTTTATTTACAGCAAAAGCCTTTCTATTTTTTATATAGCTGTTAAAAATTACAAGAGCATTTTCCCGAGGCCCTTGGTAACAAGTTATCTTCGGAATGGCTTTTGTGAACCTGCTCTTACAGTACATTGTATTAACCAAAATGTCAGAGTTAATGGTGGCAAAAAAAAAAAAACGGTGTTTACTTGTAACAGCAGAATCACACAGTATAACAGTCCTCTGTGGAGGGCAGTAGCACATTGCAAATATTGGTGTGTGAATATTACATTCTATCATTAAAGAATGCATAACGGACGGCTTTGGAAAAGGATGCAAAGCTTTTCAACAAGCGACATAAGAACACCTTCTCATAGATAAAATTGTTGAAGTTGAGTGGCAGTAACGCCTGTTAGAGATGGTAAGATTACCCCCGTCTCCTTTTAATCTTCATTTTTCAATCAAAATAAATAGCTTGATATGTTTTTATTAAGAGCCATCAATGCATTAAAATGATTTGGATATTATAAACTTCAAATGTATGGGCTACATATGCATGTAGGCCCTCGACAACAAAAAAAAAAAAGTATGTAATGCTGTTGAGGCCCTACCCAGGCCTTTTCTTGTATGGAGTACCTACACATTTAATCATCCATTAGTAGCTTAACAGCAGTTTTAAAACCACTCCCTGGTGCAGGTTAGGTAGAACTTTACAATTACGAGAAAAGACAATGAAAAATCAAAGATAGATGCAGAAAGTTATTTGTACAATCTAAATGGGAATGAAGATACAATAGTTAGACTGGGCCTTTTTTTGCTTATTTTGGGTACAGATGATCTATTAAACCCAGCGTCACGGCTGCACCCACGACCCTCGGTACACAGATTTGTGCACAGTTACAACACACCCGTTCCCTTCACCTGTGGTGCGGCAACCCCCATGGCCCGGACTACCCTCTCCAAAGCTCCTGCTTCCCGACAGAGGCTGTGTCCTCGTCACTAGGCCATGCACGTTCCTGCTCACCATGGCGTGTGCGCGCTCCTAGCTTAAGGACCAGCGTCCTCCTTACTGGAGGCTCTTTAATCCAGCTCGACTTTCTAATCTGGCGCCTTCCTGCCTGGCCTCACCGACACTTCTTCCGTATTCTAACAAGAAACTTCCAGGTTTCCACACCCTGCTTTCACCACCGCGTTTCCCCTGTTGAAAAGAAAGCCCTCACCAACCTTTCCAGATGCTCCTTGTTCCTCTTCTTCGCATATTTCAGACACCTCCGGGTTTCCTGTGGTGTCCTCCAGCAATTCTAACGCCTCTTTGTTCCCTGTGTGTCAGCTTTCCATACGCTTCCCGGTCCCTCCAGCGTTTCCAGACACCTCCGTGTTCCTGCCCCACAGCGTTCCCAGATGCCTGGTGGCTCCCGTGTTCATAGACTCCTCCAAGCCACCAGCTCTCCTCCAAGGACCTCTCCATTCCTGTCTGCCTTGTGTCCTGTGTTAGCTCTCTACCTGCTTGTTTGCTTGAGTTCCCGATCATCCTTTCAGCTGTACTCCTGCTGTCATCCCCAGGCTCGGACTGTGCCCTCTCGGACTGGGCTAAACTTCTAATATCTAGGTACACCTTTACGTTTGTGATGGGTCACCTCGTTATGATACCTTTATGTACACTGTTTACGGCATGAGGCCTATTGATGATAAATAACAAGTGCCCCACAATGTAACATGTTGAATCTTATCCCCTTCTATATTGGTGTATGATACTCCACATTGTGTCCAGAATGACTCCTTTTTGCTGCATTTGCTCACCCCGTAGTTTTAATATGCGTAATCTATGACAAGAATAAAGTTTTTAAATTTTTTTTTTTCAAAATGTGGTTATTTCTGCTTTTTTCTTCTGGGTGGGTCTCCAAGGTACAATAGATATATCCCCCTATGCTAGCGGCTGCCACCGCGGACCTGTCTTCACCCGTGGAACGACCTGGTGGCACCCCGCCGCAGCAGGCCGTTCCCTTTGTGGCGGGCTCTAGGCGAGACCCGGTCCACTTAGACTCTGGTTCAGGTGTCGGCTAGTACCATCCATCCTCCCTTCAGTGGTCCAAAGGGTCACTTGTCCACTGTTCCACCACTCCTCCTTCCGACTCTTCCCTAAGAGACGCTTTGACAGTATGTCCCTACAAACTGTACACCCAGGACAAGAAGAACTTATCTTAAACTCGCCCCTTAATTTATGATTGCAAAAATCTCGTTATTAAATTAAGAATGCAAAGGAATGAGGTCTGAGACAATATGGAGTCACATAAGATCAAGTCTGGTAGCAAGGACAAGGCTGGTAGCAAGAGTCAGACCAGACAAACAGAACATTGGAGCCTTTGTTGAAATACTATCCACTTGTTGGCATCCATTAATTATCTCCACAAATAGTGTTGCTGCCAACAAACAAATTTTTTGGTAAGTTTATGGTAAATGTATGTTATGTGTATGGTAATTGTTAGATAGATGCATATATTTTTATTACTAGTGCATGCATTTTAAATACATAATACATAATGAAATAAAATTTATTCTTACTCTCAATGCATTGACTTTATGTTTTGTCCCCACTCTTTTAGCTTATATGATTGTTTGACCCCAGTCCCCTGAACAGTTTCACCCTAATATTTTTGTTGTTAGTAGTCAATGGAAATCTGGACCTGGATCTTGAATTCTCTCCTGCATTTTGTACTGGCGCAACTCTGCTATCAACTTCTTGGCTTTGCAATCCATATCTGAAGAGGTCTCATGCATGACCGAATCATCACATATATATACGGGTGGACTGCACAATTTCAAATAAAGTAATCATCACATTGCACTGAACCTGTGTGCCAAGTTTGCGATTAATTGTATATCTGGTGGTATCCTACTGGCACCTGTTATCCACTAGGAATGATGTGTACTGTAGTCTACTTAGTCTCCTTTCAGTAACCAGTGACCGACCAATACAAAGCAAGAGATCTAAATGTGGCCCCAAAATGACAGGCAGAGAAATCTGTGGGCAGGAAGACTTTGTCAAATTGGTAGAAACATATGATGTTAGGGGAGTTGCAAATCAGGTGGGGAGTTTTTAAAGGTGTAAGCATAGGGTTTACAGAATTTCTCAATAAATATAATATATATAGATATATATTAATATATATCTATATATTAAAGATATATATTTTCCCATGGTCTTTCTCCCAGAGAACATTAGAGTATTCTTACTCCTGAGTAAACTCTACAAGAACAGCGATCCCCAGCCTTTGGGAAATCAATCGGAGGAAATCATGGGTTAATGGAAGCCAATGGGTTAAGAAAACTTCTAAAACACTTAAGATCTCTATTTTTATTTTTATCAATATTACTCGCCGTGTTTGAGACTATTGCTCCCGAGACTTTGCTGAAATGTTAGATATCATTTGGCACAAAGCATAGTAACATACCACAAATTAAATGATAGAGCTTTGTTAGCGATTGGTTGTGAATAGGTGAGATGGGTGTAAGACTGGGCTTGCATTACCATTATTTATATGGACAATAGGCATATTATTTTGTTTGTAATTGTGCCTATCTATTCTGATAAAGAAGAACGCAAAGATTTCATGGTGCGTCTATTTACTATTGAGTTTTATTTCTGTTACTACTTCATATTTTAAATATTATTCTTTTTTATGCACATATTGTACTTGATAGAGCTTGTTGGTTGCGTTCACTGCCCAACTTAAATATAATATAATAATTTTCCTAGGACGCCATAAACTACTCCGTGTTTACATTTTAGTACGATCTCCACAAATTAAGCATGGCTACAACCCTTGGGTTATTGTCAAGGCCCTAAGCTGCTGCGGGGATGGATGGCTATGGAGAGGGGAGGGATCACCCCTCCTCCTCTTTAAGGCGCTGGACGTATGAATGCCCACCACCCTATCCATGCAATCATCTTTCCTTGTAATTGTAGCCTTACACAGACAACACATCTATGACTCATAATTCACTCTGTTGGTGCCTTTTCAGACTTCAGTGGCCGGCAAGTAGTCCATCTGCAGAACTTAGGCTTCTTTAATAGCACTACATAGGATATCAGAAGAGAGATATATGGGATTCATTTACTAATGGCCCGATCGCGTTTTTACGTGGGTTACCCCAAATGATGTTCGATTTTCCGTAATTGCCTTGCCCCGGGGTTGTGCGCATTCGTCGCCACCCGCGTAGCACCGACGGAACTGGGGGGGCGTCGCTGAATGAAAAACCCCTGACGATTCTGAGAAACCGACGCATTTTTTTTCAAAAATTGTCTTTGACACGCGCTTTACCTGAGCCCAGCATGGATCGTGAACTCCGTCAGACCTCAGCGGACTTTAGCGCAGCAGCGACACCTGTGGACGTTGGAGAACTGCCTTAGTGAATCGCCGTAAGACCGAATCCACCGCCGAGACGCCCCCTGGATCGCGAATGGACCGGTAAGTAAATCTGCCCCATTGTTTTCCACAACCACACTATGTTCCCCCCGACTACTTTCATCCTATCCATGATCTCTTCATACCCAGGTCTATAACAAGTTTTTAACAGTGAGGCCAATAACACTGTAGAACTCTCTGTCCGGGAATAGGGAATGTGGCTGTTTAATGAAGTCTTGTAAAAGTAGTAATGCTTTTGAAGAACTATAGGTGCAAAGTTGTAATTTTAATGCAGAAGTAATACAAATGATATTTTATAGGCTATATACTCATATGATAAAGCATATATGCTTTCCCACTAAACCAGTGACATCTTCTAAAAATACAGAACTAATCTGCCAGACGTTTGCAGTAGTGATTCAATGGCCCTGTAACGTCATTGGGGGTGGGGCGCTGGCAACATAGCAATTGTATTTGAGGTAAACAACTGCGATCTGTGCCAGCACTGATTGTGGCTGAGAGCTGTGGGTGTTAGCTGTATAATGCAGCTAACACCCACTGTGTATGGGATAAGGGTCAGCCAGTGAATCCACATACATTATTTATGTGATGTATAGATATATCACATGTTATAAAGGTGCTAATATTATCCTACAGAATATACAGAGAATTTACAGAATTTAAGAAATCGGTTGGTTTCTTAAGTTATGACCAGTTTTCCTTGAGGATAATAAGAGTTTAGATAACCTAAAACATGCTTAAAATATTCCAGGAGCTTTGGACAATTACCTCTCTAAAGCCATAACTCTAAACAATATTTTGGTGTTCTATGCATTTTGCCCGTAGTGGATGGCCCCCACTGCTAGCTTTTTCTTTTTGTGTGTACTATAAGGTAATTCTGTAGCAGGCGGAACCTGTCCCAGATAGAAGGCCTCGGCAAAAGATAAGCTCATGTGGAGATGCTTTTGGAGGTAATTTCTTGTGTTTCTTATTAGCGTATTCACATGCAGGTTATTATAAGTTATTAATGACATGTTCTGCATGTATTAAATACCACATCTTCAACATACTACTACATCATGGGGTCAAAAAGAACTACTCAAAATTAGAATAAATATCAAAGGAAAAAAGGAGCAATAATTTATATTAAAAACAACATGAAATTCATGTATCTTTATTTCATTCCTTTAACCAAAAAACACTACCTGGGTAGTGTCCGAGACCTAGGGGAATATCCTCACGGTCAGTGCTTATGTTACAAGTAACTAACAAGGTCCCACAGTTCAAATACTGTGGTCATATATGGATAGACCAGTGTGTAAATGCAATGCGGCAAAACATTACACCCCTACCTGTGATCCGCCCAACGCTTCTTCAGGGGGTACACCCTACCACATTGGGAAGCCGGATTTACATGGACTAATCATGTCGGCAGAGAAACAACGTGCATGCTTCTTGACAACAACTGGATTACCATATGCCCCACTTTCAGCACCATTACGCAGTTGCGCATGCTTGAAATCTGACAACACTATTGGAAATCAAGACATGCATAGTGCGCAAAACGGCACCTCGATGAGACACAGGCAAGATGTCAGAGTTTACTGCGCATTCACAACTCTGCACCATCAATGTAATTGATATCATCATAATAAAGGTGGATAAATGGAAGAAAAGGGGGAACACCTCTTAGCAAATTTTAAAAAACAGAATACTGGTAAAATATGAAAAAGGGGGGGCAGACATTTGTCTATATCTTTATATGTTAAAATAAATAAAGAATTCGTATCTTATCGCCGAAACAGTTTACAACCTCACTATTTTCCGTCCAGGATATTGATCCATAAATTCAACAAACATTTATACAATTAACTTTCCACCAATTCATAGGGAAGATTAAAATATGATGAAGTGTACAAAAATAAAAAAAAGATAAAAATAGAAAAAATATTGCTTAAAGTGCATAATTGTGGCAATAAATTGAAAATATCAAAATTATGTCTATTATAGATCCATATACCTTATGACAGTAGGGGGAATCCTGATTAAAAAAAACAAAATACTACGAGATTATTCATTGCATAATGTATATATATTATTTCAATCATAAGTGCATGATCAAGTTTTGTAAAAATATGATTACATTAAAGTGTTACTTTTTTTATCCCGACGACTGAAGAGCTATCTGACATATGCAAGGATTTCAAACTCGATCATATCATCACGCATTGGGGCACATTTACTAAGGGCTTTGTGCCTCTTTGCAACGCACTTTAGTCGGACCGTTCACATTCTTCATGGCTAAAACGGCTTGCATAGGTACCGTATATATACTTGAGTATAAGACGACCCGAGTATAAGCCGAGACCCCTATTTTCAAAACAAAAAAATGGGAAAACCTATTGACTCGAGTATAAGCCGAGGGTGCATTGGGCACAGCCTCCCAGTATATAGCCAGCAATTGTATAGCCTTCCAGACCCTGTAGTGTATAGCCTGCCAGCCTCCGGTGCTGCCTCGGGTCCTTCGGTCCTCTTCAGATTCTTCCGAAGAGGAGCAGAAAAACCAGAAGAGGATCCGAAGGACCCGTGGCAGCATTGAATCAAGCATAGGACCTACGGGTGATGTCGGAAAGGTGAGTTTTGAAACTATATCCAAACGACACGTGTTAAGTAGCCAACAAAATCAAATTTTTATTCATAGAAAAATTAATATATACACAAATCAGAAACAACAAACGGACAAAGATGAAAACAATTAAAAAGGGAAAGAATGTGTGCTCCCATATACAAAGATCACAGTAGGTACCTGGCACCTGCCGGCACGTGTGCGCCCGGGGGGGGGGGGGGGTATTTGTATAGCTGAAACCAACAAGTGAAATTCATAGATACAATCCCTTATGTTCTATTCCCTGTATAACCAAAAACACATACCTGGTAGTGTCCGAAACAGGGGCAATATCCTCACTCAGTAGCTTATGTTTACAGCTAACTAACCGGGTCCCACAGTTCAAAGTACTGTGTGTCATATATGATATGACCAGTGTGTAAAATGCATGCGCGCAACATTACACCCCAGTGTGATCCGCCCACGCTTCTCAGGGGGTACACCCTACCACAGTGTGGAAGCCGAGATTTAAATGGACTAATCATGACGGGCGTGAGAAACAACGTGCATGCTGCTCTTGACACCAACTGGATTACCATATGCCCCACTTTCAGCACCATCCACGCAGTTGCGGCCTGCTTGAAATCTGACAACACTTATTGGAATCAAGACATCACATGTGCGCAAAAAGCGCACCTACGATGGGACAACAGGCAAGATGTCAGATTTCTACTCTGACGCATTCTTCCAACAACTCTGCACCATCAATGTAATTGATATCATCATAATAAAGGTGATAAATGGAAAAAAGGGGTGGAACACCTCTTAGCAAATTTTAAAAAACAGAATACTGGTAAAAATATGAAAAAGGGGGGCCACACATTTATCTATATCTTTATATAATAAAATAACTAAAGAATTTATAACGAATTATACAGATCTAATCGCCGAAACAGTTTACAACCTCATTATTTTCAGTCCAGGATATTGAATCCATAACATTCAACAAACTCATTATCACAATTAACTTTTCCACCAATTCATAGCGGGAAGATTAAAATATGATGAAGTGTACAAGAAATAAAAAAAGATAAAATATAAAAAAATTGCTTAAAGTGCAATAATTGGTGCAATAAATTGTGATATACAAATATTGCTATTACCATAGACCTATCCTATCACGCAGTATGGGAGATCCTGATAAAAAAACAAACGATACTATCGCTGAGATATTATTGGGCAAAGTGTATTATGATTTCATAAAGTGCAATGATCACTGTATAGTTTACATAAAGTGTGTACTTTTTACCCAGACGACTGAAGACATTCTGCCATATGCCATGAGGCAAACTCCGTATCATATCATCACGCATTGGGCACATTTACTAAGGGCTTTGTGCCTCTTTGAACGCACTTTAGTCGGCTGTTTACACTTCATCTCATTGGCTACGCGTTCTTGCATAACCGGAATATCCGTGAGTATAAGCTGACGTATACGCGCGAGACCCATATAAGGCCAGAGGCAACAAAAAAAAAAAGGGAACCTATTGACTCGATATGAGCCGAGGGTGCAGTGGGCAGCTCCTCCGATATACATAGCAAGCATTGTTAAAGTCCAGTCCAGGGTAGGGATACCTGCCTGGGCCAGCCCCGGTGTTGCCGGTCTGGGCTCCTCGTCCCTTCAGATTCGTTCCGAAGAGGAGCGGGAAAAACCAGAAGAGGATCCGAAGGTCTCGTGGCAGCATTGACATAGCATAGGACCTACGGGTGATGTCGGAAGGGTGAGTTTTGAAACAACTATACTCCAAACGACACGTGTTAAGTGCAACAAAATCAAATTTTTTTCATAGAAAAATTAATAACACCATCACAACACAAGGCAACAATAGATGACAATTAAAGGGAAAGAAATGTGTGCTCCCTATACAAGTCACAGTAGGTACATGGCACCTGATAGAAGCCAGTATAAATATATACCAAATCCACAGCCAATAATGTATATATAAGCATGCAGGACAGAGGTTGTGTTCGGAGAAAATATGACCATAACCCTGTCCTCTGTGGATTTGGTATATATTTATTTGTGTAGTGTTGCACTGAGGGGCTCCTTCAGTGGGTATACTGGCTTCTATCAGGTGCCAGGTACCTACTGTGATCTTTGTATTTGGGAGCACACATTGTTTCCCTTTTTAATTGTTTTTATCTTTGTCCGTTTGATGTTTCCGATTTGTGTATATATTAATTTTTCTATCAATAAAAATTGGATTTTGTTGGCTACTTAACACGTGTCGTTTGGATATAGTTTCATGAGTATTTTCATGTGTGTATTTTCATGGGTGAGATTCTTGGTGGTGGAAGTGGCCTTGTGCGCCGCCTTCCCCATATTCCAGCCCCTACAGTGCTGAGAGATATGGACAAATGAGAGTGGCCGGCCGGAAGCTCACTGAGCACAGTGTATTTTTTTTTCCAATATTAAAATATTCATCTTGTTCACAATCAAAATTGCAATGAAGATGGAGTATAATAACCATAAACAAAGCCAATGGAAAGTTCCATGTAGTCCATTTCCTCCATCTTGCTTCCTGAATTGCTTTCTGTCTATAAAGGACAAGTGTCTTCCATTTGTGCTTTTATTCTGAAACATCTACTGAGATCCAAGGGCTCCACTTTATTTCACAGTCTCATTGCCGCCCACACTACTATAAAGCTATACACTTTTTGTTCATAAGTAAAAATAACTGTGCAAAAAGAATATAGCAAACAATGAATTTTCATTCTTTTCAAAGCATGAGCTGCAAATATATCTGTTTATAGAAACATTAAGTTGCTTTTTCTTTGTAAAACTAAGTCTGGAAATGATAACTTGCAGTTCTTTTCAGTTAGGAGACCTTGTTACACAATGGCATCGAATATTTCCAAGTGTGACCACAGATTTTTCAAAAGACGGGTTTGCATAAGATTTTTCTAAAAGTAAATAACAATCTAGCACCCTGTATTATATTCAGGGAGCCTAACTTAAAGAGGCGAATAGACAGACAACTGTGATCTCGATATCAATGAAGTAACATAAAAAGTCTGCTAAAAGGCTCTTCTCTTATACTGAACAACAGATTTTGTTATCATATTACATGAATAAAAATGCCTTTTGAGACATTCAAAGAAAGACAGGCTGGCTTGGTTGAAAAGTTGTTCTATTGCCTGTGTGTATGTAATATATTCAGTCACCAGGGACCTTATCAACAGAAGGAAGGTGTATAAACATAAATGACTGCAACGCCTCGAGTTACAAGTTGAATTTTCATATCAAATTACTATGTGATAAATGAGCATGGGAATGGAGTAGGAATACACATCAAAATGGCAATGAGGATCATTTTAAGTGCAAAGCTGAAATAGCTCTAGCTGAGCCACAAAAGTGCAGGTTTTGAAGCTTCTTTAACTAATAAGTAAGTTAATGCATATGCAATATGAGAATTGCTTGCATCTCTGGTCAATAAGACATTTTTATCAGCACTTTCTTTATTCTGGTAATGAAGTCATTCAAATAGAAACTGAAGGGGTTGGCCACTTTACCTCATGTTTTGTGTAATGTGTGTGTGTGTAAGTGTGGGAGGCAGCATATAAGGTAATATTCCAATATACATCAATTAATAGTCCTGTCTTACCTCATCAGCCAGACATTCCTGACCACAGCATGGATGCAGATGGATGATCATTGGAAGCCATTTTATGGTCAGGAATGTCTGGCTGATAAGGTAAAATACAGGAGGCTATACTTTAAATATCAAGAAAGCAGTCTACAACAATTAATAGATGTATATTGGTAAATTACCTAATATTTTGCCCCCCACACTTACACACACATTACATAAAACATGAGGTAAAGTAGCCAATTCTGTTAACTCCTTTTGCACACTGTCATCCTTTATCAATATTGAGCATACAGATAAGCCCCAAGCTTAGGTACAATATATAAATAGGAAGATAAAGAGGGCTATGCCAGTGGTCATATAAAAAGCTTAGGTCTAACCAGTACACCATTGGAATTTCTGTATTCTGTGTCCAAGTCTTATCTGTAGAAACCTATTAAACCCTAATCTCGCCATATAGACCCTAACCCCAAGAATAGCATGGTCTGTCTGTTAACAGACAGGTATGAATAAATACACCATAAGAAGCATCCAAAGCTCAAGGTTTCATTAAGGCCTATGGGGGAAACTGTTTCCAGATTAAAAATCCACTTTGTTTCATAGTGTAAGATGACTTAGTTGAAGTTGCCTCCTCTCCTTAGTTGTGGAACCAGTTTGAACCCATGGAATCAGATTTTATGTCAAGGGTGCTATAACCCATTCTCGGCTCGCAGGGCCAGCACGCCGCTGATTGTTCCTGGCCATTCCAGATTTTTATAAATAGCTGGCCTCTTCCTGCAAGCCCCGCTGGATCTTTGTGCTTTCATGCTGTATTCCTTGCCTTATGCTTTTAGGCTGATTTCCCATTCTGACCCCGGTTCTGTTCTTGACCTGGCTCCTCTGTTGCCTGCCTTGACCATCTGCTCTGCCTTTGACTCCAAACCCGTGCTGCCTGTCTTGACCTCCTGCCTGTCCCTAACCACGATTCTACCTAACGACTCTGTACCTTGCCTTGGCGCCACTGCAAGCAAAGTTGCGCCTGTGTATCCCAGAAACGTTCAGGCTAGCACATAAGGTGTCTTTACATGCCAATCTTAAAATTCTGTCAGGATATCCTTTCTGGATAAATCTATTTTGTAAGTCCCTATGCTCACCTCAGAAAGGTCCTAGAGTCAGAACATTTACTTCTTAAATGGAGGTATTGCCCTCTAGGAATGCCACAATTCAGGGGAATGGGATGACAACTCTCCAATCGCAGGAGGGAGGAGCTGTGGCTATATTAGACGTTGACTACAGCACCCACGCCATCCGCTCTTTGCCACTGCAGAAGCATGCTGCCTCAAGCTGTACAGAGCTACTGCCTCAAGCTGTACACTAGTTTACACCAAGTTTGCCAAATAAGATTTCCACATGGAGGCCATATAGAGAGGATATATTTCCCTGATGAGTCAATGTCCTAAAAATATTGATAATGTACAATGCCAGGGCAAGAGATGGGAAAGTCCTTTTAAGAACGGCCGCTATGCCTTGTGTTAGGGTCTCTATGACAAGATGAGGGTTTAATAGTTCTCTACAGATAAGACTTGGAATCTTGGAACCCCAATGATGTATTGGTGAGAACTAAGCTTTTCATATGAGCACTGGTATAGCCCTCTTACACTACCTACTGTATTTATACATTGTACCTTCTCCTTGGTATGCTGAGTTTTTCCTTTCTATAACATAACACGGTCTGATTACATGCTTCAATAACTTCTATACCCTCACCAATTTTTATATACTTATTATTTAGTGTATAAAACTGACTCTATAAAGACCAATGTTTTCAATAATGTGATTATATGGGGATTAAATATGACTTTTACATGATATTAACCACCCTTATAGTGGTAGATATCTCTAATGAGACCTTATTAGGTAGCTGTTAGTGGTATTTTAATTTTTTATGGTAGTAATGTACTTCAGAACTGGATCTAAAAAAAAATTAAACAGCAGTGAATAAACTGCACACATTTGTTCCAGCATGGAATACAAATTATGCTTAAAGGAAATCAACCAGTTGAAAAAACACAAAAAAACCTCCCTCACCTTCGCTCCTCTTCATTTCAATCCTGGCGGTGTGCTTCGCAAGTCTTGTCATGCCAGGATCACCTAAAAAAGAAACTTTTTAATTAGCATGACAAGATGTCCGGTGCTACGGGCAGCTAATTATGCAAACACCTACCACGTGAGGGAGGTGATGTCATGTTTTTTTTTGTTTTTCAACTGGTTGATTTACTTTAAATTGATACTGTATATATAAATATATTCCAGCAGTGGATGTATGTTATACATATATATGTGCCAGCAGTGCATATACTGCACAATTAAATATATACCAGGAGGAAATATACGTCACATATAAATATTTATTCCAGCAATGAATATACTACATGCATAAATATAAGGGCCATGGATACATAGTATAAATATGTACCAGTAGTGAATAAACCACAAACATAAATATATAACTTGAGTGAATGTACAGCACAAAAACATAATACCTGCATGGAACTTACTTTATATGCATATATCAGTATTGTGTATATCATACACTACCCTATATATTTAAACCTACATGCTGCTCTAATTACAGGTATACAAAATTATATATACAAGAGAAATAAAATAAAGGCATACTTATATACACATACAAAATACTCATACAACAGACATCCACATTCATGGTACGTATAAAAAAAATAAATGAATAAATAAATATATATGGAACCCATAGTACTCATATACTTGTACATTACATAAACACACAAATATACACATTAAATATGATTTACTAACTCTAATTGCAGACACGGAAGATCAGCCTCCAATGGTGTTTGAAAAAAGAAGCCAATTTCTTGGCTAAGAAGGAGAACAGGGAATTCTGGTCTGGACCTAACAGGGGGGATGGAAATTTCAATTTATTTGCAAAGAAGCAGCAGCACAACTGAAGTTAAAGGAAGTAAACCTATTAACAGAGACAAATTTTGCAATTTGGGGGTTCAAAGTCATAACAAATACTTAACTGCACCCCTTGGCATGGTGTAAAACCTTCCTTGATGGTGAAAGTGTCATGGTTTGGGGAATTTTACTACAGCAGGAGTTGCACCTATCACAAAGCTACATCGCAGAGTGAATGCAAGTGTATCAGAAACTTCTTTGATATCACTTGGTTCCCTCCTTGTGTTCTTTACTCAGTCAGCCAGCAACTTTCATGCAGTTCAATTCCCCATGGCAGTTCCTTGAAACAGAAAACATTGAAACAATGAAACAACCTTCCCTGATCTAAACCAAATAGAAAACGTAGGACAAATCTTTGGTGACAAAGTTACAGCCAAGAAACCTACAACAGTCACAGAACTGTGGAAGAGACTGAAAGAAGAGTGGACCAAATTCATACCAGAGCAGTGTGAGAGACTAGTGATGCCCTGTGGACTGTTGTGACCTTCAGCTAATGTAGTTATAATCTTTATCTGTGCTACAGGCATTGCTGTTGTTTAATTGTGATCAGTTTTTTGAAAAAATAAAGCTCTCATGTTAATATACTTTGGTGATTTTGTAAAACCCTGTTCTAGTGGCATGGTGTATCCCTCACAAAAATCCATCAAAAGTTGATCAACAGAGAAAGCAATATTATCGAAAATATGTATTGTTCATCCATTATTCTAGAATTTTTATCTCCAGCGTATATTAAGGTTTCATGTTCTGACTAAAACATGCATTTTCGGTGGTTATTCATGGGAAGCCTTTACTGTATAGTTCACTGTCTTAGAAATCATCTCATTTATGTCAACCTTTGCATGGAGCCATGAGCTTTCTATGTCAAATTCTTTGGAGTAGAAATCAGAGCTCTATAAATAAGATATTAAAGAAATTCACTGTGTCTTTACCAAAGACACTTAATAAGCTGAAGGATAAGACAGAACCAAGGAACAAGCAGTGAACCATACCACAGGGACTAGGTCACAAATTAATGGACGAGAATTAACTAGGCTATTTAGAATCATCAGTCAGAAGCAGAGTCAATGGTCAGGAATATTAACCTAAGCTGAAGGCTAATGAGTTGAAGGAACTTTATGTGATAACCAGATGCATCTGCAACAGAGAAAAGTAATGCCACAATTAGGCTTGAAGGAGAACAAAGAGGCCACAAAGGCCACAAAGCTAGGCATATTGACTGGTTGCCAAACAACCTAACATCGAAGCACAGAGATCTGCATCCAAAAGAAGGGCCTATACAGCTTACACACATATTATTATTTTGAAACTTGATTTAATTCATAATTAATCTAAGTTTCCTGGTGATTTGTTAACACCTTTGCGACAAAGGCGTTATTGGTGCCTGAATGTCCGAGACAATTTTTGCAGATCAGTTCTGCTCTTCATATCCTTGGAACCGCTTTACATACCATAGCAATTTTTATTAGTTTTTTATTCATGACATTGAAATTGATAGAATAATTTTATTAGCAACACTTTTTTTACATTGAATCAGCAGAAAACAAAAATATGAAAAAAAATGCTTCTGTAATCATTTTTACCATTAAAAAATGTTTTTAATAAGTGGTAAAAAGATTTATAAACCTTTACCAAAAAATTTTATAAATATGTACAGTATCAATCCATCACCAGGATCAAAGACAGAGGCAAAGGGGGCATGTACTTTTGCAATGTGTCTTCTGCAGCTCCATCTGCTTCCTGTCTTGAGGTGACAGGCTCATTTCAAACGGTGGCACCTAGCAATTGAGACTTCTGGAGATCAGGTGGTTTCAGAGTTAAGATAGTTTAAACTAGGACACTGTAATGATGTTTATATATGTAGTATCTGCAAGGGACATATGCAAAAAGGACCTTCAAACCCATAACCTTTAAGTACTTCAAGCGTAAAGCCCATATCTATCCGATTAAAGGCCTTAGGCTACATTCACACTACCATATGGAGGATGTTATGTTTGGCTACAAGCTTGGCCGTAGATACTTCCTACTTCGCCATAGATGGCAATGGCTGCATGGAGCGATATGGTGCCGGACGCGTATGGCACCATTCTGCTCCGTACAAGGGGAAAAGATATGACATGTCCCTCTTCTTTCCCGTGTTACGGCCAGTATGCATGTATTTTCCTTGAGAGGGGTCACCACCTCCACCTCTCCATGGCGCAGACACATGCCCGCCCAGCCATAGTCAATGTCGTGCATATGTTCATGTAAATGCAGCGCATAGCAGCATCACAAGATAAAAATATTGTGGAAGGCCTTTGGTGTAGATAATATGGATCACTTTGATAGTTTTTCCCAGGCAAAAATCCCACCTGATCCGTTTCTATTAATAGAATCATAATTTCCTTAGCCGAAATGCCAACACAGAGGTTAAGATCTTTATATTAAAAAGAGATTGGTCTAATAATCTTCTGAGATTCCAGAGATTAGCAGCTTTTGGTTTTGCTACAATCAAACATATATAGCATTATGGCAGTCATATAGGGGTTAAATGAATCACTATTTGGTTGAAAGTAAATAACCCAGGAAGAGTACTGGAGCGCAGATAGCCAATAAGCAGCCAGCCAGACACTGATCTTGCACACAATTTTGCAATTTTCTTGCCGACTGTCAATGCAATGAAAAGGGAAAGAGCAAGCCATAGGGAGAGTGCATGGATGAAAATCTACAGCTGTTTACGGGAAGAGCAAGGGTCATCGTCTTGGGGATTGTTTTGGGGTGACAGTACTACATAAGCAGGCTGCAATCATCCTTTAGGAGGTCAATATACACACTTCCTTTTCCTGCGTTTCTTTCTTCTCGAATGGTTTTTGAAACTAAAAGCATGACGTAGATCAGGAGGAAAGGAAGAAGTGGAGGCCTTCGGGACATTTCATTATTAAAAGAAGCTGCTGCGGACATTTCATGAATGGTATAGGAGTATGGGTGCTGTCAATATATGTCTGTATAGCATATCTGTATTCATCGAATGTAAGGTTGGATAGAGGTGGCAGCAAGAGTTTAGATATATAGCTTCCTGATCCAAGGTATGCACTGGGGCTGGCTGGTGTCTTGTTATGCCACTGGTATCAAGATACGGTAGGTCTACTTTCAATTTCTTTAGCTATTTTTTGCCGGAAAGTGTTTCCAAGAGGAAATAAAAATGCCCCGGGCGACCTAGATTGTAGATAAAATACAGGATGGATAGAGGGCTGTCTGATGGGAAATTCTGACTGTTACTTAAATGTTTTCCAGGCCTTTATGTATGTGCCTATAATATATTCTGTGAATAGTAAACATTTAAAACAGTTTTACTAAGAAAAGTAATATCTGTCTGTTCAGTTTGCCAATATTTTTTTTTCTAAAGTAAAACTTTGAATTTGAGGATGTGAGGTCAGTAACTCGTTTTCTTGTGAGCTTTTTAAACAACATGTAAAGAGGAGCAGATGTTAATTTTGTGCATACATATTGCAATGCAACCACTGTGTGATTTTTAAATGTACAAAGTGCAATGTTTTCTTCTCTCAAGCTAAGATATATTTGGGATCAAGTTCAATATGCAGATCAGTCTATGACAGTGCCAGCTACTTCTATGATGAATATCAATTGGAGCATGTTAAGGCAATGTGAAAAAATTAATTTCTGATCAAGAGAATTCTATAAAGCAATATATTAAAACTTTTTTTCTTTGCTTATATCCACAAACAAACTAATTAATCATTTGCTAATAAAGTATTAGGAACCACTTCAGATTAAACATATTATTTAATATTATTTATTTAGAATATTTTTACCAAAATAAAATCTACTGAGCTCCAGACCTTTCTGACTGAGATCCTCTAAAAAAATAAAAAACACCATCTATTATGGTTATACTGTTCTATATATTTCTATGCTTGTGAACATACACCAAGATATTGCTGACCAAGTATTTTTGTGAAGTAGGATAGTAACATACAAAGCCTTTGGTATTGTTTGAAATTGATGCCATCAGACATGATTAATGATATAATTTCCCAATATAAAAGCTTGGGGACTATCCAAGTATAACTCCCAGTGAGTCATTATCAAAATAGTACTGGCATGTACTTTTACACACTATGGTGTCTTATGAGGAGAAGAAGTTGTAGAATAGAAAATAAAAAATTAAACTGCCTTAAGGACATCAGAGTGCTTGCATGCTAGCATACTATCATCAGCATAGATGGACAGTAAAGTTGATTTCTCTTTCTATTTACTCTCCCTTTAAAAATGATTCTCAATGCAATGGCCAGTGTTCTATAATCAAATTAAAAATCAGGAGGGATACAGACACTTCTCGTGTGTCATTATTTAAAATAATTTTTTTAGGTATATAATCCATTATATGGCTCTGGCATTAGGTGATGAATACAATGACATGTAGATAACAGAAAAGACCTTCAAACCCATACATTTAAGTACTTCAAGCGTAAAGCCCATCTATCTGATAAAGGCCTTAGGCTACATTCACACTACCATATGGAGAACGATGTATAGCCCCAAGCTTGCGGCCGTAGATACTTCTGCCATAGATGGACAATGGCTGCATGGAGCGATATGGTAGCCAGACACATATGGCACCATCCGCTCCGTACAAGGGAAAAGATATGACATGTCCTCTCTTTCCCATGTTACAGCCATATGCAATGCATTTCCTTGAGAGGGGGTCAACCCTCCAACTCTCTCCATGGCGCCCAGCCATAGTATGGGCATATGTTCATGTAAATGCAGCCATAGCAGCATCCAAAGATAAAATATTGTTGGAAGGCGCTTTGGTGCAGATAAAAATCCCACTGATCCTGTTCTATTAATAGAATCATAATTTGTCCTAGCTGAATGCAAACAAAGAAGTTACCGCTTTTGGTTTTGCTACAATCAAGCCTTCTAGCAATTCTATTGGGGATGCGTACATTTCTGTGAGCTTAACCATGTGTGGAACAAGAGTACTACCAAGGGCTTGTAATATTCATTGCAAAGCCCATCAGGGCCTGCTTGCTGCTTAACCACCTTTAGTTTCGAAATTACGTCTCATATTTTCTGAACAAAAGTTCGTTCATTCACATTTTTTGTTCTTATTTTTATCTAGGTGCGTTGAGCTAATACGAGAAAAGCAGAAGGAGAGGGTACCTTATTCCCTCCTCGTCTGTTATGAATTCTCTCAGATTTATATTTACATAGTAATTTACAAAAAATTGGCAATATATGGCAAGTAAAAACTACCTCTCCTGTCTTATTTTTTATAAGCATACAAACGGTTCAGCGATTTCCCCTTGTTGATATGATTACTTCCCTGTCCTCCCACTCGTAGTGCCTGGCTTGTGTTTTCGTTAAATTGTCAATGTATTCATCCTTTTAGTCCGATCCCGTATATCTTCATTGCTCCAGTAATTTTTGTGAGGGAAATACTTTGTATTCCTTGTTCTAGCTTTGTCAAGTCACTATAAAATTCAGCAAACTTTGCCTTCTTTGTTTTTTTAACCTTAAAGCTCTGCGCCGTAGCTCTACGGCGCAGAGGTATAAGGGATTTGAAGAGGGCTCACGGGCTGAGTCCTCTTCATACAAGGTGGGGGTTTTTGGCATATGCAAAACACCCCCACCTATATACCGCGGTCGGTGTCTGAGCACTGATCGCGGCTCTAACCCCCTCGTTGCCGCCGGCAAAGTCGCTGGCGATTTAAAAGACCGCGCTCGCGGGCGCCGCATCTTTTTTTTTTCGATGCCACCCACGAAGTCATCTGGGGGCGGCGATTGGTTTGCCATGGTTAGCTCGTGTCTTTATTTTGACAAGGCTATCTGGCACTGCCAGATTCTTTACATAGAGCCAGTGGCTCATTGTAATGAATGTGCTGCAAAAATGCCATATATTGCATACAGTAATTATTGCAGTTATGGTTAGCAGCGTTCTGACCATCTCGGTTAATGGACCCTACTGGTCCTAAAAGATAGTGGACAAAAGTAAAAACCCCCGTTTAAACCCCCATAAAATTAAAATTCCTAACCTTCAAACTCCACCCTCTCCCACGTCCCCCTCACGCTGCCCATTAATCTCCCATCCCACAACTTCCCGTAACCCCTCCAACCTATTTAGATTCGCCAGCCAGCGTCCCAAAATGCCCGATCTATCAAATTAAAAACCGTTACGGGCGGCGGGTGACCTCGAGGCGGGAAATGGCGCCCAAATTCCGAAATGCGACTTGTACACACTTTTCCATAATAAAAAATAACTAAAAAATGATCAAAATGTTGCAACAGACCCTCAAAATGTAGCAATGAAATACGCGTGCCTTATTTGCAAAAAATGACCCCTCACACATCTCCGTTGCGCCAAGTTATGAAATAGTTATGCGACAGAAGATGTGCAAAATTTTTTTTTTCTTTTTTGTACACATTCATTTTAATTTTTGAAATGTATTCAAAACACAATAAAACCTATATAAGATTGGTATCCGCGATCGCACCGAACCAAAGAAATAAGTAGTTAGGCGTGTTTATTTGGAGCGAAGAATTGAAAGGCGCATAAACGGAGCCCAAGAACGTGAGTGCGTTTTTTTTCAATTTTCCACATTAGGAATTTTTTTTCAGTCTTCGCAGTACACGGCATGTTAAATAAAATCCCACCTGATCCTGTTCTATTAATAGAATCATAATTTTCCTTAGCTGAAATGCAAACAAAGAAGTTAACAGCTTTTGGTTTTGCTACAATCAAGCCTTCTAGCAATTCTTTGGGGATGCTACATTTCTTGTAGAGCTTAACCATGTGTGGAACAAGAGTCTTACCAAAGGGCTTGTAATATTCATTGCAAAGCCCATCAGGGCCTGCTGCTTTACCCACCTTTAGTTTCGAAATTACGTCTCATATTTCTGAACAAAAGTTCTGTTCAATTCACATTTTTGTTCTTCTGTTATTCTAGGCAGTTTGAGCTAATACGAGAAAGCAGAAGGAGAGGGTACCTTATTCCCTCCCTCGTCTGTTATGAATTCTCTCAGATTATATAATTTACATAGTAATTTACAAAAAATTGGCAATATATGGCAAGTGAAAAAACTACCTCTCCTGTCTTATTTTTAATAGCATACAAACGGTTCAGCGATTTCCCCTTGTTGATATGATTACTTCCCTGTCTCCCACCTCGTAGTGCCTGGCTTGTGTTTTCTTAAGATTGTCAATGTATTCATCCTTTTAATCCTATCCCGTATATCTTCCATTGCTTCCAGTAATTTTTGTGAGGGAAATACTTTGTATTCCTGTTCTAGCTTTGTCAAGTCACTATAAAATTCAGCAAACTTTGCCTTCTTTTGCTTTTTAAGCCAAGCAGACAACTGAGCACATCTATTTCTGGCCACTATCTTATGGAGTGCCCATATGGCCTGTGATGTGGTCTGATCATTCTGATTGCACTGAAAATATTCTTCCAAAGTCTCCTGAATTTCCAACCTTGTTTTTTCTCATATTCAGTAATGAGGGCCTTAGGTATCATTTGTTAGGAAATGTATTCTTAAAAATATGTATTTCCTTTGCAATTGGAGAATGGTCAGACCAGGATCTCAGCCTGATTTCAGCACTTGGTACTTTTTCCACCAAAAGCCTTCTCACCAGAAAAATAATCAGAATTCCATATTGTTTAACTGTATATTGTCCATGTACATTACATGTTTATAAACTTCACTTAAAATGGAAAAACAAATTGGTTTTGGCTAGATAATCATTGTGTGTTCATCAATGTGTAATAGATACTGTGCACATAAAAACATCAAAATAACTAGTTTCCTCAGTGGATCAGTTAATACATGATAAAATGTGATTTAATTGCTGTTAAATGTTGTTTGGTATATTTTAAAGCTTGTTTTGAAAACTGAAATTTTCCCCAACCTTGATTCACTTATAAAGGATGAAGCGGCAGTCAATTTCACATTGAGCTTTAATAACATGTAATTGGACTGATTGATTTTAGGAGTAGATATTATTCAAATGTCAAAAATGTTGTGAGTTAATCAGGATTAATTAATCACAAGAAATTTATCACTAGAATTCTGGTATCCAAGTGTAAGACACATTGGGGTGTTGGTACCCATGTGTCATTGATAAAGTTAGCCTTCCCTCTATGACTGGGCACAGAGAGATGATAGCCTCCTCAATTTCTCAACATAGAAAGAAAAGTTATGCTGCATCTTTTCCCACAAACCTATAAATCAATATTCTCTATAAATCAACCATATTCTCTATAAATCAACCAATATTCTTTATAAATCAACCATATAAATCAACCAATCAGCCATTTATCTGATTAGAAAGCAAGTGGATCCCTTTAAGATCCATTAAGATAAAGTACATTCACCAGATACATTTTCCTTTATAACGATGTCATATTGGGTTAGTTACTGTAAACAAGCATTTACAGTGACACTTGTTCCCATTAATTGAAATGTCTTGCCAACCACCTGGAAATTGTATTTTTTTAGGTATCCATTTTAATGACAGTAATATTACATTAATATTGCATTAAAACCATTTTTTATATGCTGTAGTTTATGACCCCTCATACCACTAAGACAGCTCTAATCTGTCAAGGCATGGGTTCTATAAGACTTCTCTCTGGCATCTCTGGCATCAGATGCATTCTAATATATAACAATATATTCTGTTAAAAAGTACAGCATTTTCCGGAGGTCCCTTTGTAACAAGTTATCTTCTGAAATGTCATTTTGTGACCTGCTATTACAGTACATGTGTATTAACCAAGATGTCAGAGTTAATGGTGCAAAGAAAAAAAAAAACAGTGTCTCCTGCCCTCTGTACTAGTGAACGAAGCTTCCGGTTCTATTCACCACTACAGAACTAATCCCTATCTGTATCCCGAGGATGCAAATAGTGATGAGAGTGTGGAAAGCTGCCCAGACTTGGGACAAGTGTCCTGCTGACTAGTGGACATCTGGGGCTTCGGCCGAAAGATATTTTCACCAAGTAATGCCTCTGCTGTCCACAACTGAGGATACTGGATCAGTTGAGCAGTCTGATTGCTGGGCAAGTAACAATTAAATAATTTTACAGCTTGGCAGTCTGATTGCTGGGCAAGTAACAATTAAATAATTTTACAGCTTGGAGTGTTTTTTTTAAGAATCTGTGACTTGGATTGCAGACCAATAGTTATTGGGAAAAATCTATAAAGTTTAAGTACTTCAAGCGTAAAGCCCATATCTATCCGATTAAAGGCCTTAGGCTACATTCACACTACCATATGGAGGATGTATGTTTGGCTACAAGCTTGTGGCCGTAGATACTTCCGCCATAGATGGCAATGGCTGCATGGAGCGATATGGTGCCGGACGCGTATGGCACCATTCTGCTCCGTACAAGGGGAAAAGATATGACATGTCCTCTCTTTCCCCGTGTTACGGCCATATGCAATGTATTTTCCTTGAGAGGGGTCACCCCTCCACCTCTCCATGGCGCCAGACACATGCCCGCCCAGCCATAGTCATGCGTGCATATGTTCATGTAAATGCAGCCATAGCAGCATCCAAAGATAAAAATATTGTTGGAAGGCCCTTTGGTGTAGATAATATGGATCACTTTGATAGTTTGTTTCCCAGGCAAAAATCCCACCTGATCCGGTTCTATTAATAGAATCATAATTTTCCTTAGCCGAAATGC
This sequence comes from Engystomops pustulosus, assembly GCA_019512145.1. NCBI lineage: Eukaryota > Metazoa > Chordata > Amphibia > Anura > Leptodactylidae > Engystomops > Engystomops pustulosus. The sequence goes on from CM033642.1 coordinate 101,631,024, forward strand.
CAACACAGAGGTTAAGATCTTTATATTTAAAAAGAGATTGGTCTATAATCTTCTGGAGATTCCAGAGATTTAGCAGCTTTTGGTTTTGCTACAATCAAACATATATAGCATTATGGCAGTCATATAGGGGTTAAAATGAATCACTATTTGGTTGAAAGTAAATAACCCAGGAAGAGTACATGGAGCGCAGATAGCCAATAAGCAGCCAGCCAGACACTGATCTTGCACAATTTTTGCAATTTTCTTGCCGACTGTCAATGCAGTGAAAAGGGAAAGAGCAAGCCATAGGGAGAGTGCATGGATGAAAATCTACAGCTGTTACGGGAAGAGCAGGGTCATCGTCTTGGGGATTGTTTTTGGGGTGACAGTACTACATAAGCAGGCTGCAATCATCCATTTAGGAGGTCAATATACACACATTCCATTCCTGCTGTTTCCAGCGAAATGGTTTTTGAAACTAAAAGATGACTAGGACTAGGAGGATAAAGGAAGAAGTGGAGGCTTCGGGACATTTCATTATTAAAAGAGCTGCTGCTGGACATTTCATGAATGGTATAGGAGTATGGTGCTGTATATATATGTCTGTATAGCATATATCTGTATTATCGAATGTAAGGTTTGGATAGAGGTGGCAGCAAGAGTTTAGATATATAGCTTCCTGATCCAAGGTATGCACTGGGGCTGGCTGGTGTCTTGTTATGCCACTGGTATCAAGATACGGTAGGTCTGACTTTCAATTTCTTTAGCTATTTTTTGCCGGAAAATGTTTCCAAGAGGAAATAAAATGCCCCGGGCTGACCTAGATTGTAGATAAAATACAGGATTGGATAGAGGCTGTCTGATGGGAAATTCTGACTGTTACTTAAATGTTTTACGCCTGTATGTATAGTGCCTATAATATATTCTGTGAATAGTAATACATTTAAAACAGTTTTTCTAAGAAAAGTAATATCTGTCTGTTCAGTTTGCAATATTTTTTTTTCTAAAGTAAAACTTTGAATTTGAGGATGTTGAGGTCAGTAAATCGTTTTCTTGTGAGCTTTTTAAACAACATGTAAAGAGGAGCAGATGTATTTTTAAGTGCATACATAATTGCATGCAACCACTGTGTATTTTTAAAAGTACAAAGTGCAATGTTTCTTCTCTTTAAGTACTTCAAGCGTAAAGCCCATATCTATCCGATTAAAGGCCTACCATATGGAGGACTTTAGATGTTTGTGGAGGATGTTTGGCTACAAGCTTGTGGCCATAGATACTTCCGCCATAGATGGCAATGGCTGCATGGAGCGATATGGTGCCGGACGCGTATGGCACCATTCCACTCCATACACGGGGAAAAGATAGGACATGTCCTCTCTTTCCCCATGTTACGGCCTTATGCAATGTATTTTCCTTGAGAGGGGTCACCATGGCGCCAGACACATGGCGCCAGACACATGCCCGCCCAGCCATAGTCATGCGCGCATATGTTCATTATTTGGGATCAAGTTCAATATGCAGATCAGTCTATTGACAGCTACAGCTACTTCTATGATGAATATCAATTGGAGCATGATAAGGCAATGTGAAAAAATGAATTTCTGATCAAGAAAATTCTATAAAGCAATATATTAAAACTTTTATTTCTTTGCTTATATCCACAAACAACTAATAATCAATTTGCATAATAAAGTATTAGGAACCAGCTTCAGATTAACATATTATATTAAATATTTATTTATTTAGAAATAGTGTTACCAAAATAAAATCTACTGAGCTCCAGACATTTCTTGACTGAATGATCCCATTAAAAAACCATCTATTATGGTTATACTGTCTATACGTTTCTATGCTTGTGAACATACACCAAGATATTGCTGACCAAATATTTTTGTGAAGTAGGATATGTAACATAGAAAAGCCTGTGGTATTGTTTGAAATTGATGCCATCAGCATGATTAATGATATAATTTCCCAATATAAAAGCTTGGGGACATATCACAGTATAACTCCCCAGTGAGTCATTATCAAAATAGTACTGGTCATGGTACTTTTTTCACACTATGGTGTCTTGTTGAGGAGAAGAAGTTGGTATGAATTGGAGAAATCAAAAATTAAAACTGCCTTAAGGACATCAGAGGCTCTGTACATGCTAGCATAATATCATCAGCATAGATGGACAGTAAAGTTGATTTATCTTTTCTATTTACTCCCTTTAAAAATGATCTCAATGCAATGGCCAGTGTTTCTATAATCAAATTAAAAATTTGATACAAAGGCAGGATGGATCCATAGTTCATGTGATTGAGCCAAATTTTGACTGACTACAGATCCGATATGTCGCAGCAAGAAATACGAGGCACGCATCGAAGACCAGGCAACGTTTTTTTCAATCTTCATGACTGTCCGAATTTCACTGAGGCTTGTGTCCAAAGGTAGCCTCAGTTTCCGTCTAGCCTGCAAGAGAGAAGGGCCCCTGTTGTAGGTCTTCTGCTGGCTGCGCCCCTCTGCTCAAAGTTGCACGGTCCTGTGCGTTCAGCGATACTCTTCTGCTACCTTGGTTGTAACGAAGGTGCGATTGTTTTGAAGTCCCGTATGCCCAGTTCTACTACGAGCAATTTTTCCCGAACCAGTCTGCCCACTTTTCCTTGCCCTGTGGACTCCCACGGCATTCAGCCCCCGAATGCGCCTCACTGGAGTTTTTTCTTTTCGCGACCATTCTCCTGTAAACCTTAGCGATGGTGTGGTGAAAATCCAGTAGATCAGCAGTTCATGAATATCCGACCAGCCCATATGGCATACCAAACACAATAGGACCACGTTCTTCAAAGGGGACACTTAAATCACCTTCCTTCCCCATAATGTAATGCTCGTATCGAACGCAGGAGATTGCTCTTTGACCATGTCTCATGGACTAACTGCACTGAGTGCCGCATTGTGATCGGCTCTGATGAGGAATTAGTGTAGAGCGAGCAGTTGGACAGGTGACCTAATAAAGTGGCCGGTGAGTGTGAGTGTATGTATTAACTTACAATCCGTATTCTGATTTTCCCGAGCTCTCTTCAGCCCAGGTCATAACCAAGTTTTAAAGTGAGGCCAAAACACTGTTGCTAGAACTCTCTGTCGCGGGAATAGGGAATGTGGACTCTTGTTAATGCGTCTGTAAAAATAGTAGTAATGGTTTTGAGAGACCATACGTGGCAAAAGTTGTAAATTTAATGCAGAAGTAGATACAAATGGATATTTTAGAGAGCTATATAACACATATGATAAAGCATATATGCTTTCCCACAAACAGTGACATCTTCTAAAAATACAGAACAATCTGCCAGAGTTTGCAGGTGATTCAAGGCCCGTAACGTCATTGGGGGTTGGGGCTGCTGGCAACTAGCAATGTATTTGAGGAAAAAATGACCGATCTAGTGCCCGCACTGATTGTGGCTGAAGCGCCTGTGGTGTTAGATGTATAATTGCAGTAAACCAATGTTATGGATGCGGTCAAGCCAAGGTGACTCCCCATGACTTTTATTCGTGCGTACTCGACTATATCCCCATGTTAACAGGTGCACGGTGCCGACTAAAGCCGTCCCCGCATATACCGAGCATTTACCCGCAGTTTACGAATCGGTGGTTCGTAAGTTGTGTACCTGACCACCGTTTACCTGGAGGCTAATCAGCGTATAACACCATAAAACGCTTCATAAACTAAATCGGCGCAGCATTTGGACCCATTCCTCTCTCACGCCATAACTCTCACAACAATAATAAAAAGCACTTCTAAAAGTGAATCAATCTTTACACCTCCTAGTGAGCTAATTGTTAACGCTGAATCGCCGGCACCATGACGTCTTGATATCGCATTGCGTTGTCGCATTTTTTATGAGATGTGATTCTTCCCGAGTTCCATAAATGTCACGCCAGAAGTGTACACTCATTCATCAACAATGTCAACTATGAGCACACGCATCTCATGTTTTTAACCTATCGTCACTTACGTTGCCAGGTAATATACACTCTATATGTGATTCTCGAATTGGGAAATAAAGGACAACTAAATAAGATTGTAGTAAACATATTTTCTTTTCCTGGATTTCAACATGGTATTAAGACAGTGTCACGTATACAAGTGAGTCTAGAATTAATTGGATCATTCTTTGAAGTATTTCTTCAAGCCTTAATATTGAGTATAAACACTTTCTGGTTTGAATTCAAATAACGATCTAGGGTCTTATAGGACCACATTTGCTGAGCATGTACTCAATCTGTCCCTGTTCAGATGGATGCTTTGAAAATAGAGGTGATCAGTCTTAGTCACACGCCTTTGGGGAACAGATCACTCACACATTCTTAACTCAAATATTAAAAAATCCTATCGTGATTGAATGGTGGTTTATGTCACATGTGTACAATTTAGTTATTCTCTCTGTGGTTCCATAGAAAAACAAGATGAAGGGGGATTGCCAAATGTAACAATTGATATAGTATGTAGTAGCCTAGAAATGTCATAGCCCTGCTAATACTATATAGAAACGGCAAATGGAATAAGCGTAGGGCACAGACGGACAAACAGATGATGTTAAATCATCTTTGTTCCCCGACTTCTCCTGCAAACTACTGTTTCACCCCCACTAAATTACGGATTCGCTCCACCCTTCAATAATCACACTAGCCGACAATACGTAGGGAGCGGGTTAGGTTGAAAAACAAGCCGAACCTCACGCAAGGCAGATTCACCACAGTAAACGCCCCAACCTAGTCTCTCACCATGTGACTATGCAATTTTATCAATTTGGTTAAAGTGTTAAGTTGATCCTGATAGCTTGAATATATATATTAAATAAGCTAATAGGTTTTTACGAATATGATCTCCCATCACTATAAAACTTGATCGCCCCTCCTGTCAATAAAATCGGCTTTTAGGAGCAGACCCGCAGGGTTTCCGCCCAGACGTAAACAGCGTGCTTCCAACCTACTCTGCGACAGCGGCACAACCTGCAGGCACTCCTTACCCTTTGAGGTGTAGGTGAGTTGCATTTTATAACGGATGATTGTACATAATGTGTAAACTCGTCAGCCCATAGCGTAAACCCCTTCTCATCCTAATGGAAGGATATGGCTGTGTATTCTGAAGCTATCGACGGGGAAATTACCTAGATATATCTTTTTGATGTGGATGATGTTGGCCACAAGTCCATTCTGGAGCTATGACCGTGTCACTCTACAGGAATGAAACGTCTAGCAATTTACTACTCCATGCCAAATAACAGATTCCTCTCATCCCTCAAAGGTGAAGATCAGTATACCCATGGGCAATGTCTCCGCTTTATTCGTAGACTGTGTTCGAACGATGCTGAGTTGAGAGCCGCAGTCCAAGTATCTCAGCAAGATTCCAAGAACGGTGCGGTGCTCTGGCGGGCACCTACTTGATCATAACCACTCCACAAGCGAGACAAAATAGCGACTGAAACGAGCCGACGCCAGGACCTCTTGGAGCCCCAAAAAAATAAATCACGCAACAGAAGAGACGATAAAAAACCAGGTGAGGTTTATTACTACTTATAATTCTCAATGGTGCTAGTGTCAGGCCTTCTGTCCAATACTGGCAGATTTCTAACGCATGGGACCACTCTCAATCCATCAATGCAAGAACACAGCAAAGAATCCTCGATTAGCATATCGTGTCTCGGTTCCGATCGTAAAGATTTACTTGGTTCCGGATGCATGTGTATAGAAAGGCCAGACCCCCGCATAGTGAGATCACGAGGTCCAAATATGGGGGTTGACGGCCGATAGTGGGGAAGTTGGTTGCCTGGTGAATGTTTTTGTAAGAACCGCCACATCTTTTTCCCATTCCAAATGCAACGTCTTAGTGGGAGTACGGCCTATACCATCTCATGTACCACCTGTAGAGTGTGTGATCTATTCTGCTTAAGCCCCCTGATGGGCTCATCTATATTGGGTCTTAACCACTACGAGAACTACGCCGCCAGAGTTCGCGATACACGTCCCTCGGCATTAGAGCCGCCAAAAGAAGCTAAGGGATTCCAACAAAATTGAACACCAGTTCTTGAGCACTTTCCTGAATAAGTAACACAAGATCTGGACGACTTCTATTACAGGGCGCGCTACTGTGGTTCTGTAGCGACCTGGTGCTCACGATGCCAGGGGGGAGAATTGGAGAGGGGATTACTGGCACCATGCAAAGAGAATTCCAAGGGATTTTCGCTTTTGGAGTACTGGTAGACCGTCGTAATGGTCTCAAGAGAACAGTCAGGCTGACGCCCTTTATGATACAGCTATCTACTTTCCATATTTTTCAGCTCAATTATTAAGGTTGGGTCCAGACACGCGTTTAATTTGATACAATGTTTAATGTCCATCATCACTCTTCTATGTGAGGACTTTTGTGTTATCCTCATTATTTCTGTTCCGTTTACGAGTTTACATATATACCCTTAGTGGTCTTAATTTGATCCACTAGTCATCGCTGTGTCTAGGTTGGTGATACTGTCAATTGTGTTCATATTTTTCTGTTTAGTTTCAGACAGAGGTATCAGGGACCCATCCGGGGACTCCATTCATCTTGGGTTTACAGTGGTCTTACGGCCGAGATACAGGGCACCCCTCATTTTCATCATTATATATTTCTACATGCGCCATCAGTGTGTTCCTTTTAGTGCAGCTGGGTTGGCACTTTTATTTTTTTGAACCGACTTATCACTATTTTCCCACTATGCGGTTACTTATAAATGTTAAATGCATTCCTGTGTTTTTCAACGAGAATTGTACACTACCCTGTTATTATACGCGTGGGCCCCGCTTTGTATGTCCAATCGTTACCTTCAGTGTAACATTTATAAACCAAAATTGTATTTAAAGCATCACGTTTGCAAATATATCGTTTAGTTATCAGGTATGCTATGATACTATATCTATATTTAATTAGGGGCTTACGTGCAAGTATGTATAGGTATCCTGTTTTTACACTATATATACAGGCACCGCCGCTGCTAGTTTCGCGCGGTGAACGGAGATCCGTTGCTAGTCATTTAGTAAATAAGTCGGGATTGCTTTTGTTGTCGGTGGGGAGGGAGATTGGTTTGAGTGTGCGCAACAAGCCATTGTCCTGGGACCGCCGCTTGGGCTTGCGTCGGCCCATCGTTGTGGAAATTGCACCCGCGCATGTCACCAGCGTCGCCGGGGACGCTGTTGGCGGGATCGTGGGGGGTACTGAGCCAGTGAGTGGAGTAACCCGCTGTGCACCGTATAATAATTGCTCCACGGTGGTAAAGATTAACAAGGTTATATTGCTATTGGGTCCGCGGGGTTCTTATACTTTACGCTCACCCCTAAACAACACACTAGCACTCCCGCTCTGTAGCCTAAAGGTGCGCAGAAAACGGTCGGGTTTGTGGCTGTGTCCTCAGTGGTATGATCAGGACAACCCGTTTCCAGTGTACATTGGGCTTTATGTTTATTATGTTTATCAGCCTTACCTTGGTTCTAATGCATTTAACTTGGATTGCTAACTACTCACTATGCCTTGTTGGTGCTATTACTTGCACAGCCCCACTTTTTATCATGTTTATTTATTTTTTGGTCCACTCATTACTGTCTTCTATGCATCTAATTTTGTTCTTTCCAAGCATTCTTGTTCCCCATAAAAATAACGGCCTTATGAGTATATAATCCACATCAACTATTGAACTATTCTGTGAGAATGGGGATCAGTTGTTTCTGAGTTCTGATCACAATTTTTTGGTTGTAGTGTTTTTATTCATGATTTTGCCGGCGAGCGAAGGCCACCCAAGATGCTAGTACTTTTTCTCTTTTTGTGTCTTGTATCATAATAGGAATCTCTGGAGGCAGGCCGGAACCTTCTGTTACCAGAATCTATAGATAGGGACGACTAAGCAAAAGATAAGCCCTCAACTGTGGGAGATGCCTATGGAGGAAATTCTTGTGTTTTTTTAGCATATTCGACAACAGGTTATATAAGTATTAAGGAACAGAGTAAACTGGATGTATAAATCCCACACCTTACATACTCCTAAATATGGGGTTAAAAAAGAGACTACTCAAAATTAGAGCAGAATAATATCAAATGAAAAAGAGGTACGGCAATCATTTCTTAGTCAAATAACAACATGAAATTTCAGGTAGTTCATTCATTCCTTTAGACAAAAAAACACTACCTGGGTAGTGTCCGAGAAAGGGAAATCCTCACGGTCAGTGCTTTGTTTACAAGCTAACTTAACAAGGGTCCCACAGTCAATACTGTGGGGGGGGTTGTTTTTTTTCAATATGTATGTTAGCCAGTGTTGTAAATGCAATGCCAGGAACTTACACCCCGTAAGTGTGACGTCCCTCCACGCTTCTCAGGTGGGTACACCCTACCACTTAGGTGGGAAGTCCAGAATTAAAATGGACTAATCGTGACGGGCGTGAGAAAACACACTGTAAGCATAGCTGCTCTGACAACGCAACCGTGTCGATTACCATGATGCCCCACCTTTCAAGCACCACCGAGCGCAGTGCGGCCTGCTCTTGAAATCTGACAACACTCTATTGGAATCAAGACATGTCACATGGCGCAAAAACGGCACGTACGATGGCAACCAGGCAAAGATTCAGATTTTTCTCTACTGCGCATATCTGCTCAACCTCTTGCACCATCAATTGTAAATTCGATATCACTCATAAATACAAGGTGTATAAATGGAAAAGAAGGTGGGTCGGAACACGCTCTTAGCAACTTTTAAAGAAAACAGAAATTACTCGGCTAAAATATGAAAAAGGTGGGCCGACCATTTATCTAATCTTTATACTTAATCAGCAAATAATAAAGAATTTATAACGAATATACGAATCTAATCGCCGAAACAGTTTACAACCTCATTATTATTCAGTCCAGGATATTGAATCCATAAAACAAAGTTCAACACAACTCTTCACAATTAACTTTTCTACCCGACCCAATTCATAGCGGAAGATTTAAAATATGATGCAAGTGTACAAACAATAAAAAAAGATAAAAATAAAAAAATTGCTTAAAGTGCAATAATTGGTGCAATACATTGAAGAGTATCAAATTATTGCTATTTACCACTAGATCACTATCCTATGCAGCAGTAGGGGACGATCCTGAGTAAAAAAACAAAATACTATCGCTCCGAGATATATTGCAAAAGTATTATATGGGCAAAGGTACCTATGATTCAAGTAAGTGATCATACCTGATATTACTTAAAGTGTTACTTTTTACTCCAGACGACTGAAAGCTATTCTGACCAGATGCCAGAAGGACAAAACTCGTATCATATCATCACCGCATTGTGGGCACAGTTACGTAAGTGCTTTGTGTGCCGCTCTTTGGAACGCGACTTCTAGTCGGTCTCGGTTTACCACATTCGGTTCCATTGCAGCGCTTGCATATAACCGAATATCGTGAGTATAAGCCTGACCCAGTATACCGGCCAGACCCTCGGCCATGCAACACAGAAAAACTAAAAGGGAACACTATTGACTCAGTATAGAGAGCGAGGGTGCAGTGGGCAGCCTGCCTCCAGTAGTCATTAGCCAGCAATGTTAAGTTCCCAGCCCCTAGGTAGGTGATAGACCTGCCATGGGCCTACCACCGTGGTGGTCGCCGAGTCTCGGGTCTCCTCGGTCCGCTCTCAATTACTTCCGAAGGAGCGGGAAACCCTCGAGAAGAGGACGCGACGGTCTGTGGCAGCAATTGAATCAGCATCAGGACTACGGGTGATGTCGGAAGTGTGAGTTTTGAAACAACCTATATCCCAACACGACCACGTGTTAGTGCACACAAAATAAATTTTTTCATTAGAAAAAAGTATAATAAGACACCTCACAACAAAGCAACGACATAGATGAACACACATAAAGGGGAAGACATGTGTGCTCCCTATACAAAGACCTCCAGTCAGGTACCATGCACCTGATAGAAGCCCAGTAAAATAAAAAAAATATATACCAAATCCACAGTCCAATAATGTATATTATAAGGCATGCAGGACAGAGAGATGTTTGGAGAAATATGACCATAACCCCTGTCCTCTGTGGATTTGTATATATTTATATTGTTGCAGTTGTTTCAACTGGGGAGGGTGGCTCCTTCGGGAACGGGGTGGATATATGTTAATCAGGTGCCAGGTACCTACTGTGATCTTTGTATTTGGAGCACAATGTTTCCTTTTTATATTGTTTTTTATCTTGTCCTTGATGTTTCCAGGAGTTGGTATGATAGTAGTTATTGCACGAAAATAAATTGGGATTGTTGAGTAACTTAACACGTGGTATTTGGATATATTTAAGTATTTTTCATTGGTATTTCATGGGGTGAGATTCTGGTGGTGGAAGTGGCCTGTGCGCGCCTTCCCCTTTCCAACCCCTACGACTGCTGAAGAGAGCTTGAGACAACATGAGAAGTGGCCGGCCTAAGCCTCATGAGCAAGGTATTTTTTTTTTTCCAATAAATTCATCGTTGTTCACAATCAAAATTGCAATGAATGGTGAGTAAAATAAACCCAATACCAAGCCAATGGAAAGTTTCCAGTATCCATTCCTTCATCCATCTTTGCTACCTGAATTGCTTCTGTCTAAAGGTACAAGTTTCTTTTCACTTGTTTATCTTATCTGAAACAGCTACGGACCAAGGCTCCCACTTTATTTCACGTCCTCATTGCCGCCCCGCCACACTACTAAAGTATACACACTTTTTGTTCTTTAAGTTAAAATAACTGTGCCAAAAGAATATAATAACAAGAATTTTCATCATTGTTTCAAAGCATGACTGCAAATCATAATCGTTTATAAAACACTTAAGGTTGCCTTTTTCTTTGTAAACTCTAATGTCCCGGAAGATGTATAAAACTCTTGCCAGTTTCTTTTCAGTTAGCGGAGACCTTGTTCACAAAGGCATCGATTATTTCCAAGTGTGACCACAGATGTTTTTCAAAAGACGGGTTTGCATAAGATTTTCTTCCTTAACATAATAACAATCTAGGACCCGTAGTTATATTCGAGGGAGCCTATTAAAGAGGCGATAGACGACAACTGTGTCTTCGATACGGCAATGAACGTAGCAAATAAAAAGTCTGCTAATAAGCTCTTCTCTGATACTGAAACCAGATTTGGTTTATTCATATTACTGATTAACAATGCCCTTTTGAGACCATTTCAAAGAAAGACAGGCTGGCTTGGTTGAAAAAGTTGTTCTAACATGTGCCTGTTGGTATGTCATATATTCAGTCACAGGACACCTTATCAACAGATAGGACGGAGTGTTCTAATAAACATAATGACTGCAACGCCTTGAGTTACAAGTTTGCATTTCATTCCAATTACAATGTGATAAATGAGCATGGGAGATGGAGTAGGACACAGACAACCTGCAAATGGCAATGAGCTCATTTTAACGTGCACAAGCTGAAATAGCTCTAGCTTGCGCACAAACAGTGCCAGTTTTGAAAGTTTTAACTAATAAGTAAGTTAAATGACATATGCCAATCTAAGCAATTGCTTGCATCTACTGGTCATAGTACATTTTTCAATCACTTCTTTATTCTGGTACAGGAAGTCCATTCAAATAGAGAACTGAAGGGGTTGGCCACTTTACTCATGTTTTGTGTAACTGTGTGTGGTTGTAAGTGTGCGGAGGCAGCATATAAGGTAAACTTCCAATCTACATCACTTAATGTCCTGTCTATACTCATCCGGCCAGACATCCGACACAACATGGATGCATGATGTAGGATCACTTGGAAAGCCTTTATGGTCGGAATGCTCTGGTGAATGCGGTTACAATACAGGAGGCTAACTTTAATATCAGAAGCAGTTCTACAAAATTAATAGATGTATATGGTTACATTAACCTAATATTTTGCCCCCCACACATGACACCCACATTACATAAACATGGGGTAAGTAGCCAATTCTTGGTTAAAGTCCTTTTTTGCACACACTGTTCATCCTTTATCAATATTGACGGCATACAGATAAGCCCCAAGCCTTAGTTCAATATACAAATAGGGCAGGATAAAGAGGGCTATATGCCAGTGGTCATATAAAAGCTTAGTGTCTAACCAGTTGCACATTGGATTTCTGTATTCTATGGTCCCCAAGTCTTATGTAGAAAACATTATAGCCCTAATCGCCCATGGCGATGACTCAACCCCAAAGACATACATGGTCTGTCTGTAACCAGTACAGGGGTAGTAAATAACATAACATCATAAGAAGCATGCCAAGACAAGTTCATTACAGGGAAGGCTTTTGGGAGGGGGGAAACTGTTTCGCAGATTGTAAAAAATCACTTTGTTTCACAGTGTAGATGCTTGTTGAAGTTGCCCCTATCCTATCGTTGTGGAACAAGTTGTAGAACACCCTGGAATCAATTTTATGATTCCAGGGTGCCTTATAGGAAACTCACCTTTGGCTCGAGGGCCAAGCACGGCCGCTGCATTGTTCCTGAGCCATCTCAGATTTGTTAACATAGCTGCCTCTTCCGGCAAGCCCTCGCTGGAATCTTTGTGTTTCATCATGCTTGTATTCCTTGCCTTATGCTTTTAAGGTCTGGATTTCCCATTCTTGACCCGCGGTTGTCTTGACCGGCTTCCTCTCTCTGCCTCGCCTTGACGCATCTGCTCGTGCCTTGACTCCAAACCCGGCTGGCCTACTTGACCTCGCTGCCTCTGCCCTAACCACGATACTACTAAAACTCGTAACCTGGAGACTCCTCCTTGGTCGCCACTGCAAGAAAGTCGCACTGTGTATCCCAGAAAAGCAGTCTAGTACATAAGGTGTGCTTTAAACATGCCATCTCTAAAAGTCGTCAAGATATCCTTTCTGGATAAATCTATTTGTAAGTCCCTATGCTACCGCCCAGAAAGGTCCTAGAGTCAGAACATTACTTCTTAAATGAGATGTATTGCCCTCTAGGAATTCCAGCAATTCAGGGCAACTCTCAATCGCATGAGGGAGGAGCGTGGCTTTATTAGACATTGAACTACATCACCCCACGCCATCCGCTCTTTGCCCTGAAGTAAGCAGGCGCCTTCACGTGTCAAGCTGTAATGAGCCCTAGCCTAAGTGACACTAGTTTACACCTAAGGTTGCCAAATAAGATTTCCACATTGAGGCCATATTAGAAGAGTGATATATTTCCCTATTGAGTCAATGTCCTGAATAAATATTGAAAGCAATGCCCAGGTGCAACGAGATGGAGAAAGTCCTTTTAAGCCGGTCGAGCTATGGCACTTGTGTTAGGGTCTTCATCTGACAGAGTGAGGGTTTAATGAGTTCTGTCTACAGTATAGACTGGATTTTGGAACCCCAATATGATGATTGGTGAACACTAAGGCTTTTTCATATGAGCACTGGTATAGCCCTCTTACAACTACCTACTGTATTTATGCACATTGTACCTCTCCTTGGTATGCGCTGCGATTTTGTCCCTTCTATAACATACTACAACACGGCTGATACATTCCTCAATACCATTCATGATACCCCACCCATCTTGTTTATAATATTATTAAAATTTAGTGTATAAAAACTGACTCTCTTTTAAAGACCATGTTTTTCAATCATGTGATTATCATAGTGCGGATTAAATAGTGACTTTCATGAGAGAACCACCCCTTATAGTGGAGTAATAATCTATAAGACCTTATTAGGTTGTTAGTGGTGTCTCTTAATTTTTTAATGTATAATGTTACTCAGAAGCTGGATCTAAAAAAAATTACACAGAAGTGTAATATACTGCATCACATGGTTCCAGCATGGGAATACAATCTATGTTCTAAAGGACAATCAACCGGTGAATAAAAGCACAAAAAAACTCCCTCACGCCGCTCCTATTCATTGCACATCTGGCGGATGGCTTCGACAAGTCTTGTATGCCAGGTCACACCTAAAAAGAACTTTTACTTAGAGCTAGACATAGATGTCCGACTGCTACGGGCGGCAGCTATTACTGCAATGACACCTACCACGTGTAGGGAGGTGATAGTCATGTTTGATTTTGGTTTTCTTTATGTTTTGACTTTAAATTAGTATACTGCTATTAATAAAATATACTTCCACGCAGTCGGATGTAGTTAACATATATTATGTGCCAGCATGCAGATACTGCACAATTAAAATATACATTCAGGTAGGAGAATATTACGCACATTAAATATTTATATCCAGCAGGATGAACTACTCAGCATAATGATATAGGCCAGGATACCTAGTATATAATACTGTAACCAGTAGGACCTGCAACACAAACATAAATATATACGTCTAGTGAAGTACAGCACAAAACTACTACATAATCCTGCAGAACGTACTTATATGATATATCCTGTATTTACGTGTATATATACATCCCCTATATTATTTAAACCTACAGCGGCTTCTCATCTACCGGTATACACAATCCTTATATAGACAATGGAGAAATACAATAAAGGCATACTTATATACACATACAACAATACTCATACAACAGACATCCACATTCCTGGTAGTATAAAAAAAATAAGAATAAAATAAAATAGAAGATGGACACCCAAGCCTACTCAGCACTTGTACATTACATACAACACACAACTATACAACCATTAAATATGGATTTACTAATCGCTGAATTGTCAGACACGGCAGTCACCTCCAATGTGTTTGAACAAAAGAAGCCCATCTTCTGGTAAGAAGGAGTCAACAGGGAGATTGTCTTGGCTACGTACCTCACAGGGGGGCATGGAAATTTCATATTTTATTGCAAAGACGCGTCAAGCACAACTGAAGCTTAAGGAACGTAACCTATAACAGAAAGGGAAAACCCCAAATTTTGTGCATTGGGGGGTTTCAAAGTCATAACAAATACTACTGGCCCCCCTTTGGACATGGTTGTGTAAAACACTTCCTTGATGGTGAAACAGTGTCATGGTGTTTGGGGGGAAGGTTTACTACGAGCCGGAGTGACGTATCCACAAGCTTACGACGCAGAGTGATGCAAAGTGTATCAGAAACTTATCTTTGATATCCACTTGGTTCCCTCCTTGTGGTTTTACCTCAGTCAGCCAGGCAACTTCCTGCAGTTCAATTCCCCATGGCAGTTCCTTGATAACAGTAAAACATTGAAACAATGAAGCAACCTTTCCCGATCAAACCAAAATAGAAAACCTGGAGAAAATCTTCTGGTGACAAAGTACAACAGCCAAAAACCTACAAACATATCAAGAACTGTGAAGAGATAGAGAAAGTGACCAAATTCATACCAGAGCAGCGTTTGAGAGACAGTGATGTCCGTGGACTTGTTTGAGACCATTCAGCTAATGTAGTTTATATCTTTATCTGTGCTAGAGGCATGCTGTTTGTTTAATTGTGATCAGTTTTTTGAAAAATAAAGCTTTCAGTGTTAATATACTTTGGTGATTTGTAAACCTGTTCTAGTGGCATGGATGTTATCCCTCACAAAATCCATCCAAACGTTGATCAACAGAGAAAGCAATATAGTAAGATATTGTAGTGTCATCTTTATTCTAGAATTTTATCTCCAGCGTATATAGGTTCATGTAGTCGACTAAAACATCTGCATTTTCGGTGGTTATTCATGTGGAAGCACCCTACTGATAGTTCACTGTCTTAGAATATCTCATTCTTTATGTCACCCTTTGCCTGGAGCCATGAGCTTTCTATGTCAAATTCTTTGGAGTAGAAATCAGAGCTCTATAAATAAGATATGAAAGAAATTCACTGTGTCTTACCAAAGACACTTAATAAGCTGAGGATAAGACTAGAACCAAGGAAACAAGCAGTGACCATACACAAGGGAATGGTCACAAATTAATGACGAGAATTAACTAGGTATTTAGCATCATCAGTCAGAAGCAGATGTCAATGGTCAGGAATATTAACCTAAGATGAGGCTAATGAGTTGAAGGAACTTTATGTTGATAACCCGATGCATCTGCAACAGCGAAAAGTAATGCCACAATTAGGCTTGAAGGAGAACAAAGAGGCCACAAGGCCACAAGCTAGGCACTATTGATGGTTGGCAAAAACCTAACATCGAAGCACAGAGATCTGCATCCAAAGAAGGGCCTATACAGCTTACACACTATATTATATTTTGAAACTTGATTTAATTCATAATTAACTCAGTTTCCTGGTGATTTGTTAAAACCTTTGCGACAAAGAGTTATTGGTGCTGAATGTTCCGAGACAATTTGCAGATCAGTTCCGCTCTTCAATATCTTGGAAACCGCTTTATCATACCATAGCAATTTTATAGTTTTTTTATTGACATTGAAATTGATAGAATAATTTTATTAGCAACACTTGTTTTACATTGAATCAGCAGAAAACAAAAATATGAAAAAATATGCTTCTGTAATCATTTTTTACCATTAACAAAATGTTTTTAATAAGTGGTTAAAAGAGTTATAAACCTTACCAAAATAATGTTATAAATAATGACAGGATCAATCCATTACCAGGATCAAGACAGAGGCAAAGGGGCATGTACTTTTGCAATGTGTCTTCTGCAGCTCCATCTGCTTCCTGTCTTGAGGTGACAGGCTCATTCAAACGGTGGCACCTAGCAATTCAGACTTTGGAGAAGCATTTAAATCAGATGGTTTCAGAGTTAAGAAGTTAAACTAGGACACTTGATGATGTTTATATATGTAGTATCTGCAAGGGACATAGCAAAAGACTTCAAACCCATAACCTTTAAGACTTCAAGCGTAAAGCCCATACTATCCGAATTAAGGCCTTAGGCTACATTCACACACCATAAGGAGGATGTATGTTTGGCTACAAGCTGTGGCGCGTAGTATACTTCCGCCATAGATGGCAATGGCTGCATGGAGCGATATGGTGCCGACGCGTATGCAACATTCTGCTCCGTACAAGGGGAAAAGATATGACATGTCTCTCTCTTCCCCGTGTTACGGCCAATGCGTATTATTTTTCCTTGAGAGGGGTCACCCTCCACCTCTCATGGCGCCAGACCAGCCGCCCAGCCATTGTCATGCTCGCATATGTTATGTAAATGCAGCATAGCAGCATCACAAGATAAAAATATTGTGGAAGGCCTTTGGTGTAGATAATATGGATCACTTTGATAGTTTTTCCCAGGCAAAATCCCACCTGATCCGGTTCTCATTAATAGAATATAATTTTCCTTAGCCGAAATGCCAACACAGAGGTTAAGATCTTTATATTAAAAAGGAGTTGGTCTATAATCTTCTGAGATTCCAGAGATTTAGCAGCTTGGTTTGCTAATCAAACATATATAGCCTTATGAGCATATAGGGGTAAAATGAATCACTATTTGGTTGAAAGTAAATAAACCCAGGAGAGTACATGGAGCGCAGATAGCCATAGCAGCCAGCAGACACTGATCTTGGCACAATTTTGCAATTTCTTGCCGACTCAGCTGAAGTGAAAAGGGAAAGAGCAAGCCATAGGGAGAGTGCATGGATGAAACTTACAGCTGTTAAGGGAAGAGCAAGGGTCCTCGTCTTGGGGATTGTTTTGGGGTGACAGTACTACATAAGCAGGCTGAATCATCCTTTAGGAGGTCAATATACACACATTCCATTCCTGCTGTTTCTATTGCTTTGAACTGGTTTGAAACTAAAAGCATGACTAGGATAGGAGGATAAAGGAAGAAGTGGAGGCTTCGGGACATTTCATTATTAAAAAGCGTGTGCTGGACATTTCATGAAGGGTATAGGAGTATGGGTGCTGTTAATATATGTCTGTATAGCATTATCTGTATTTCGAATGTAAGGTTGGATAGAGGTGGCAGCAAGAGTTTAGATATATAAGCTTCGATCCAAGGTATGCACTGGGGCTGGCTGGTGTCTTGTTAGCCACTGGTATCAAGATACGCGGTAGGTCTGACTTTAATTTCTTTAGCTATTTTTTGCCGGAAAGTGTTCCAAGAGGAAATAAAAATGCCCCGGGGACCTAGATTGTAGATAAAAACAGGTGGATAGAGGCGTGTCTGATGGGAAATTCTGACTGTTATTAAATGTTTTAGGCCTTGCGTAGTATAGTGCCTATAATATATTCTGTGAATAGTAACATTTAAAACAGTTTTACTAAGAAAAGGAATATGTCTGTTCAGTTCTGCAATATTTTTTTTTTAAAGTAAAACTTTGAATTTGAGGATGTGAGGTCAGTAATCGTGTTTCTTGTGAGCTTTTGTAAACAACATGTAAGAGGAGCAGATGTATAAGTGGCATACTAATTGCATGCAACCACTGTGTATTTTTAAAGTACAAAGTGCAATGGTTTTCTCTAAAGCTAATATATATGGGATCAAGTTCAATATGCAGATCTGTCTATGACAGTGCGATACTTCTATGATGATATCAATTGGAGCATGTTAGGCAATGTGAAAAAATTAATTTTGATCAAGAGAATCTCATAAACGCAATATATTAAAACTTTTTTTCTTGCTTATATCCACAAACAACTACTAATACATTGCATAATAAAGTATTAGGAACCAGCTTCAGATTAAACATATTATATTAATATTTATTTATTTAGAATATGTGTTACCAAAATAAAATCTCTGAGCTCCGACCTTTCTGAAGACCTTGAAAAAATATCCCATTAAAACACCATCTATTATGGTTATTATGTCTAATATTTCTATTGTTGTACAACATCACAAAGATATAGCTGACCAAGTATTTTTGTGAAGTAGGAATGATACATACAAAGCCTTTGGTATTGTTTGAAATTGATGCCATCAGACAGTGATAATGATATAATTTCCAATATAAAACTTGGGGACTATCCACAGTATACTCCCAGTGAGTCATTATCAAAATAGTAGCTGGTCATGAACTTTTACACACATGGTTGTCTTATTGAGGAGAAGATAGCTTGTAGAATAGAAATAAAAAAATTTCAAACGCCCTAAGGACTATCAGAGTGCTTGCATGCTTAGCATACTATCGTCAGCATAGATGGACAGCTAAGTCGATTTCTCTTTCTATTATATGTCCCTTTGAACATAATGATCTGAATTCAATGGCAGTGTTCTATAATCAAATTAAAAATAAGGAGGGATACAGGACACCCTTGTCGTGTGTCATTATTTAAAATAATTTTTTTAAGGTATAAATCCATTATATATGGCTCTGGCATTAGGTGATGAATACAATGACATTGTAGATAACAGAAAAGGACCTTCAAACCCATAACCTTTAAGTACTTCAAGCGTAAAGCCCATATCTATCTGATTAAAGGCCTTAGGCTACATTCACACTACCATATGGAGGACGTATGTATAGCCCCAAGCTTGCGGCCGTAGATACTTCTGCCATAGATGACAATGGCTGCATGGAGCGATATGGTGCCAGACACATATGGCACCATCCCGCTCCGTACAAGGGGAAAAGATCGGACATGTCCTCTCTTTCCCCATGTTACAGCCATATGCAATGCATTTTCCTTGAGAGGGGTCAACCCTCCAACTCTCCATGGCGCCCAGCCATAGTCATGTGGGCATATGTTCATTCTGTAATGCTTCCATAGCAGCATCCAAAGATAAAATATTGTTGGAAGGCGCTTTGGTGCAGATAAAAATCCCACTGATCCTGTTCTATTAATAGAATCATAATTTGTCCTAGCTGAATGCAAACAAAGAAGTTACCGCTTTTGGTTTTGCTACAATCAAGCCTTCTAGCAATTCTATTGGGGATGCGTACATTTCTGTGAGCTTAACCATGTGTGGAACAAGAGTTCTACCAAGGGCTTGTAATATTCATTGCAAAGCCCATCAGGGCCTGCTTGCTGCTTAACCACCTTTAGTTTCGAAATTACGTCTCATATTTTCTGAACAAAAGTTCGTTCATTCACATTTTTTGTTCTTATTTTTATCTAGGTGCGTTGAGCTAATACGAGAAAAGCAGAAGGAGAGGGTACCTTATTCCCTCCTCGTCTGTTATGAATTCTCTCAGATTTATATTTACATAGTAATTTACAAAAAATTGGCAATATATGGCAAGTAAAAACTACCTCTCCTGTCTTATTTTTTATAAGCATACAAACGGTTCAGCGATTTCCCCTTGTTGATATGATTACTTCCCTGTCCTCCCACTCGTAGTGCCTGGCTTGTGTTTTCGTTAAATTGTCAATGTATTCATCCTTTTAATCCTATCCCGTATATCTTCATTGCTCCAGTAATTTTTGTGAGGGAAATACTTTGTATTCCTTGTTCTAGCTTTGTCAAGTCACTATAAAATTCAGCAAACTTTGCCTTCTTTGTTTTTTTAACCTTAAAGCTCTGCGCCGTAGCTCTACGGCGCAGAGGTATAAGGTGATTTGAAGAGGGCTCACGGGCTGAGTCCTCTTCATACAAGGTGGGGGTTTTTGCATAATGCAAACACCCCACCTAATACCGCGGTCGGTGCTACACGATCGCGGCTCTAACCCCTCGTTGCCGCCGGCAAAGTCGCTGGCGCATTTAAAAGACGCGCCGCGGGCGCCGCATTTTTTTTTCGATAGCCACGCCACCGAAACGTGCATCTGGGGGCGGCGATTGGTTGCCATGGTTAGCTACGTGTCTTTCATTTTGACAAGGCTATCTGGCACTGCAGATTCTTTACATTGAGCCAGTGGCTTCATTGTAATGAATGTGCTGCAAAATGCCATATATTGCAATACAGTAATTATTCAGTTATGGTAGCAAGTTTCTGACCATCTGGTTAATGGACCCTAGGGTCTAAAAGATAGGGACAATAACCCAGTTTAACCCATAATTAAAAATCCTACCCTTCATCCCACCCTTCCCAGATCCCTCACGCGCCCCCATTAAAATCTGCCAGCTCCAAACATCCCCCGTAACACCCTCCACCTATTTACGATATCGTCCACGCGTCCCAAAATGCCCGATCTATCAAATATAAAAACCGTTACGTGGCGGCGGTGACCTCAGGCGGAAAATGGCGCCCAACATGTCGAAATGCGACTTGTACACAAACTTTTCACATAACATAAAAATAAATAAAAAATGATCAAAATGTTGCACAGCACCCTCAAAATGTAGCAATGAAAACGCGTCGCCTTATTTGCCAAAAAATGGACCCCTCACCATCTCCGTTGCGCCAAGTATGAAAAGTATATTGCGACAGAAGATGGCAAAATTTTTTTTTTCTTTTTTGTACACATTCATTTTAATTTTTGAAAATGTATAAAACACAATAAAAACCTATAAAGATTTGGGTATCACCGCGATCGCACCGAACCAAAGAAATAAGTAGAGGCTGTATTTGAGCGAAGAATTGAAAGGTCGAAAACGAGCACCAAGAACGTGAGTGCCGTTTTTTTTTCAATTTTTCCCATTGGAATTTTTTTTCAGCTTCGCAGTACACGGCATGTTAAATGTGACTTGGATTGCAGACCAATAGTTATTGGGAAAAATCTATAAAGTTTCCATTTTGGAAATCCTCCGGAAATTTGGCAATTACACTTTAGCGACCAGAAATGTTTTTAAGATCCCTTTGTAGATTTTAACTGCTTCCAACAACTCAAATTTGAGTGGTTAATGTGTTCCACCACTTGGCAGATTACCTTGTTATGAGATAATCGATATTATTTATTTAATCTGCAAGTGGTTTAAATGCTGTGGGTGATCAACATAGGTGTTAGAATTTATGTATTTTGGGTGCCATAACCTGCTTGGCAGCAGGGCTTGGCATAAGGTCTTTGTTATTGCTACTTCTACATTGTTTTGTGTAGACCTTATTTAAAATCTGCTTACAGTTCAATGAATAACTAAACATAAAAGAGACAAAAAATTTTTGTTTTGTCTACTACATTGTAAAACTAACTGGCTATTACCTGTTTATAATTAGAAAATTATTGGCTGGCATCTGGAGGATTGCACAAAGTAACGCAATGCTTTCTACAGTTGTAGCTACAGAACAATAAGCAAATTGTCTTCTTCAGCTGTTCGTTTACTGTACATTTGACAGCAATTAATGTTTTCATCCAAATAATTTCTGCTTCACTCAGCTGCCTTCAATGGTCAGTGAACAGCAAATTACACAAATGGCACAATCTTTCTGCGGCATAACACTAGCCTTCACAAAACACAAGTCGGAAATTGCTGTTGAGTTCTTTCTTCAGGGCCACATGACACACGTTTAAGGAACATGTAAGCTTGTAAACTTCAGGGCCACATGACACACGTTTAAGGAACATGTAAGCTTGTAAACTGGAAACTTTTTACCAGCAAAAGCCTTTCATATTTTTTTATATATTCTGTTAAAAAGTACAGCATTTTCCGGAGGTCCCTTTGTAACAAGTTATCTTCTGAAATGTCATTTTGTGACCTGCTATTACAGTACATGTGTATTAACCAAAATGTCAGAGTTAATGGTGCAAAAAAAAAAAACGGTGTTACTTGTAACAAGCAGAACTCACACAGTAAATAACAGGTCCTCTGTGGAGCAGTAGCACATTGCAAAATATTGTGTGTGAATATTACATTCTATCATTGAAAGAATGCAATAGACGGACGGCTTGGAAAAGATTGCAGCTTTTCACAAGCGCAGAAGAACACCTTCTCATAGATAAAATTGTTGAAGTTGAGTGCAGTAACGCCTGTTAGAGAGGTTACAGTAGCCTTTTAAGATGAATTTTATATAAAAATAAATAGCTGGATATTTTTTATAAGAGCCATCAATGCATTAAATGAGTTTGGATAGTATATTCAAATGTATGGGCTATATGCATGTAGGCTCGACACAAAAAAAAAAAAGTATTTATGCTGTTGAGGCACTACCAGGCCTTTTATGTATGGAGTACACTACACATTTAATCATCCATTAAATGTAGGCTAACAGCAGTTTTAACCACTCACGGGTGCAGGTAGTGTAGAACTTTACAATTACGAGAAAAATAACACATGAAAATCAAAGATAGATGCAGAAGAGTTTATTTACAATCTAAATGGGATGAGAGATACAATAGGTAGATGCTTCTTATTTTGTACAGATGATCTAATTAAGACCCAGCGTCACGGCTGCACCCACGACCCTCGGTACAGATTGCAGTTACACCCGTGCCCTTCCATGTGGTGCGGCAACCCCCTGGCCCGGACTACCCTCTCCAAAGCTCCTGCTTCCCGACTAGGCTGTGTCCTCGCTCACTAGGCCATGCACGTTCCTGCTCACCATGGCGTGTGCGCGCTCCTAGTCTTAAAGGACCAGCGTCCTCCTTACTGGAGCTCTTTAATCCAGCTCGACTTTATAATCTGGCGCCTTCCTTCCTGCCTCACCAGATCTTCCGTATTCTACAAGAAACTTCCAAGGTTTCCACACCCTGCTTCACACAGCGGTTCCTGTTGAAGAGAAAGCCCTCCCAACATTTCCAGATGCTCCTGTTCTTCCAGCATTTCCAGACACCTCCGGGTTCCTGTGTGTCCTCCAGCAATTCTAGACGCCTCTGTGTTCCTGTGTGTCCAGCATTTCCAGACGCTCCGGTCCTCCAGCGTTTCCAGACACCTCCGTGTTTCCTGTCTCCAGCGTTCCCAGATGCTCCTGGTGGCTCCCGTGTTCATAGACTCCTCCAAGCCACCAGCTCTCCTCCAAGGACCTCTCCATTCCTGTCTGCCTGGGTCCTGTGTTAGCTCCTACCTGCTTGTTTGCATTGAGTTCCCGATCATCCTTTCAAGCTGTACTCCTGCTGTCATCCCCAGGCTCGGACTGTGCCATCTCGGACAGTGGAGCTAGACTTCTAATATCTAGGTAAGACCTTTACGTTGTGATGGGTCACATCTTTATTGAATACCTTTATGTACAATGTTTACGGCATGAGGCCATATTGATGATTAAATAACAGAGTGCCCCACCAATTTAACATGTGAATCTTATCCCCTTCTATATTGTGTATGATACTCCACATTGTGTCCAGAGTTGACTCCCTTTTTGCTTGCATCTTTATCACCCGTATGTTTTAAATATTCTTAATCTAATGACAATAATAAAGTTTTAAATTTTTTTCAAAAATGTGGTTATTGTCTGGCTTTTTTCTTCTGGGGTGGTCTCCAGAGGTACAATAGGATATATACCCCCTATTCTACCTGGCTGCCACCGCGGACCTAGTCGCACCCGTGGAACGACCTGGTGGCACCCCGCCGCAGCAAGGCCGTTCCACTTTGTGGCGGGCTCTGGCGAGGACCAGGTGCCACTTAGACTCTGGTTCCAGGTGTCGGCTAGTACCATCTACATCCTCCCGCAGTGGTCCAAAGGGTCCACGTGTCCACTTGTCCACAGACTCCTCCTTCCGGACTCTTCCCTAAGAGACTCTTTGACAGTATGTCCCTACAAACTGTTACACCCAGACAAGAAGAACTTATCTTAAACTATCCCCACTTAATTTATTGCCAAAATATCTTCTTTATTTAAATTAAGAATGCAAAGAATGAGGTCTGAGACAATATGGAGCACAGGAGACAAGGCTGGTAGCAAGGAGACAAGGCTGGTAGCAATAGGCAGACCAGACAAAAAGAAACATTGAGCCTTTGTTGAAATACTATCCACTTAGTTGTCATCCATTAATTTATCTCCACAAATAGTTTTGCTGCCAACAAATTTTTTGGTAAGTTTATGTAAATGTATGTTATGTGTATGGTATTGTTAGATAGATGCATATATTTTATTACTGTGCATGCATTTTAAATACATAATACATAATGAAATAAAAGTTATGTCTTACTACCAATCATTGACTTTATGTTTTGTCACTCTTTTTTATCTTATATGAATTGTTGAACCCCAGTCCACTGAACAGGTTTCACCATATATTTTGTTGTTAGTAGTCAATGGGAATCTGGAACTGGATCTTGGAATTCTCTCCTGCAGTTTTGTACTGCTAAACTCTGCTATCAACTTCTTGGCTTTGCAATCCATATCTGAAGAAGGTCTCTACATTGACCGAAGCATCACATAATATACTGTGGACTGCACAAATTTCAAATAAAGTAATCATCACATTGCACTGAACCTGTGTGCCAAGTTGCTCATTAAATTGTATATCTGGTGGTATCCTACTTGGGCACCTGTTATCCACTAGGAATGATGTGTACTGTATTCTACTTAGTCTCCTTTCAGTAACAGTGACCGACCAATACAAAGCAAGAGATGCTAAAATGTGGCCCCAAAATGACAGGCAGAGAAATCTGTGCAGGAAGACTTTGTTCAAATTGGTAGAAACATATGATGTTAGGGGAGTTGCAGCAGGTTGGGAGTTTTTAAAGGGTTTAAGCATAGGGTTTATAGAATTTCAATATATATATATATATATATATATATATATATATATATATATATATGTCCCATGTCTTTCTCCCAGAGAAGCATTATAGTATTCTTACTCCTAGAGAAAACTCTACAGAGAAACAGCGATCCCCAGCCTTTGGGAAATCAATAGGAGGAAAATCATGGGTTAATGGAAGCCAATGGGTTAATGAAAACTTCTAAACTACATTAAGATCTCTATTTTATTTTTATCAATATTACATCAGCCTTGTTTTGAGACTAATTGCTCCCGAGACTTGCTGAAATGTTTAGAGATCATTTGGCACAAAGCATAGTACATACCACAAATTATGAATAAGAGCTTTGTATCGATTGGTTGTGAATAGGGTTGAGATGGGTGTAAGGCTTGCATTACCATTATTTATATGAACAATAGCATATTATTTGTTTGTAATTGTAGCCTATCTATTCTGATAAAGAAGAAAGCAGAGATTTCATGGTGCGTCTATTTACTATTGAGTTTTATTTATTTTACTTTTAATAACAAGTTACTTGTTATTTTAATTATTTATTCTTTTTTATGCATATATTGTACTTGATAGAATCTTTGTTGGTTACGTTCACATGCACAACTTAAATATAAAGCATAATAATTTTACACTAGGACTCCATAAACTACTCCGTGTTGCTATATTTAGTACAATCTCCACAAATTATAAGCATGGCTGACAACACCTGGGTTAGTGTCAAGGCCCTAAGCTGCTGCGGGGATGGATTGCTATGGAGAGGGGAGGGATCACCCCTCCTCCTCTTTAAGGCGCTGGACGTATGCCCACCAACCCTAGCCATGCAATCATACTTTCTTGTAATTGTAGCCTTACACAGACAACACAATCTATGACTCATAGATCACTCTGTTGGTGACCTTTTCATACTTCAGTGGCGGCAAGTAGTCCAGCTGCAGAAACTTAGGCTTCTTTAAGCACTACAGAGGATCATCAGAAGAGGAGAGTATAATGGGAGTCATTTACTAAGGGCCCGAATCGCGTTTTTACGGTGGGTTACCCAAATATTTTCGATTTTCCCTGAATTGCCCCGGGTTTTTTGCGCATCGTCGCCCGCGTACACGACGGAAATGGGGGGGCGTCGCTGAATGAAAACCTGACGGATTCGGAGAAACCGACGCATTTTTTTTACAAAAAAGTGTCTTTGGACACGCGCTTACCTGCTCCCAGCAATGGATCGTGAACTCCGGCAGACCTCAGCGGACTTTAGCGCAGCAGCGACACCTGGTGGACGTTGGAGGAACTGCCTTAGTGAATCGCCGGAAGACCCGAATCCACCGCAGAGAACGCGCCGCTGGATCGCGAATGGACCAGGTAAGTAAATCTGCCCCATTGTGTCCACAACCACACTATGTTCCCCCCTACTACTTACATGCCTATGGGATGTGACTGCAAAGAGCGACTCTGCTCACAGAGAAAGTAATGCACTTATTCCATACATTATTTCTACCATCACCTGTTGTGTGTTATGCTTATGGAGAAGACTGTCATAACAGATGCCCTACCTTTGCTCCAGCCCCCCTTTTCTGACAGTGAAGATGATTATGATATCTCAGCAACTGTAGAGCCTAGAAAGAAATTTCAACATGAATCTGTGCCTTAATTGGTCCCTATATGTGACAAATGTCACCTAAATTTTGTTTCCAAAGTTTACACAACATTGTGTAAGGGACTTTATAAGCTTTTTAGATATATATTTTGGTGCGCATATAAGAGGTGACCTGCAAAATAATGATAATGAGCTTTGTAGAACAAAGTCAAGCCAGAGATGTGCTTATGATTTTGGGATCTTTTTAGATTCTTGTAATGAAAAATTACATTTAGGCATCACATTGAACAGATACCATTTATTTCTTTTTGACAAACTTCTGCTTTTGCGATAGAAAGACCTACTCTAAAAACAGCCTTTAGCTGTCTAAGTAATTATGTTGGGGAAATTACTTTGTCAAACCAGCAAAAAAGAAAAATCAGAAATAATGTCATGACTTATTTTGTAGCAATGTGTTACTTGTTATTATAAAAAAGCTATTTTTATGTCACAATATATGAATAAAAGCAAATATTTTTATAAAATTAAAGTGCAATATCCTCAGTCATGAAATGACATGTTTTTTGCCATTTTTGTTCTTATTGGAAAGAAGTAATGTAAAATTCATTCTTTTAAAATAAATGAATTTGGATGAGCGACAATACCAACCATAGCCCATGGACAAGTGTGACACTGTTTTGAAGAAATTAATATAAAAATAGCCGGATTTCTCCAATAGTGGGCATCGTAATGAGGTATATTAATATGTGGTTATCGTCCCTTGGGGCTCAATTCTTAACATGGATCTATTCCCTTCATGGGTGAATCAGAATAGGAACGGTAAAAAAATGTTTTTTCACTGGTCCTTAACACCACACATGTGCTACACAGAGAAGACATTGGGAGACAGTTTAGATCCTGGTGTAGAGCAGAGGGATTTGGGTTCCTAAAGCACTGGGCTGACTTTTCATTGGGCTACAAGCTGTTTTCCGTATATAACTTGCACCTTAATTGAAGGAGGGCTGCTGTGCTGGGGAAGAAGATCCTAGCAGGGGTGGCGGAGTATTTAAAATAGGATCGGGGGAGGAGGAAAAAGAAGACTCCGAAGGTGTAGACAGGTCAGAGATGGGGCAGGTTATGTTGGTCGGTGGTGAAGTGGGCGGTGTATGGGGGACAGGCAGTGTAAGGCAGTGGATAAGGAAATCCACAAGTTTCAAAACAATTGTGAGGATATATGTGCCAGTAAAATTATTATAAATCAGATAAATAACTGTGGGAAATGAAAGTGTATGATCACACATGCCAGAAGTATCACAGGCAAAATGGGTGAGCTTGAGGCTCTGATATTAGAGGAACAGTTAGATGTTGTTGGTGTAGCAGAGACATGGCTTGATGCATCGCATGCTTGGGGCGTTAATATTCAAGGTTTTACACTCTTTCGGAAAGACAGGGCGAATAGGAGGGGAGGTGGTGTATGTCTGTATGTCAGAAGAGACTTAAAAGAAGGTTGTGAATGAGTCAGTGGTCTCAGAAGAGTGTGAGGAGGCTGAAACTTTGTGGGTTGAAATTCAAAGCCAAGAGAGCTTTTAGAAAATTATTTTTGGTGTAATTTATAGACCCCCTAACATCTCTGAGGAAATAGAGGGTCACCTATATAAACAGATGGAACAGGAGACTTTAACTTTTCAAATATAAGTTGGGGTCAGGGTTCTTTGCTCTTCTTCATCTGTAAAGGGGAGAAATTTTATCACTTTCTGCAGGATAATTTTATGGTACAGCTTGTAGAAGATCCCACAAGAGGTGATGCATTGTTGGACCTTGGGATTTCGAACAATGCAGAGATTGTCCAAAATGTCAGGTACCCCTTGGGAACAGCGATCATAACATAATTATTTTCCTCTTAGGCTACATTCACACAATGTATGCCCGCCGTACCGTAGTACGGCGGGCATACATCAGCGCTGCGGAGAGGAGCAGGGGATGAGCGCAGCTCACCCCCGCCCCTCTCCATAGGGAGATACAGCGCATTGCGCCGTATCACGGGATAAGATAGGACACGTCCTATCTTTTCCCATGCTACGGAGCGGTACGGTGTGTTGACATGTGGGGTCTTCTGGCCGTTAAAAAAAATAAATCTTTACTCAGGCTTCAGGTCCAAAGAAAAGGCTTGCATTTATTTGCACAAAAATAAAATGTACAGAACAAAAATGCTGATAATTCAGGAGATAGATTGCAGCTACCTTGGAACAAGCAGCTCCCCTGTGGTCAGATCAGACACTCTGACCTAGAGACAATCCATGTACACACAGGTGTCATTAAATACCCAACTATTTCCCTTGAGTTTTAAAGGGATACACCCCTGGGTTGCACCTTTAACAACAAACATCACACAAAGATATATTTCCTTAATATACATAATGCCACAATACAATATAATACACAATATAAAAATAAAGGGGAGTTTACAATATACACAAAGTAACCAAAGTTAGAAATGCAAACATAAACCACATGGCTTCAGCTCAGCATCACCTGGCAGTAATCAGGTGCAGCTATATAACCCCAGCTCACCCTCTGCTCAGGTTTTGCACACACAGGTAAGATCAGGTAATGCTGAGTGGCGACTGCTGAACTGGTTTGTCTGGTGAAACAATAGTGGACAGAGACAAAGGTTTGCTGGCCAGCAGGAGGAGAAAAAGAAGAAAAGTTACAAACACACAGAGAAGACAAACAGTTCACCATTCACCCCTCAACACGGTGCCGCACGTGTGCTGCACCGTACCGCTCCCGTACAGGG
This sequence comes from Engystomops pustulosus, assembly GCA_019512145.1. NCBI lineage: Eukaryota > Metazoa > Chordata > Amphibia > Anura > Leptodactylidae > Engystomops > Engystomops pustulosus. Next base: position 101,660,694 of record CM033642.1, read on the forward strand.
CCGTGAGCCCATAGGAGTGTATGGGGGACGTATATCGGCCGTATATACGTCCCCCATACATGTGTGTGAATGTAGCCTTAAACTGTAAAAAGCAGAAACAGGAGGGAAAATCAAAAACATTGAATGTTAAGAAGGCTAATTTCCTAGACTGGGATCAAATACTGTCACGTGATGATACTAATGTTAAATGGGAGAAATTCAAATCTATCCTGGGTCATTACACTTCTAAATTTATTCTAATAGACAACAAGTATAGACTGGCTTGATACATTTGTCTTTGTCTGGTCAAGAAGGTTACTGATCACAAACGTGCAAATTCTGCTTAGATGACTTCTTTGGGTTGTGACTTATCATTACAAAAACAAGCTAAGCTTTCATGGTCATAGATTTCACTCAAAACAAGCGTGTGACTTATCATTGTAAAATTTGCTGGACAAATGTCTTTGGGTTTTGCCTCTCCACAATGTGCCCCTGAAGATAAAACATTCACTTAATATAGTGTCTGTGGAATAATAATAAATGTCCTATGCTTTGCTCCTATATAACATATATTCACAACACAACTCACCAAACTCTTCCCCATGTATTATTTCAAAATAACTGTAAAAACACAGCTGAAAACATTGAGCTCCACGCAAATATATACACATTTCCATACATACCAAACATACACTGTACAAAAAAATTCCTCATCCCAAAGTGGCCAGTCTATCAAAATGTAAAAATGATTATCCCATGCAGTGAACCATGTAATAGAAAAAACTAAAAAAAAGTTTTAGAAAAAACTAAAATGAAAAGCTACCAAAAAAATGCTGTATAAAAAAATCTAAATTTCATCATCCAAAAAGCAGGCCATAATACCATTCCTGATGAAACAATTAAAAAGTTGTAGCTCTTTAAAACAAATTAGCGTTCCTCAAAAAAACAATAAAATGTAAAAATAAAACCCTTAACATATTCGGTATCTTAGTAATTATATTGACCCACAGAAAATTGTTATATTGTCATATCAATTTTATGGTACAGTGCATGGCACAACATTTTTAATTAAAAAAAACTAGCGGCAGAAATGCTTTTTTTAAATTCATATAGCACAAGAAGAGAATCACAAGAAGAGAATCATAATATTTTATTTACATATAAAACAAATTTATAATAATGATAGTAAGTGAACCCTAGTGACACCCTTATTTCCACAAGGTATAGTTGTGAGGCCCCTTCAATAATAGGAATTAGCAACAGAACAATGGGAGAGATTCATTATGGCTTCTATGCCAGTTTTCAGAGTTTCTCCACCCGCATCCACCATGGGCATGGTGGGGCGTAGACTGGGCAGGGAGTGGACCAGGTAAGGGGCGGGCCGTGAGTTCAAATTTACTGTATTCTCCAGAAAACCAGCGGAGACTAAAGCCACAAACTACAACAGTTCTGATTTGTTCTAAAGATTTGAACTGGAGAAGTTTGTGCCCATATTCACTAATATTCACTATTCACTTAGTAAATATGGGCGCATGACCTCACACAGAGGGAATTTTAAATCTGGTGTTCTAAACGCCAGTCTAAATTAATTCCCCCAATTTGTAGTGCAAAAGGACTAGTTCAATCCAACAGGTATTCATTATTAATTTCTATCTGAAGGTCTACCTGAAAACATATATGACATGATGCATGTAAAATTAAACGTAAAAGCAGACAGACACTCCACAAACCAAAAAGAAGGTATTACCAATACCAAGTGCTGAGACCAGGGACCAAAATAGAATAAGAATGTTTGACACCACGCATTTTCTGTTGCTTCATCCCTGATGAAGGGGTGCTATATGGTTGTGCTTTAGTGTGTATCCGTGTGTTGTCCATCTTTTGCCTTTGTTTTATTTAATTCAATAAAAAATTGATAAATACTAAAACAGTGCTTTTGAAAAATGAAACTTAGTCTGAAAAAAAAACCTTAAGGGCTTAAACTTTTTTCGAGGAATTTTTGAATGATTTTATTTAAAACGTTTTTCCATGTCCCTACATTTATCCAAAAAAAAAATACCATATACTGCAATTATCTCTCTAGGCTGAATAATAGAATGACACACATTCTATAAGGGTTTTCTATGCAGCAGTCACCATGACATTTCTATCAATGTAGAATTACAATATAAACTGTATCTATAGAAAACCCCATTATTTTTCCACCACCAACATTAGGCGTAATCACTGCTTTTATGTGTTTCTTATCTATTCAAATAGTAATAGAGAGTATTCCTCTGAGGAATTATACACCTTCTCAGGGGCGTCGCTAGGTCAAAACATCCAAGGCACGGGTCCCGGATCTTTTTGCCTGGGCCCCAGATGTCCCTTGGCAGCACCACCTGATATTGGGAGCACGGAGCTGATGACTCCGTGCACTGCTACAAGAGCCATGTAGCAGTATATTTTAGTTTTATCACATAATTGCTTGACATCTTTTTCATATTCACACTTTTTAGCTCACTTTCCACCCAGACATTCATGATCACTTATCACATTAGCTGCTACACACTTTTTTATCAAAAAAATTTCTTTCATGATCAGCTTTACACATTGAGTACATGTCAGAGTCATCTGCTTTACATTCAACACACATAGGGATTTATTTATATCATAGGTGCCGCATATTTAAACATAGACACATAGGCAATAAGCATTATCAACAGCTTTATTATTATGTTTCATTTATGCATTCATTTTTCTTGTATGGATTATTTTTGTGTCCAAAAATATTGTCTGGTACAGAGTACAGAGCACTTTACTTGTACAAATGAGTGTGTATAGTTGATCATTATATACCTGTTTAGTTGGCTCATCTTTCAATATTTTGACATTTTTTTATTGTATATTAATAATATTTACATTTTAATTATTCTGTTGGAATATGTCTCAAAGAGTATAATGTGTATGGTTTTACACTAAAAGAAGACAAATCTGTGATAAGATTACACCTTGCAAAAAAAGAGAAAGGAAATAAAATTAAGAAAAGTGAGAGTAAGAAATATGAGACGGTTTGCCGTGACATTTTAAAGAAAAGAATCATGGTATTTATGATTTGATATGGATTATATTGGAAAAAGTGACTTGTTTTGATGCAGACTGAACTACAAATAGGTTATTACACAGATAATCCTACTGGATAGATAGACTAGAATCGTTATATCCACATTGGTTAAATGAACAGGGCAATTTTCATGTATTCCTGTAATAACATCATGCTGTATTGAAATGAGTGCTTGTTTTGTTTTCACATGTTGGTTTTAATGTATTAAACACGTGATATGACTTCATTTATATAATTGTGAAAGGAGGTAGTTGTGTCTGACCATTGTACATGCCCAAAGAAGGAGGCCTGAGCCTCCAAAACCTTGCTGTGTATGCTGTTCTCTCTGTAAAATGCTGCATATGTGCTACACCGTATAATTACATAATTATAACATACAACTATATGAATAATGTGACTGTAGTCTACCATTGCTTTACCATCAGCTGGTGATTCTACACAGAGAGTAAACTGAGAGTAGACCTCAATGAGTCAGCTGTACACCATTTCTGCATACAGCCATGATGCTGTAAAGCACATCTCTTTATGCTATTACTACATACATGTATTGAATCAGAAGACAAAAACTAAATAGATAAAAATGATAATTTTTGTTTTCTTTTAATAATGAGCCAAAAACATAGCGACAAAGTTCCTTTTAAGGGCAAAGCTAATCTAGGTAATTAATCTAGGTCTCTTAAAGAGCAGATATACGTACCACTAGTAGATATGTCTTCCTCTACAAGTGTATAACAATGTATACTACTTTAATGTATCCTGTACTGTATCTATTAAAAACATTGGTTAATCAAAGTGGTTGTCCCCTTTAAGCACATTACAGCAAATAATTTATATTGTGTAATGAAAAGTTATTACATTTTCCATTATACTTTCTGTATCAATTCCTTGCTGTCTTTTTACAGGAAGCTTTGATGTTTAGTTCCTGTGGATAAACACCAGCCCATGGTCATGTGATGTCTCACAGGTGTATGGCTAGTTAGAATCATACAGCTTTAATTACACTCTGTGTAACGAGCCATGCACCTGTGTGAAATCACAGGCCCATTAACCAGTGTTTATCTACAGGAAGTGATAATGACGCTTCCTGTTGAATGACAGCAAGCAGACAATAAGCAGAGATCTTGGAAACTGTGAAGAATTGATACAGAAAGTATATTGGAAAATTTTAAACCTTTCCATTACACAAAATATCAAAGCACAATGGAATGTGCTTAAAGTAGATAACCACTTTAATGTGCCAGTCTTGAGACCAGTGCAGAGTAGAACTACTGCAGAGTCCAATGCTGGATGATGAATCTGGTGCAGTATAACATTGGTAAGTTCTACTTTAAACCTCCTTGTCAGAACTCGCAAATTGTTCTGATGAGATCAGGTTTCAGGCTTCTTGTTGGAAAACCACACCCAGTGCTGCCTGTGATTGACAGCTCCATTTCTGATCCTGGGAAAGCTGGGTGTGTCTTTGTAATTGTTTTGCCTGCAGCTGCGGTTTGAGTGATGGATGGCTGAGCCAGTCAGTGCTGGAGGTAGTGTCCATTACTGCCTTATATTCTGCCCAGTTCTTCATTGGGTGCTGGTTATTGCAGTCTGTGTATCTAGTGGTCTTGCCATTGCGTTTCTTGCTATTCTCTGTATTGACTTCTGCTTTGCCTACTGACATTTCTGTTTGCTATTCTGTCTGTATCTGTTGTTTGTCCCTTAGTAACGTTTATCTCCTAGTGTGACCCCACCTTCTTGTCTGTCTTGTGTCGGTTTCTGTTACCGTTGTAAACACTCACCTATATCTGTATTCCAGATACCTGTCCGCTCCACCATCCAGCAGCTGACAGACGAAGTGAGTTTTCCCTGTCATCTTGTAGGGTCACTCAGGGACCGTCAGTTAGGTTCCTGATAGTGGGTTCGGCCTTACCAGGGCAGTTTATCTGCTTTAGGCAGGGCCTTAGCCCGCAGGGATGTGTCAGGGTGAGTTCGCCACCACTTACCTAGTCTGACAGCTAGCGCCAAGCCTGGTTGTGGTTGCACGTTTGCTGGAGAGGTGCTGACACTTCTATTAGTTGTACTAGTTTGTTGCTCCACAATATTGATTTTTCTGGCACACAGGTTATTTAATGCAAGGTCATACCTCCTTTTACTGGGGACATGGTTTTTTTTTTAACGTGACTGAAAACTGGCTAAAATAGTCTAAAATGACAGCTTGAGACATCTCCCCTATGTATTTTTTTAGAATTACATAAGATAAGAGGAAACAAATACAGAATGCCACTAAGAGCAAGTAAACATATTTTTATTAATCACAGGAAAGACACAATGTGGCGCCAAAGCTGTAAGAGGTTCATGCCTGTACCAAAGAATATAATAATGTTCAAACGGCAGGAAAGAAGAACAAGACATTCAGATACAAGAGTAGATGCAATGAAGTAGTTCCCATTACCATTTGATCTTTACAATTGTGCTCATCTGCTGTTCTTACTGCTGGTGATAATTACCACTGCGATGACATAAATCTTGATGATGACAATCCATATCAATGTTTCATCTCCACATGCATTGTAGCTGCTTTCAGTTTTTTTTTTGTAGAGGTCTACCAAAGTAGTGAAAAGGCTAGACATTTCTCACAATAAACAATAGACGACTGAAAACTTTTCAGGTTAGCAAGCACTTCTTATCTCACAAGCTAGACTGTTCTACCGAAGTTTAGCCTGAAAAAGATGATGACAGAATAATTTCAGTAGACAGATCTTTTGCGCCCTGAGCCTCTTGAATACTTTCAAAGCTAGAAAGCTCCCACAACTCTCCATAAAAAATAAATGAGAAGAGATGCTCGAATTTCAGGACAATATAGACAGTTTCTGTTAAAGGAATGTATGATCTATTCAATCTTCCCATCTAAATCCTTGTCTATTTCAACAAGAGGTCTTTCGTAATAAATGAATATCTCTTGTGCCTGCTTAGAGGGCTGGAATATACACTGAAAAAATGTTGTGTAAACCAGTGCACTAGGGCACTTGATCACATGCAGCAGTACGGGACACATGGAGGACAGCTGACTGGACCACAAAGGGGTATTTGGGTGAGTTCCCAATTCCTTATCTAGATAACAGTGATTGGAGTTTTAACCATGTTAAATTGAAGCCACTTTATTAGTCATTTATATACAATGTCCTATTATTGTACTGTTCTCTTAAATGAATTTCTCATAACTGATCTATTCTTGACCATGGTACATAGAGTTGCCCTGAAACTGATGACGTGTGAGTAAGAAATGGTTCGCCATTCAGCTGCCTATCTACTTCATGAACATCTAAGGAAGACAAAAAGGGCAACTCCAATGACTAATACAACTATCTTCCTTAAGCGCTTTATTGTCTGTGATTTGTTTTGAGGAATGGGTGGAAAAACTTCAACATTTATGGTACTTACATCTATAGCCATTTGTTAAAAGCCTATACAGAGATGCCATTTTGGGTGCTGTTAGATCAATGCTATAATTAAGTATGTTGTGTTCTTTTGGAACAGCTAACATATGCTACAGTCAAACAAACAGAATGATTCCATAAACGGTTGGAAAGTGTTAATGGTATCTGAAACTGTGAATGATATGATATAATTTCTGCATTTATACTTAACATTGAGGCCCATTGCAGTTCTAAACTATATTTAGCTGATCAGAAACATAAAACTCCAGGTGATAATACAGACAATAAAATATAACACTGTCTAAAACATGTATTCTGCGTGTTCAATTGACACACTTACACATATGTGTGTTAATTGTGCTGTGAGTTTGCATAGAAACCCTTCCACTTGATAAATCGCTTATTAAAAGCCCTGTTATTGGAAATAGGCAGAGGCACTAGTGAAACCCCTGTTACATAATAATATGTAATAATAATATATTTCTAATTCTATACTGGCATTTTTTTCCACAGCGGTTTACAAATCATGGGGCGCATATGCAGACTCGGTTTGATAAAACAATAGGAACAAGGGCCTGCGTTGCAAGAGCTTGCAATCTAAGAGCATATTATGTTTAAACCTATAAAAAGGATTTTTTTGCATTTAGACCAGCAATATGAATGCCACCTAGTCATGATATATATATATATATATATATAGAATGGGAAGACAAGTTCATGTCTATTGTACTGTATACATACTTGTAATGATTCATTTGGCTATATGTTGCATTCAATTTTAAGCTATCTTTTATAAGTGGCATATCCTGTCTGTTGTTTTATTTTATTCATGGCTTTTATATATATTCTTTTAAATATTGTATATTTTTGAAAAGGAAAAACATAAAGGAATCAGTACTTTCATAGAACACATTCAGCATCTTTTGGTCCTGAATAGATGACTGAACAAAACAAACTGAAGTACAGATGTAAATTGGAATATTTTTATTCTACTATTTTATTATTAGTCATAAAAAACCCCAAAATGTGCAGTGAATGTTTCTAAAGCATGCTTTGTGTTATCAGAATCAGAGAAATTAAACCAGATGCTCTTTATTTGGATGTTGCTATACAATTTGCACATATGATTCATTTTTAGGGTTGGCAAGGCAGCCATTGCTAAAGAGTTTGCACGCTGTGGAGAAGTTCTGCTATTTAACATGCAGCCATAGATGCCATCTGTACGTGTTCATCTGTGATTTATATGGTGTTGATTTCTGCAGAAAGGGACGATAGAACATTCATTAAAGGAACCAATAATGTTTATGAATCATGTCACTGCATTTAACAGTCGCTCAACTATACTGGCATCTCAGTAAACTGATCCATTTAACACCTTTTTTGTTCCTGTCTAACTTTAATTACCTGTAAAGAGAAGTTAAATGATGTGGGGACAGAGTCTGATTCCATTAGATGTCTAGAAGGGATTAATTACATTTTTATTAGTTTTAAGCAAAGTGAAACCACATTACACTTAGTAAATTAGAACAATTCCCTTTAATTAAATGTTCTTTTTAATTAGCATATGGATGGACCACATATCCTTTGAAATGAGCTGGGAGGAGGTCATTCAGTCGTTGGTCCAGTCTGTCTGTTCTTGTAATTACCTTTCTAACAAAGGGAAATTGACAGACTGGGATGAATAAATTAGAATTTGGCATATCTGCAATTTCTTTTCAATGGAAGCATCCTAATACCCCGCTGAAAGAAGAAAATAAATTGATGTTGTTTTGTTTTCCATTTAATTGCAATTGCATTGTGGTAATAAGAATGTGCTTGGCAGTAGACTCAAACCTCAAGTAAGGACGGCAATGTAAACTTACTGGAGCTATTGTTTAAGATGAACTTTATCCTTGTTATGAAGATACCTTTCAAATTACTCTAACCGCTCCATAGCTTTTGCTCCAGTGCGATGATAACACTAAATAATGCATTTGCATTTATATAGCACCTTTTATCCAAATGGATTCCCAGAATGCTTTGCAAGTGTTCTACATCAGAATCATATTTTAGATGCTGGGTGCTTAGCGTTATGGTCCGCAATCTGATTAACATAGTGTGCACAACAGCATATAAAGGAGCACAATAGCAGGAATGACTTTTCTTTAAATGACGACAGGTGAAGTAGCATGTTCTAACAATCACTGGCAGATCAATATTTCAAACAATCAAGATCTGAAATTTACATTCAGGAGAGCTTTGCTGTAGATCAAACTATCCGTTTCAATATAAGTTTTCGGGAAAAAAATGTCATTATGGTGATTAAGATGTCCATGCTGCAGGCCAATAAATGGGGACTTGAACGCAATACGGAATAATTCATAAGGTAAAATGTACTTTAACAGAAGGTTTTTAAGGTCTTCCTATATAATGTGAATGCTTTCACAAATATTTCAGACATATATTAGTCATGGAAAATGTGCTCTGAAGACATCTCCTCTGCACAGTAAATTTCTCTCCAGACTGTTCTTAGACAATGACACTGATAAAGCTTCATAAAAACCACCTGGTATATTACTAAAACTTGAAACGAAATGTCATATTCCCATAGCCCAGGGCTTTAAATAACGTTATCTTGATTAAAGGGATGCCCGATGAGGATTGCTTCCTAATGATGAAACGAAAGACAAATCAGAATGGATCACAAGGGTTCACTATGACCAATGAATTCTTAGTCTCTATACAGCTAACTTGTCTCTTTCAAGCATTCCGTCTAAGTTGAACTTTTGCCTTACCTATCTTTTTTAAAAAGTGTTTACTGTGCTTTATAGAAGAAATCTTTATGGCACATACATGCAAATATTTGCTTATTATAAAAAAAGAATTTTTTGACATGAAATAAAATGAGGAAACATAATACCATAATAATATAATACCATAATTATACACTACAATAAAGTGTAGAAAATATTATACAACCAACAGACCACATAGGGTTCAAACATCCCAGGAGGCCTTAAAAAAATAGTAAATGAAAAAAACAAAAACAAAAAACCTAAAAAGTTCAAATCACTGCCTTTTTATGATTTAGCGTAATCATAAACATGTTTGGCACCTTCTCATCTCAAAATGGCATAAACCAGAATAATGTAATTCTTTACTGAATGTCAGAAGTTTGACACAGGAAGAAGTGCAGTACCATCTTAAAACCACTAAAATAGAAAAATAATTGGCCCCAATGGCATGCCCTCCAGTGGTACTGTATGAACTATGTACAGTTATAGATAAACTATTATTTTTACACGGGTGGTCCACTTTCAGCAAATAATTAATATTGTTTGTGTAATGAAAAGTTATACAATTTTCAAATATACTTTATCTACTTTCATGTGAAAGCGGCCTAACAGCTTGTTCACCACAAGGAATTGATACAGAAAGTATATTGTAAAATAACTTTTCATTACGCAAATAATATCAATTATTTTCTGAAAGTGGACAACCCGTTTAATATTTGAAGATTCCTGGCGCATAGCAAATGTGGTGCCAATGTTCAAAAAAGGATCAAAAAATTATAGACCTGTGAGTTTAACTCCGGTTGTATGGAAAATATTGGAAGGGATTATTAGAGATGCTATCCTGGAGTATCTCAATGAACATAACCTGATAACCAAGCATCAGGATGGGTTTATGATCACACCTGTCGGACTAATCTGATCGGCTTTTAGGAGGATGTAGGTTCTAGACTGCACCTGGGGTAGGTTGTGGATGTTGTGTATATTTATTTTTCCTAAGGCTGTGCCAAATAAAAGGTTGGTACATAAAATGACACTGAAATTACCAGCAGAATGCCACAGGGGCCATTTCTGGGGCACTTCTTTTAAATATTTTTCATAAACAATCTCATAGAGGGTTTACACATCTGCCACAAGATGTTGTTATGCTGTTTGTACATGTTCAAAAGAGGCCTCAATGCCTTTTTTAATAGGAACCTGTCATCAGAAGGCAGGATTTTACTGCTGACAGGTCTGAATAGGCACCATAGAGTACATAACATGACACCCTGATTGACAGTTCTGCTCCCCCTCATTCCCTTAATATCCCCTGTTAAAGATTACCTGGCTCTCTGTTGGGATCATCGAGCCACCAAGCAATGAACTGTGTAGGCGCCAGGGACGGCTCACTGTTGAAATTTGAAAAGAGACATCACCCCAGGACCTGGCAAGGAGTTGTTGGCAGGGAGCCAGGTAATATTTAACATGGGATATTAATGGAATGGAGGGGAGCAGAACTATCAATTCAGGTGTCATGTAATGCACTCTGCAGTGCCTATTCCGACCTGTCACCAGTAAAATTCTGCCTTCTGGTGACAGGTTCCCTTTAAGAACAAAAGTTTAATGTGTTATAGGAAGAAATCTTTAAATCCATTTAATCTTATAGGATGGACCTAGGTATTTTTCCAACCTTATATACTATGAAAATATAAAAATACCATGCGGTGAAAGCAAGAACAGTAAAAAAGTAAAATGTCTCAGTGATAGTAACTCATAAAAGCAATACTGCTAATAAAAGGGCCAAAAAAGAATGCCACACCATGGCCACCACCATTTCAACAACATACATACCATCATATGGATAATAAATAAAGACAATTACACAAAGACCAATATTGCTGATATTATCACAGTCCAGGAGTAAATATAGTTATTAATATTACTGCCATACATTGGTTAATATCAGAGACAAACAGCGTCTATCATTTTGGTGCAGAATAGTCATTGAGCAGAGGCAGGGACTAGGCTGTTAGCCAACTCCCTCCCAGGCTGGACCTGGTGTAGTAATATGCTGGAGCCTTCAAACTTTCTGCCATAAAAGTAGCTGGCTCTAATGAGTGCGCAAGCACAGGGAAGGAATGTCCCATGGCCCGCTTCACACCTCTCCATATCCACCTGGCATGTCTGTTATGGGTTCTATTCCTTTATTATCCACCCCGGGATCCAAATATTGTGTCTATAAGTTTAGTTTATGCAGTTTTTGAAGTAAAACCAAGTTTAGATCATACATATAGAAAAAATATAATACTCTTGTATAAAATATAATATACATGTATAATATATATAACAGAATATTTGAAAAACAGGTCAAACCCAAATTTTGTCAATCAATTTTCTCTGAGATATGGACTAATAATGAAGTGTATAATAATTCTGGATTCATATTCCACCAGCTGTATGCTGTGAGTTAGCATAAATGCCTGGTCAATAAAAGAGTTGAATATTCAATTCATGTATGCCATTGATACTATTAAAGAATCTCTGTTCTGAATGAAAGACTAGCTTTTCTATTAGCTATTCTTCACTTTACAGGTGTTCACGCGTGTCTCCCGCTAGGTTCGGAGATGTGCGCCAAACATCTGGATGTGAGGAATATTGTTCTTTCAATGTGTTCTGCAATTAAATGGTCCTGTGTTCACTGTTTTCACTGTTTTAACAGTTTTTATTCTATTCTTCACTTTACAGATGTTAGCGCAAGTCTTCCGATAATGTGGGAGATGTGCGCGCACATCAGCAATGTGAAGTATAGAGTTATTTGAATGTGTTCTGCACTTCAATGCTCGTGTTTTCACTGTTTGCTCTGTTTTTATTCTATTCTTCACTTTGCAGATGTTCGCGCATGTCTCCCACTAAGTTCGGAGATACGCGCTAACATCAGCAATGTGAAGAATAGAATAAAAACAACGAAAACACGAGCATTTAAGTGCAGAACACATTCAAATAACACTATTCTTTACATTGCTGATGTTCCCGCGCACATCTCCGAACTTAGCGGGAGACGCGTGCGAACACCTGTAAAGTGAAGAATAGTGTTTTTTTAATGTATTCTTACAATTTAAAACATCTGGAAACATGTGTTATGTGTTGAAGAACAGTGTAAACACTGTTCTCCACTGTCTTTTATTAATTTAATGCTCGAACTCGAGCCGGCGAGATACTCGTCCGAGTAACGAGCCGGTCCGAGTATGCTAATACTAGACCGAGCAGTATACTCGGATGAGTATACTCGCTCATCTCTAATTATGACCAAACACCCAGGATCCAAAGAGCTCTGATTCCTGATATTTAACCCCTTTTAGGGACCCTCTAAACTTGTAGTAGCTTTCCATTAGTCTATGCCAGTGAAATGGCCTAATAGAAAGTTACTGGTGTGCATTGTACTTGTTGTTCCCCTGAATTTCTTGTTTGTGTACTTAAGGATGCAGCCAGTCAGCTTAGGCTGATAAGTTTTGCGTTTATTTATAAAAAAAAAAGATAAAAAGTGATTAATTTATTGAAAAATTTGTCATTTTCAAAATTTTAAATCATCACGTTTTCAGGCAGATAGTTTTACCACTTAAATAAGTTGATGAATAACATTTCCCATATGCCTACTTTACATTTTCATATCAATTTTCTGTATTTTCAAAATTGACTATTTTGGGGATAATTTCTGTTTTTAATGAAATTTTAAATATTTAACATTAAAAACCTCCTATATAATCAATCCATTTTCAAATCCGCACCCTTCCAACTATCAGAAACAACTTAACCCCTTGAGATCTTCATAGTAATTAAATCAAAATAGAGGTGAAATTTAGAATCGTCAAAATGTTCATTTAGCCCTAGAATTTACACATTTCCAAACGTTAGAAAGAAAAAACCTATCTCAATTTGTTTTGCAATTTCTCCCGAGTACAGAACCCCCTTCCCCTACATGTGACCGTTACTTGTTTTATGGCCGCACAGAGAAGTACAGACGGGGCGTCCTGCAGCTGCCAGGATTTTAGTTTCCTCATTGGCCCCTTTTGTAGCATATAAAAATTTAAGCTTTTTTGTTATTGGGGCCATATGACAGCTTTTTCTAGTGTTACCATTTTGGTATAATCTATTGTTGAAAATTTATTAACTTTTTTTGAGGCCAGGAGTAGAAAAGTATCAATTCTGTACTGGATTTTTTACTTTTTTTTTAGTGTTCACTGTATAGTCCAATAATAATGTTATCCTTATTCTATGGGTCACTACAATTCCAGGGAATGTGTGGGACATGTTGTACTTTGCAGCAGTATCATTCTGGAGTACATACGTTTTTGGAACACTTTTTATTTCATTTTTTGTGGGATGAAATAGGTGAAAATCATAATTTTCGGTGGGTTTCTAACGTTTATTTTCTGCGATGTTCATCAGGTGGGTTCAATAATGATCTTTTTTGAATCTACGGGTCATTATGGATGCGGTAAAACTAAATATGTGGGGTTTATATCATGATTTTGACTTCTTTTTCCAATCACCTGATTGCTCGTTCATAACGATGTATTGCAGGGTATTAACTGTGTTGGTCTATGCACATGCATAGGCTGACACTGTCCTATTAAGATGATGTCACAAACGGCATCTTACAAGCACTGTCTGCGAACAGCCCTGGGGTCCTGATTGGACCTCAGGGCTGCCATGGGAACGATTGGCATCGGGGGGTCCTGGGGCAGAGACACCTTACAGGCATTTTAAATGCTGCAGTCACGCTGACCACTCCGTCTGCGGGTGTTACACTGGGGTGTTGGCTGTAATTTACAGCCGGCACCCTGTGTATCCCGATGCAGGCTCATATATATCGGATATACAGGACTCTGAGCACTAAATCACTGTGCTCAGCATCCGATATAGGACGCAGACCGTGAACCGGTTAATAAGCCATCCACCTGACTGACATCAAATGGCAATGGACCAGAAAATTGCATAACTTCAATATACATAAGAAAAATTATTTTCTGAAGTGAGAAAAAGTAAGTAGAGAGAAGATAGAAATGTTAAATTAAAAATAGATATAATTTGTTGATTTTACAAATTAGTTTGCCCAATATATGGACTTCAAAGCAATACTGAGTTCTGTAAGTTGGCATAAATGCAATAAATGAGTTCAAAATTTATGAAGCTATAAGCCAGTATTATTTTAAAGAAATTCGTCTCTGAATAATAGATGAGCTTCTTGAGTTATAGGTCGACATGCAGCTTGGAATTTGTTTTGTCTCAATTTTTAACTATGTAATCCATGTATGCTTTTGTCTTAATATGTGCTGAATGCCTGCCAGGAAAGATTACTGTTTGACTAAAGTTTATTTAATTTATGTTCACTTCTTCTAAAATAAGTTTGTTGTTTAATTTAACTTGAGCATCCTTAAAGACTCACTTCCCTTGGGACTTGATGATGCATGTTTTACTGTTGGTAACTTTAATCTCTTTCTATCCTCAAGTTGTTCCTACAGGGGTCCATAAAGTTGAGATTTTTGGTGCTATTTAAGTAAAGTCTTCTTATGGAAAAGAATTATTCCATGCGCAATTCCCATGTTTTTATTACCCCCTTAATGACGCAACCTGAAAAGGCTTTAATGACGCGCATTGTAAACATATTTTCATATGTGACAGTTTAAGGGCCATAACTTCTTTATTGTGTGTTACCCTAAAATGAAAATTTCCATGTAAAATTGAATAAAAATTTAAAGATTTTTTTTCATTTTTTTTATTTGGGGTTAAAATTAGAAAAAAGTTTTTTCTTGTAATTTATAGTATAGATTTTTTTAAATTTTCAAATGAACTCAAAATGAATATTATTAATGAATTTCCTATTTAGTTTTGGTCATTTTGATTTAAAATATATATATAGTCTCAAGCAAACGGGGTGCTTTGGCAATGTTTTTTGTAGTGCAGTCAGGGATGTTTTTTATTATATTGGGGAATGTGAATGTATTTTTCTGAAAATTTCTTTATATATTTTTTTGTGTGTGTTTTTTTCTTTATATGACCCCCTTGAGGTAATAAAAGACTCCTTGGGGCCATTTTCACTTTTTTTTTATTTTTACACTTTTTTTTTTTTTACAAGTTTTCCCCTGTAGCTGGGTCATCTATAAGAACCCCATTTACATTGGGAAATGACCCTCTATGAGGGCTGATGTTGATCTGAGCTATACTGGGTATCAATCGACACAGCATTAACCCCTTTAGCCGAGTATGTGGAGCCTGTGGCAGCTCTGCTCCTCTCTGCGTTGCGTTACTTCAGCACAATGTGGTGATGAGCAGAGAAGGGAGAAGCAGTAATAAATGGCATCTACCTTATCCCTAGGGTCTCGGGGTATCTCAGCAGCTACATCTAAAGGCGTCACTGCAGACTCTGGACCTGCGCCCACTGATATCTAAAGTCAGCAGGTGGTCATAGAGGAGTTAAAGATTTTTCTTTTTATTAATGTTTCTTTTGTTTCGGTGTTGCTAGAGAAGAGGCTGCAAGTTTGAAAATGTTTTCCAAGACATTATCACACTTACTAGCACAATTCACATTAAAGGAAGAAATGAGAATGTCTCAGACTGGTGCCAGTCCTTTCAGGATGTTGTGATGGTTGATATGCTCAAAATTTAAATTTAATCAGGGACTTGTTCTAATTGTCAAATTGCACATGGGATTTTACGCCAATATAGGCCATTTAGCATAAGCTTTGGGGTTTTTTTGTATACCTCTGATCAACACTGTAGGATAATAGTTTGGACATAATGGAGCATATTTATCATACTCTGGCGCTCGTGCACCAGTGTATGATAGCCCCACCGCTGTATATTCGCAGCGGGATACATCAAGAGGCTTCCGCCTCACATATGAAAAGTCGCCGGCAGCAGCGAGTGCGCCCTCCGCACTATGCCCCACTAGACCTATGTTCTATATCCAGTACAGAAAAAAGTTTATCTTAATACCTAATTTTAAGAACTAAAAAACCTAAATCCCAATAATGTATAAAATTCAGTAGTCATAACTCTCTGGGGATTTTTCTTTTTGGTTAAAGAGACAAAAATTCCTAATAAACAAGTCATATGAATATATATGAATGTTCACTGTAGTTGAAGTTTATGAAACTTTTTAAGCCTACATTTGTTTTTTTTATTATGAATCACTGCAGGTCAATTGTGTTTTTAAAAGTAGCTTATACGTTCATCTGTTTTTTAATTTATTTATTTGAGATTAAATAAAAAACTTGAACTTAAAGTGCTTCTCCAGACATATACATACATTAATAAATGTATGCATATACCAAGCTACCAATTGTGTTTGCTTCATGGAACTTATAGATTACAACTTTGTAAACACTTCAGGTTCTATCTCCAAAACTCCTGTAGTCTAAGATTTTAATTTCTCTGTAATTTGAGATAATTTTAGGTTGGGAAATCAAGTGGACATTTGGTATACTGGACTTAAGGACACAGCCTAAAATGACCTTCAGGACACAGCACTTTTTTTTGTTTTTTCCCTGTTCAAATTCCAAAAGACATACGTTTTTTATTCTATATCCGACATGGGCTTGTTTTTGCGATAAGATTTGTATTTTTCAAAGGGTTAATTTTTATGGTAAAAATACCATAATTATTTAAATTTATTAACTCTTTACTGCAGTGGAACACAATAAAAAACACCATTTTTTTTTAATAAAACCTTTACCATATTGTATAATACACATGATAAAATGATTCTGTAGGTTAGTAAGATCAACCCCTTAATGCCGTTGCCCTTTTTAGTTTTTTTTCCCTTCCATTTTTCACTCCCCACCTTTAAAAAATCTATAACTTTTTTATTTTTCCATGTAAACAACTCTGTGATGGTATGTTTTCTGTGTAACAAATTGCACTTCACAATGATGGTATTTAATTTTCCATGTCGTGTACTTGGAAGAAAATTCCAAATACAGTGAAAATGGAGGAAAAACGCATTTGCGCCGTTTTCTTGTAGGCTTGGATTTTATAGCTTTTACTGTGCGCCCCAAATGACATGTCTATTTTATTCGTGAGTCAGTGCGTTCACGAGGATACCAAAATTTTATAGGTTTTTAAATGTTTTCATACATTTACAAAAATTAAAACCTGTACAAAATTTTTTTTGATTTTGCCATATTCTGACCCTAATAACTTTTTCATACTTCAGTGTATGGAGCTGTGGATAGTGTCATATTTTGCGAATTTTGATGAGGTTTTCAATGCTGACATTTTTAGGACTGTATGACCTTTTGATCACTTTTTATAGACTTTTTTTGATATTTATTAAAATGACAAAAAAGTGCCATTTTCGACTTTGGGCACTATTTTCCGTTACGGGGTTAAACACAGTAAAAAAACTGTTCTTATATTTTGATAGATCAGGAATTTTCGGATGCGGCGATACCTAATGTGTTTATAATTTTTCCTGTTTATTTATATCAGTTCTTGGGAAAGGGGGTGATTAGAATTTTTAGGTTTCTTTATTATAATTTTTCTTAAAACTTTTGCCTATGTGTCGCCAAATTCTGAGACATATTATATTTTTATTCCTCAGTCAAAAGAGGGTTATTAGGGCTAATGTATTGCATGAAAAGTAACGGTTAGATTGGTAGTAGAGATGAGCGAGCACTAAAATGCTCGAGTGCTTGTTACTCGGGTCGAACTTTTCCCGATGCTCGAGTGCTCGCATCGAATAACGAACCCCACATTGAAAGAACACTAAAGAAGAACTCATTGCAGATGTTTGCAGATGTTTTCACTGAAAGAACACATTGAAAGAACACAGTGAAAAACACATTGCAGATGTTCCGTACATCTGCTAACTTATCGGAAGACACACGCGCCGAACAGTGTTCTTCACAATAGTATATGAAGAACAATATGTGTGAAGAATACATTGCAGATGTTTCCATACATCTGCAATGTGTTCTTCTCACATAATGTTCTTCACATACTATTGTGAAGAACACCATTCGGTGCGCGCATCTTCTGATAAGTTAGCAGATGTTCGGAACATCTGCAATGGGTTCTTCACTGTGTTCTTCACTGTGTTCTTCACTTAAATGATCCTGTGTTCACTGTTTTAATTGTATTCTTCACTGTTCTTCACTGTCTTTTCTTAATTAAATGCTCGATCTCGAACAGGGGAAATACTCGTCCGAGCAACGAGCCTACCCGAGTACTCTAATACCCGAACGAGCATCAAGCTCGGACGAGTATACTCTCTCATCTCTAATTGGTACTATTACAGGCTACAAATGACTGTTTGATCACTTTCTATTACATATTTTTGGGAGACAGGAACCACTAAAATTGCAATTTGTAATTAGTTTTTTTATTTTTCACAAACTTCACAATATTGGTATGATTATGTAATATCTTCTTGACCAAGGGCACAAGGGCACAACAATACCAATTTTGTGGAGAAGAGGGTTTTTTTTTAACACAAATACTTCTGTACTGTAATGTATTGTAAGTGTCAGTGCTTTATTGACAGTTTGACTTTTAGACCTAGTCTTCTACTGAGCCTAATAGGCAACTGTACATAGCAGACTAATGTCTCCACCTGACCTTGCAGTGGCAACCCCCCAGGCTAGAGGAGTGACAGAAGGAATCCTGTATATGATAAATTTCAAGACCATGGTGGGGCATACTTTAAATACATTTAATTCTATCCTCCTTTAGTCTAGATCAAAGCTCGAAGAGGAGATAAACCACTATAAACAAAAAGAATCTTAAACATGTTAGGTGTCACGGGTGCCCCCCATGCCCACACCCGTGCTCTCCTGTGTGGCGCTGCCCCGTCCTCAGGCCTCCACTTACCTCTCCATGCTCCAGCTCTGGTCCCGACTAGGCCACTCACAACCAAGGGAGCCACCACCCGCTGTGGTCCAGAGGGTCCACAGACCCACCCTTGCCTGACAGTACAATCTAGCCTTGGACCCCGTCAAGGAGTCAACTCCAGAACAGACTGATCTTCACAGCGTTGTTGCCCGGCATTCTCAACAGATTGCTGCTCAAGGAGAACTTATAGGCAAAGTTGCCGCTGCTCTTCAACAGCTGCTTGACTTCCAGCAACAGGCTCCTGTGACTACTCCTGCGACTTCTCCAGTTTCCCCATCAGCTCGGACGAGTATACTCTCTCATCTAATTGGTACTATTACAGGCTACAAATGACTGTGTTAACTTTCTATTACATTTTTTGGGAGACAGGAACCATAAAATTGCAATTTGTAATTTGTTTTTTATTTTCACAAACTTCACAATATTGGTATGATTATGTAATATCTTCTGACCAAGGGCACAAGGGCACAACAATCCAATTTTTGGAGAAGAGGGTTTTTTTTTACACACAAATACTCTGTACTGTAATGTATTGTAAGTGTCAGTGCTTTATGACAGTTGACTTTTAGACCTAGTCTTTACTGAGCCTAATAGGCAACTGTACATAGCAGACATAATGTCTCCACCTGACCTTGCAGTGGCAACCCCCCAGGCTAGAGGAGTGACAGAAGGAATCCTGTATATGATAAATTTCAAGACCATGGTGGGGCATACTTTAAATACATTTAATTCTATCCTCCTTTAGTCTAGATCAAGTCGAGAGAGATAGGAGATAAACCACTATAAACAAAAAGAATCTAAACATGTTAGGTGTCACGGGTGCCCCCCATGCCCAACACCGTGCTCTCCTGTGTGGCGCTGCCCCGTCCTCAGGCCTCCACTTACCTCTCCATGCTCCAGCTCTGGTCCCGACTAGGCCACTCACAACCAAGGAGCCACCACCCGCTGTGGTCCAGAGGGTCCACAGACCCACCTTGCCTGACAGTACAATCTAGCCTTGGACCCCGTCAAGGAGTCAACTCCAGAAACAGACTGATCTACAGCGTTGTTGCCCGGCATTCTCACAGATTGCTGCTCAAGGAGAACTTATAGGCAAAGTTGCCGCTGCTCTTCAACAGCTGCTTGACTTCCAGCAACAGGCTCCTGTGACTACTCCTGCGACTTCTCCAGTTTCCCCGGTATGTTTTCCGGCAGCAGGACTGAGGCTCAGACTTTCTATGCCAGATAAATTTGATGGCGACCCCAAATTATGCAGGGCTTTATTACCCTGTGCTCGCTGCACATTTCATTGGTACCATCCCAGTTTGTCACCGAATGCTCTAAGGTGGCCTTTATTGTCAGTTTGCTCTCTGGAAAGGCTCTCTGGGACAAAGGCGATCCAGTCACGACCACCCATGCTGCGTTCCTGGCTGAATTCCGCTACGTGTTTGAGAAATCCGCACGAGCCTCCTCAGGTCAAATGGCACTGGAGACTCATTTGTGGGCAAATATATGCTGTCAAATTCCGCACCCTGGCTTCCGAGCTCTACTGGAATGAGGCAGCCTTGTCAACAACTTTCAAAATCCTCCTGGCCACTCGAATAGAGGTGCGGTTCATGGAGCGTGCAGGAGAACTGCATCACCAGCAACCACAGGCTCTGCTACCCCGACTTGGCTCCGGTTTTCCAAAAGCCGCTCCAGCCTCCAACTGCACAGTCTGCCTAAAAACACATTCATGAATAAAGAATGGTAACAGAATGTCCTCCAAGAGAAACTTCTCCCAAACGTCCCAGAGCAGTTTGGTGATCAACAATGCCTTTTCCAGCATGATGGAGCACGTTGCCATAAAGCAAAAGTGATAACTGAAAAGCTCAGGGAACTAAACATAGATGGGGTCATTTACTAAGGGCCCGAATTACGTTTTTCCGTTGGGTTACCCGAATTTTTCAGTTTGTCACCGGTTTTCCCCGAATTTGCCCGGGATTTTGGCGCACGCGATCGGATTGTGGCGCATCGGCGCCGCCATGCATGCAACGGAAATCGGGGAGCATGGCCGTCAGAAAACCCAACGGATTCGGAAAAAACGCTGTAATTAAAAAGAAAAGTGTCGCCTGACACGCGCTTACCTGCACCCAGGATAGCTTGATGAACTCCAGTGAACTCCGACGGACTTCAGCGTAGCAGCGACACCTAGTGGACATCGGGCACACTACCTTAGTGAATCGCCGGAAGACCCGAATCCTCCACACAGAACGCGCCACTGGATCGCGAATGGACTGGGTAAGTAAATCTGCCCCAGAGATTTTGGGTCCATGGCCTAGAAACTCCCCAGATCTTAATCTCATTGAGAACTTGTGGTCAATCATAAAGAGACGGATGGACAAACAAAAACCAACAAATTGTGAAAAAATGAAAGCATTGAATTACAGAGGTCCTGAAGAAGAAGGGTCAACACTACAAATATAGACTTGCTGCATTAACTCAATCTAGCTGTCAATAAAAGCTTTTGTTACTCATAATATGATTGCACTTGTATTTCTGTATGTGATAAAAACATCTGACACACATAAAAACCTGAGGGCAACGTGAAAATATTATATTTGTGTCATTCTCAAAACTTTTGGCCATTTTGACTGTACACTGACGGGCCATATATACAACCATGTGAATAAGATCTGTCAGCAGATATCAACAGTGTCATATTTAATGTTATTCTAAGTATAAGTTATAAATAAGTTATATTTCAGTAAATAAGTTATATTTCAGTAAATGGCAAAATATAGTGAAGCCTTTAGAAAGGCGAGAGGGAGGTAAAAACTGAAAGGTAAATATGAAAATTTTTAGGTATTATAATATAGACAACTTTTTATCTGAGATTTTTTGTATGATTCACAAGTTGAAGTTTCAAGCGCTCATCTAGCTCATTAGTTTAACCTGACTTGACAACTACTGCAAAATTTGTTTCTATACTAATTATTATGCTGTTTGGATAGCAATGAAGTTACCTGCTTGGTATCTTCATTCAGACCAATTTAACCGTGCTTAATTAAAAAATCTACTTAATTTTGCAATTAGTTTAATAGATTAAACATAGAGCAATGGACTTCAAACATCTCATCAGTGAACTTTCATTGCCTCATCTTTAGCAAAAGCAAGTAGGTATAATTAAACTTTGCCAATTTGTACACATTTTACAGAATCCTGCATCATTATAATTCAGATACATGGTATTCCCTGGTGGTATACAATTTAGCTTGTAAATTCAGTTAAAAGTTGGAATTTGCTCTTAATAATTCTGTTTAGTTTTTTTCAGACGGTAGATGTATGGTAGAAACTATTGGATCTAACAGAACACTTTTATGGCATTGCCATCCTTTGTTGGACAAGAGTTCCTCAGAGGCTATTGGACCTAGGTGCTAATATAATATTATATATGCAACATTTAATGTTATACAGCTGATGAAAAAATATTTATTTATTTCTGTGTATATAAATAAAAGTGGTTACAAATTTGTGTGCTAGCTTCACTACATCACTTTTTATCCCATATTGTTACGCTGAGTAATCTTTATATAAAGTACTGTGGAGACCAATATGTAAGTATTGGAATTAGTCTGTAAACTGTCTGTGGAACACATTTATTTGTCCAAATTATTTACCATTATTTCGTAATTTACAGCTTTTAATATATTGAAACGAATTCAAGTATCTGAAAATTACTTTTTGCTATGTAGAAATATCTATTATTATGGAAAATTGAGATTTCAATGCAATCTTTTGTCTTAAAGGGGTTTTATGATATACTAAAAGCCTAGTCATTTTCAGAGTGGAATCAATCGTGTTCAAATTGGATATATATAATATATATATTATGTTCGTAAGTAGAATTTTTATGTACTGTAAGTCGGAACTATATATTTTATAATTGTAGTCCCAGTCAAAAAATGTTTGATCTCTGTGAGTACCAGCTGTGCTGACAGTTTGGCCTACAACCTGTTCTGATATCAAGCAAGACATTCTCTCTCCTGTAGAGGACAGATCTCATAATAGCTGTGTGCAGGGGAATCCTCCCTGAGGAGATGTCAGGCAGAAGAGAGGGAGGGAAACATTTTAATAGATGTATCGGGATGTAAGCAGAGAAGGAACCATGTCTATTGGTATTTCTGCATCTTCGGGCTTCCCCTGACACAAGGTCTCAGGATAGACAGGATTTGTACTCACAATCTCCACCATGCCTTAGAGATAGAGAACAGTGTCTTTATTTATTGGAATATGCACCTAGTGATTGTCAATGGGAGGATTTTATCTAAGACCTTCAATGGAGCTTCCATATAGTTGCCCCATTACACAAGCTTAATGCACTGCTATATAGAGTGTATGTTCTTAAAAATCTTTCTATATATATCAATAGATTATCTTTTTTTAAAAAAATAATTAATTTGTTTCATTTAATTTAAATTAATTTTAAATAGTTAATTTAAAATAATGTAGTGATATATAGAGAGATTTCTGAGAAGATACATCTCTGTATATCAGTGCATTGACCTTGTATAACAGTGTAAGTCGGTGGAAGGTCTAGTGAAGGTCTTAGCTAGATAAAATACTCTCATTGACAACCATTAAGTCCATAGTCTGGTGGATAAAGGCACTGTACTGTATCTCTATGGCATGTTAGAGAGTGGAGATTATGGTGGACATTTATTTAAAGTGCTGTTATGCCAGTTTGGTTTCTGTCTAGCTGTCAGTAACGAGGTACATATTTAATTTTTGGCACATAGTAGTTAATATTTCTGTCTCTGGGTCCATTTTCTATCCTGAAATGTGTGCAGCAGTATGAGAATTTGCAGACCAGGCTGCCGAGGAGCAATGCCCACTGTAATAATAGCTAAAGGACAGAACCAACATTGTCCACCAGATTATCAGCACCCGAATTTCCACATGTGGAGAGCTGTGACTCAGCAGACTTCCAAGTGAAGGTTTCTATTCTGCTAGACCAACTTTATGTTGGTCTTTTCTCCACCACACCCCGAAAACCAGGAAAATCCAATTTTTTTGGCACCAATAACTTATAGATGGGTCAGAAAGAAGAACAGGCAGTGGGAGCACCACAGATAAAGGTGGAAACTGCATAGTAAATTCTCCC
Source organism: Engystomops pustulosus (assembly GCA_019512145.1). Taxonomy (NCBI): domain Eukaryota; kingdom Metazoa; phylum Chordata; class Amphibia; order Anura; family Leptodactylidae; genus Engystomops; species Engystomops pustulosus. The sequence goes on from CM033642.1 coordinate 101,684,952, forward strand.
TGTGAGTTCAAATAAAAACGTGTTTGCATTAGCACACTGCAGGCTGTGCTTCCATTGCATCTGTAGGAGCTATATATTTCCCCATTGAGGCAATAAGTGGGTAAAAGAGGTCTTGTGAAATGCCATTAACAACACTATCCCTGAAAATGCGGCCTCTTTTTTAAGGAGGGATTGTCTTCTACTTGTTCCATGCCACTAGGAGATGAAAAGGCAATAAGCAGGTGTCAGTTTTGGGAGGCTAACCTTAAGGCTCAATGTCATGTTTGTCTTCCTGAATCTGAGTTCCCTATTTAAGATAGCCTCTGAGCCTGAGCCTGTTTCTCAATTCTCTGACCTGAGTCACAAATTCAGACGTAGATGAATTCCTACGTAATGTTTGATACTGACCAAATAGAATCCCCTTCCTAAGGGAAGGGGGTGGTTGGGCTCCCACCAAAGCAGGGCATTAGGGGATGTAGGCTTCCTGTAAATGGTTGTTTCTAGTATACCTGTTGATGATTTTGTGATGAGAACATCTAGGAACGGTAGTCTTGAGGGGTGTATTTATTAGGTGAGTCTGAGGCCAAGATGAATGAGATTGAGATCCTCCACTAGTTCCTCAAATTGCTTAAAATCTCCTTCCCAGATAATGAAAACATCAGAGATGTAGCGAGCCCGCAGGCTCAAAAGATCAACCCAGCAGAGACCCCCATTCTTATGATTAAAGGTGCAATTACATTCCCACCAGCCCAGAAACAATGTAACTACTGGCACAGGAACTGTTCATTGCTGTGCCCCTGTCCTGGTGGTATGTTTTGGCATTGAATGTAAAAAAATTGGGTCTAAGAGAGAAATTGAATAATTGTAGAACATACCGGTAATGTGCTTCATATTGAGTTCTCCTACTATCCAGGAATGATTGGAGTGTTCTGAGACCTAGCTTGTAAAGTATGGGTTAGTACAGAGCCTCAACATTGATACTGATGATGTAGCTGGATGGGGTAATTTACAATCCATCTAAACATCTAAGAAGGGTGGTTATGACCCTTGTGTTGGATGGTAGAGTGGTGACAAATGGTGCCAGTATTCTATCTATGTACACTCATAGAGGTTGGTTTATGTATTGTACACCAGAAACAATAGGTCTGTCTTTTGGGTGGAGGGGTGGGGGGGTTGATAGTGCCTTTATGTACTTTGGGGAATACATAAAAAGTAGCAATTTTCTTTTCTTTGGATAGAAAGTAATTGTACTTCTCCTTTTTACGTCCATAATTTAGCAATTTTATGGACGGAAAATACCACTTAAATGACTTTTTTTGTGTGATGTAAGTCAGATGATCCATCTACCAAACTAATTGTACTGTTTTGTCCTAGTTTTGAACTATAAATTTCAGAGGTGGATTAGTAAAAATGCCCATTGGACACATATCCCCTAGCCTGAAAAATTGTACCACCCAAAAGCCAATGAACAACACAATTATTGTAATGAGGATTCTGGACTCAGGAAGGACAGACTGGCCAGGGAGCCTTAAACTGGGCCCCCTAAAATATCAGAATGTAACCCATACAACAGCCAAAATTAGATTCAACGTGCAGAGTGCATGCAATAAAAGTCACTCTAATGTATAGATACAAATGAAATGTGGAATACAATCCAATATGTACATTATGGGTATGTTTACAATTGTATGTGCAATTGTATGTGCATTATCTATGTGTATGTAACAATAAAGATTTCATTGAATTTATATTTGCTTTTACATGTGTTTCTATGAATTTTTGTAGTTATAAGTGGTATGAGTGGAATAGCTCATTCTCACAATGACAATTAGGATCAAGGATGTTTTGTATGGATCTGTAAAACATTGTCCATGACCTACTGGAGGCCAAAGATGTGCTACATTATGCCTGATTTTTTTATACTGGGTTTAATAATGAACTAGCTGTAGCTCCCAGCATTGCCCGGGATAGTAAATAACTGCTCTTAGCTATAACAAAATAGAACGGGTTAACAAAAAATATTTTATATGTATCTATAGACTGTCTCAGACTGTCACTGACCATCTCTGTCACTGACCGTCCCTTTTTTATAACATTTTTGACCTTCTCTGGCTCTGACCTTCTCTGTCTCTGGCAGTCTCTTTCGGTGACTGTCTGTCTCTGACACTCTCATTCCAGTGAATCTCTGACACTCTAATTCCAGTGACTGTTTTTGACACTCTCATTCCAGTGACTATCTCTGTCTCCTAATGTCACTTTGTCTATGGGGAGATTTATCAGGAGTGTCTGAGAGCAGAACTGCTGTAGTTGCCCATGGCAGCTAATCAAAGCTCAAGTTTAATTTTCCTACAGCAGTTTTTAAAATGATAACTGATCTCTGATTGGTTTCCATGGGCAACTAGAACACTTTTAATCTCAGACATTTCTGATAAATCTCCCCCTATCTTTGTATCCCTATCCAGCTTACCTCACACATAAGCATCTTATACTCATTGCCTATTATAAGCAATCACAGCTCAGAGCTTATATTAATGGCCTATGGGAAAACAGCAACCAATCATAGCTCAGGTCTCAATTGCCACAGCAGCAGCAGAGAATGGCTCCTGTATATAATGGTTAATAAATGTATTTTGGAAAGCGAGGGGTGAAAATTTTGGCTCAAAACCTACTCTATGACATTCCCCGAGACACAGGCAGCAACTTTGCAAAATTTGTTAATTGTAAACGCAACGATACAGATTCCTTTAGCCGTCATACATACATACACACAAACACTCAGCTTTATATATTAGATATATAAGGAATCTATAAGATTAAAATCAAGAGATTGTATCTTAAAATAGAACATAGTTATATTGACTAAACAATACTTTGAGGAAACATACATTGCCTCATGGAAGTCTCTTACAATGCAACCTGGAATCCCTTAGGGGTTTCCCAATAAATGACATTTATCCAATCCACCGGATAAGCTGAGAAATGTCTAATCATAAGGGATCTGATTGTGGGTACCCATGTGATCAGCATAACAGAGGACTGCCAGTCCTTCATATCTGCCCTGTGATGCAGACTTTTGGCATTGACTTGTTCTGTGAGGGATTCTGTAAGTCTCACAGTAGTCTATGGAGCATTGAAAACACATGCCCTGTGCACTATTGGCTTCAGTAGCACTTTCTAGTGCCTTGAAAGTTCTCTTAATCATATGGTCTCCAATTAGACACACTGAGGGACATTTATCAGAAGTGTCTGAGAGCAAACTGTTCTAAAGAGCAAACTTCTCATGGCAACCAATCTGAGTTCAGATTTTATTTTTCAAAAACAGTTTATAAATTAAAAGCTGGGATCTGATTAGCTGTCATAAGCCACTAGAACAGTTTTGCTCTCAGACACTTCTGATAAATTTCCCACTTAGATTAGAAAGTTCCCGTCCTGTGTATGTCATTTAAATTCCTGTGGAGCGCGGAAAGGGAAGACTTCAAAGCTAAGGCCCACGATCAGTGCCACCAGGAGTGACCTTCTAAATAATTTCGTTGGTGGGTCTGGAAAGCCGCAAACCAGCAAAATTCAGTACGGACCTGTGGTTCGAGTCTGCTCAAGCCTAGAGATGAACACCTAGTTAATGCTTTCATGTTGATGTCATCCTGTGACAGAAGATGAAGCATGTCTGTAGGCAACATGGAGATGATTTATCAGAAATACTTCTCTTTACACTGCTGGCTTGCCAAAATATACAGAACTGCCTGGCACTTGGTAGAAAGCTTGCAAATGCTTTTTGCACAAGATCACTGACTTTTTTCCCCCTGAAAATGATGGGTGTAAACACTTTAATTAACTTTAATGCTGCTAAAATAAAATACATTGACAATGTGTATAGCTTTAGTATTAATGCAAATGTTTACAATTTGCCAGGCTGCTTAGAAAATTTCCTGGAAGTACTTTGAGTATTGTGGTCAATTATGTCAAATTAGTTTTATCCCTTTCCTCTTGCCTTTCTTATTGCAATAGCAATTTATAAGTAGCAATTTACCATTTTCATGCTGAGAAAAACTCCCATCTTTTTGGTCAAATTTCTTTTAAAAATATTTGCTGTTTTGCACACTGCACAGTACTTTTCCAAATAGTGGAGAAGGTTTATCACAGGAGGGTCATGACTTAGACTATTAACTCTGATTCATGAAAGAAACGAGCTGAAAGTATAGTACACCTGATCATAGTTAACACAGATTTTCTCAGATGGGGTTACTAGGTGTTCCTGCCCCGTGCCTGCTTACTTTCTAAAAATCTCTGAACATTCACTGGTGTTGAATGTTTGCAGGCTTTTACTAAAACTATGTCAGGTAGGACCTGGCGTAGTTTTGTTCCCAATATTTAAGCCTTAACATGTATACACTGTGATGGGGGGGGGGGGGGGGCGTGGTTTTATCATTTAGCGGGGCAAATGATAATTCTCCCTCAGTGAGTCTTCCCAAATCATGTCCATGCAACAACATTTATCTTGGGTGTGCTCCAATTAAGATGAAAAACATCTTAAAAAATGTTAAGCCTCCAGATCTCTGTTTTCTCTCTATATACAGTACTTTATATGTAAGATAGTGCCCCTTTTCTACATTTTAAGCATTGTAATAGTAATTTTTGGCACTGTTAGGAGTTACATATAAAGATATGTAACTCATAACAGTGCCAAAAATTACAATATTTTTTTAATTTTCAAAATGACAATATATCTGTATTATTATTAATTATCTTGTCTGGTGTCAGTATTATTATATTATCTGGTGTCCGTGTTATTAGTAGGAAAAGTGGAAAATGTACCGGCTTCAATTTTATGGCTAAATATCTCCATTATAAACTTATATAGAAGTCCATTGTTATACAGGACAGTGGGGGGTCTCAGCATTGTATAGGTATATACGTTCAGTGTCGGACTTGGACACCTTGGGCCCACCAGTAAAATCTGATCTTGGAGCCCACCACAGCTATACATTTTTTACATAATCTTATAATAATAATAATAATAATAATTTAATCATAAAAATATATAGGATAGTTGAGATTCTCTATGCTAAATATATGCATAAATTATAGAGCGGGTACCTTGTCCATCACTACTTTATTATTGGAAAAACCTATATTGTGTATAAATTTACTAAGAATCGAAAGCTTGTTTTTTTTTTGTTACGTTGTCTTAAAAGCCATGCTACGATCCTGTATTTCCTCATTTAAAAGATTTTAAAGTCCAATATAAAGTACTATATTACAATATTGGAACAACACACTGCTTTATTTATCAGGGTGCAGATACGTACATAGCTTCTAGAATTTGAAAGATTCGGATGACCAGATCAATACATCTGTTACTGTATGTGTAGCAGTCTCTCTAGGGTGTCTGAGAAGCTTGTGTTGCATGTCCCACAGAGACAGTTTCACTAATGAAACCAAGTCCTGGAACAACATTCTAATAGGATGATATTGATTTGAAATCAGGCATGCTGGGAAGTTCAATAGAATAAAGCTATCTTGTTTACTTTTGCAATGAAAATGTAAGTGAAGACTTCATTTAGCCAGACAAGGTAAAGAATTGTACTGTACCATGCGCATGTAATCAGACGTTCTATCCAGTGCACCACTAAATCTATATTTATTTGCTAAGATGAAGATAAAAGTTTAATGTAATTTTTTTCCTTCTCCTCTAATTTCATTTAGTCTCCCTATTTCTCGGTCCAATTACATATTTAATTTGAAAATGCTCAAGCAGTCAATGTTGAATAATGTTTCCAGGTCCCCTGAAAGATAATCACTATTCAGTTCTCCCAGAGCCATTTTATACATCTATTTTCATTGTGAAATCATTGATATCACTCACATATTATTTAGCCATTTATAGAGTTGTACTGCAGAAATTAAATGTAGACTGCTAAAATATGAGATATATTGGTAATTAATCCTAAATACTGTTAAAAATAAGAAAAATACAAATATTGTACAGTCATGAAAAAGTGGCCACATACCTATTACAATAAATAACAGCTCACGAAAGGACTTCATGATGATTAGACTGGAGAACATTTTCCATTTTATGTGTTGTTTTTTAGTTATAGTGCAGAGATGTAGGGGTTCAACATGAGGGGAAAAACATTAGACTGACATCTGGTGCTCTGGGCGCCTCCTCTCTCAATGCTTCAATGAATCTGGAATAACACAGGACTTGTGCAGTGAAGCCAGGGTGTACTACTCCAGCTTCACTGACAACATCAAGAGCCCTGGACCGAGGTGAGTATAAACTGCCATGGATGCCCCTGAGACCCGTGTTTTGGATAGTAGAAGCACCCGTGTGGCCCTTTGTCTCCCTTACTGTGCCAGGGGTTCCAACGCAATCTCCCAAGGCTTGGCGGGTGGGTCCCGTCTCCTAGGGCGCGTGCTCACTGGCTCTGTAAAATTTAAAGGGCCAGTGCGCTGCTAATTGGCGCTGGCCGGCTGCCAAATCTGTTAAATAGCCAGCCTCTTCCTGTGTTCCCTGCTGGATGTTTGTGCCTTTGAGAAAATTTTGTTTCTGATGCCCTGTGCTTGAGTTCTGAATTACTGTTGTGATCCCGGTTCCGCTCTTGACTACACTCTTTTGCTGCCTGCCCTGACCTATCGCCATGACCCGACTCTTATCCTCTGCTACCTGTCTCGACCTCCTGCCTGTCATTAACCACGAGTTTGCCTTACGATTCTATACTTCGCATTGACCGCCACCGAGAAGTCCAACCTGCTTTACAGCAGACTCTGGTGAAAACCGGGTACCACTTAGACTCAGGTCCCAGGTGTCAGCTTAAGACATCGTCCGCAGCGGTTCATTGGATCCACTACCCCTGGTGTCTGACATAAACATTTGTTTTTTTTTAATGTGGTCACAAACAGTACTAATACAGTGCAATTTGGATTACTTAAGCACCAGCCCATATTACACCTGTAATAGCACTCAGCTGTTCCCATATATACAGCATAGTAGTAGTAGTAGTGATCTGTGCCCATATCTACAGGATGGGGATAGTAATACTGATCTGTGCTCATATATAAATGATAGAAAAAGTAGTATTGAACTGTAGATATATAAATAGATAGATTGTAGGTGAAGTCATAGGAGGGAATACATAGAATAATCATAATACAGCTGTGTGCCTTGCTAACAGACAGCTTGGTCAGGCATCAGGGGGCCCTTTACAGGCTAGTAGTGGAGAACGGTAGAATGAGCAGCTTCCTATACTTTATAGCAGTGGTGGCGAACCTATGGCACGGGTGCCAGAGGTGGCACTCAGAGCCTTCTCTATAGGTACCTGAGCCATCATCCCACCGCAGAGTTCGCCAGATAGCAGACAGGACTCAAGGCCTCTTGTAGTCCTAGGCAGCCCAGGACCGTAGAAGGAAGCTGCAATGATAACCAAAGCTTTTTCTCCTTCTTTCTACTGTATTGGTGTCCTCAGGTGCCTAAACCTGACAGAGCAGGGAGTAATAAGTTACTGTTTAAATTGTCGTATTGGCACTTTGCGAAAAATATGTGGGTTTGGATGTAGTTTGGGCACTCTGAATCTAAAAGGTTTGCGATCACTGCCTTATAGGAATAAATTTCATCTGCATTTATCACCTTCTTGTGCAGCTACATCCTGGGCTCTTGTGATTCTCCTTCCCTCAGTACCTCCTCCATTCCCTGCTGTTAGCTGAAAGAGTCAGGTGATGATCTAGCACTTTTTATGAATGTAATATAGACCCGGCTGAAGCAGGGCAGGCAGCGGAGCAGTGTCTGTGCCTTCTTGCCTACACTAATGCTGTGGGCCTTTATCCCATCAAGCCCGGCACGGTTGCATCCTCTGCAACAGTGATGGTTACCTCCCTGCCCAAAGCGATTAAATCCCGTGCTAAGTCCGAATCAGGGACACCCCCCCGCCAATGTTTGTCGCTTGAAAGCCAGTGTAGCTGCGCCAAAATCCAATAATTTGTGACACAATGTCAGCACAAACCCTTGTTAAATACCTATCAAAGTCCAGCAATCCCTGAAAACGTGGGAAAGTCTGACAAAAGTGTGTGCACAGACCCTTAGTAAATAAGCCCTAATGTTGTGTCAAAATTGTGATGTAAACTGAATGTATACACAATGTGAAAACAAATATGTTATGTACACAACAGTGATGTCACCAGAAACCTGATGTTACCGCAAATGTGATCTAGACGCAAATATGATGTTAACATGATGCAAATGTAAAGTGAACACAAATGTGATTTAATGCAATGTTAATGCATTAATGATATTAGCACATTTACATTGCAATTGCATTTGCATTCACGTCAACGTATCACATTGAACTATTAGTGCTAACGTCACATTGACTTAGTGTTCACATTACATTTGCATTAACATTGCTTCTACATTTTAATTTCATTTCAATAGTTTTTGTCCTTACATATCAGAAACATGGCATTTTGGGTTACACTGTGTTAGCATTAACAGCATGTTTGTGTTCACATTGCATATACATCCAATTTGCATCCCAAATATGTAATATTGAGTTTTTCTAATTAATGTGTTAACGTAATGTTGATGGAATACTAGCGGAATGTTAACGCAATGTGTGAACACAGCATCTAGATGAGCATAAAGAGATCACACAGTGTTCTTTGACAATGTCTGTTGCTGATAGGACAGTATAAGAGAAGATTAGCATAATACACGCCCCCTCTTCTGCTCCAGTTCATTCTCTCTGACAGTTGACAAGATTATAATGGTCAGATACTGGGACTGATATCTCTGCAACCATGGGGCTAGAAAGAAAATTCAAAGTGTTCCTGAATCTATGTAGCAGTCGATATATATCATGGGATATTAATTTCTACATGTGTGAGGTGGTGAAATGTCATCTTTAAAAATGAAGTTTCTGATAAATGTCTGCTAATATGTTTATAATTTTAATTTATTTCTTTAGTAAGTGTTAGTAAAGGAGAGCCAATTAGAATTTTAGATTAATCATAAAGTATACTTTCATGCTAATGTATGAAATAAAAATACACATAAAGTGCTTCCCTACTATACCTCAAGCAAGTTGTTATAGGGATTTGGTGTGATAGGCCCAGGAGCCTTTCATGACAATTGATTGCTGCCTTTAATGACATTCAGCCATCATTTGGCAGCATTAACAGGTTGACAGCTGAAATCAGTGACAGCATCAATAGTGAGCATCAATAGTGGCTGTTAGCAGTGGGTGTCTGCTTCATTATGTATGGTTAATAATAGCTTCATTTTTACACGTCTCCTATTATTTCTTCAATTATTATTTATTACCACCAAATGCCAAAAATCATCTTAAAGGGTTACTGTCATTCTGAGCAAAAAACATAATTCTGCTCCAGTTGTCCTGGGAATCATTCCTCCAAAGTCCCTGGGAATCATTCCTCCAAAGTATATTGCCTCTCAGTCCCCATTTAATACCTTTTTTGGCCCATAGCAGCCATGGTTTCCAGCACTGATTAATGAGAGCATAGCTTGTGCCTCTTAGACACACACCCACACAGGCGAGCGTGATGCTTGTAGCTAAGAGGCTGAATAATATGAAAATGTAAAGGTTTATTCAATGATAAGAAGAGTTTCAGTAGAGTAGAGTGAACACCAATACAAGTAATAGGGCACGGACACAATGTAGCCCCACTAGATGAAATAGATTGTTCCCAAATTCAAATAACACCACAAAAAAGGAACAAGTAATGCATTAATAAGATGCGGCAAGCGTTACATCAAAAGCACAGATAAGGTTGACAATATCAAATACCTCATTCGGGGATGGGATTTTCCAGTGACGGGTAATTACTAATTTAGTTGCTATAAAAAGGTGTATCACCGTTCTTTAATACATCTTATTAATGTATATCAGGCCCACAAAGAAGAGACTCTTTTTTGGATGTAGTATGAATGGTGCACAGGTGAGATTAGATATTACAAGTTTGATTGCGTCCCAGAGTGCTGAGATGTGCTTACATGAAAAAATACAACTAGTGATTGAAGCTTGTGAAAAACCTATTTATTATTTACAAATATTTACAGGTGGTGGATAAGTGTCTTTGTTGGCATATTCGGTACCTCGGCACTGGTAACCAGTCTAGAGAGAAAGAGATAAGTGAGCGTATAAGAACTTGTCGAAGGTGTCCCCTTAAGTTTAATGAAGCGTATATGTAAAGGACTCACCTCCGAAGTGTATGAATATGTCTCAAGAATCACAGATGGGTCATCTATGTAGCTCCTTAGATTAGGTACCCGGAGTGGTACACCCTAATGTATTTGTCTGGCTGACAAGTCAGTATGGGTGACCAGAGGAGAAGGTACATAGAGTGTCAGACACAGGGAGGAATGATAGATGTCCGTATGGGCTCGGGTCTTATTGACTCAGTGGTACACTTTTTTTTTTTTTGCCTGCATGGGGAGTGGCCAACACCTGACGCCGCTAATAAAACCCCGGCATCTGTGTTCAGCCAGCAGATCCCACTGGACAATATGGCTGCAACTAGGAGTTTATCCCATTACTCCAACAGCTTCATCTAGCATGCCTAGCTACCACACTCTACCGTTTACTGCCCTCTACAGGGATAAGATAAGATTATCCTACCCTTTATTGCACTTTAACTAAAGTATACCCTAACAGGGCTAACAGCTCATATACTTCCTACTTCTTTTGATAGGATGTTTTTGATGAACCCAGTACTCCCCTGATGAGCCTTTAAGGCGAAACAAGTCTTGTCGGGATTGGGATTCACACATTACACCTATGACATGACCCCATGACATAGGATTTGTTTTCTTCCTTTGACATTATCTGTTGCAAGCAAAAATTACCTGACGACACCTGCAAACAAAGGTCTTTAATAGAGCCAGTTACTGCAGGGTCAGGTTCCAGTGGTCCTATTTAACCACGGTTCCGAGGCTAGGCATACAGGGTGTAATAGGATTGTCCTGAATCAGGGTTACTATAGGGTTTTCCTGCGACCACTGAGTCAATAAGACCCGAGCCCATATGGACATCTATCATTCCTCCCTGTGTCTGACACTCTATGTACCTTCTCCTCTGGTCACCCATACTGACTTGTCAGCCAGACAAATACATTAGGGTGTACCACTCCGGGCACCCAATCTAAGGAGCTACATAGATGACCCATCTGTGATTCTTGAGACGTATTCATACACTTCGGAGGTGAGTCCTTTACATATACGCTTCATTAACCTTAAGGGGACACCTTCGACAAGTTCTTATACGCTCACTTATCTCTTTCTCTCTAGACTGGTTACCAGTGCCGAGGTACCGAATATGCCAACAAAGACACTTATCCACCACCTGTAAATATTTGTAAATAATAAATAGGTTTTTCACAAGCTTCAATCACTAGTTGTATTTTTTCTATGACAGCCTTAAGTGATTTGTTCGGTGCATCCCAATAGATAAGCCTTGAGGACCCCATTTTCTATTCCAGAAGTGCTTACATGCCCACAGGATGTGAAGAAGGGACCCCCTGTTGCCACAGCCTCTTCAACAGTATGGGAAAGAGGAAGGGAAAATCAGGTGAAGGTGTGAGGGTTTGTAGTACCACCTGAGGGCGGTTTTAATTGCTGTCTCCTGGTGGTTTGTACATCGGAATATGGTGTATATATCTGCAAAAGCCTGTTGCCACTCCTCTGCTGAGATGTTGAGGCCCAGATCTCTGGTACAGTTTTTCAAAGGAGTCATTAGCTGTAGCGTGGTTATGTCACCCAACATATTATAAATAGGGGCAAAAATGTTGGTTTAGTAAGTAGAATTGTCCATAATCCTAAGCACCTCAATGTTGATGGAGAGGGAGTTATTTTCTTAGGTTTTTAGAAAGTCCCTAATCCTGTATACTGTCAGGAAGTCAGATGGGGAAATATTGTATTTTGTCAAGTCATGTACCTGTGGGGGTGAGGATGTAATGTAAAGTGGTGATCCCCTTTTCCCTGCATTGCTTTAGATCATTCCCCGGGATATGCATTTGTAGGAAATATAGGAAGATTTTGTGAGACTGCTCCTATTTTAATACTTTTGATCTCTGGGTTGGCCCTAATTGCTTCAGCCAGGAGCTCTATGGAAAGATTTAAAAAAATTGGGGAAAGGGGAAACCTGTCTTGTTCCATTGGATAGGGGGAAGGATGAAGAGAGTGCCCCATTGACGAATACAGATGCACATTCTCTGTGCCCACTCTCAAAAAGGTGGCTAGGATCCCATGTTGTTCACAAAACTGGATCAGGGATGTAAGCCACCTGGTATTATCTGGCGCCTGTCTACCCTTGGTAAACCCTGTCTGGTCATCTTTTATTATGTTGGGTATAAATTTCATTATCCTGGTAGCCAGAATTTTGCATACAATTTTACATCTCCATTTAGGAGCAAAATTGGGCGGAAGTTAGAGGTTTCCGTATAGTGACAGCTAATGCCGATAAGTGGTCATGTGGGAAGCTGCCTGTTTTGGCTGCTTTGTTAAAGATTGTCACTAAGTGGGGGGCAAGCAGGTGGGTAAATTTCAGGTAATACTCGTCTATAGAGGATATTGTTAGGTCTTCTTTGAGATTATATAGCACACTATAGTAATGCATTTGCAATGCCTCTTGGAACGAGGATATGTTCCTTGGTAATTGGGTAAATAATGAAAGGGATCCATCTCTTTTGGGCACCTGCTGTGTTTTCTTGTGTATAAAAGTGTAGTTTAAGTTTTCTAAGGTTGTGTTCATATTTGGAGAAAAGTAGGTGGCATAGATAGTTTTTGTTCCTCACTTATGGAGTTAGTCAGAGGGGGAGTTGGATTGTTTTTATTAAGTGATTAAGTGTATCTTGCATAAGACCTCGGTCAAATGTTGCTCCCTTTTCCCCTTAACTCGACCCCTCAGTCTGGATATTCATCCCATACATAGACTTTGTGGACAGCCCACAGAGTAAAGTCATCAATGTCATCAGTTGTGTTGGTGCGAAAGTATTCCTCAATGTAGCCCTCAAGCAGTTTGGAGTGTTTTTTTCTGTGCCACCAAAAAGGAGTTCTGTCTTCATGCTCCATGTTTTGGGTGTTGGTCGGAAAGGGTAGAAGTAACCGGGGCATGATCCGACCACCCAATGTCCCCTATTGCGTCACTTTCAATTCTATCCAGTAGGGGTTTCTCTACAAAGAACAAGTCAATTCTTGAATACATTTGGTCCCTGGAGGAAAAAAGGGAGTAGTCCCTTTCGTTTGCATGGTGAGTTCTCCAGACATCAAAGAGAGAGTGGGACCACAGTGTAGGGCCAAGCCGTGGGGGTGCTTGAATAGGTATGGAAGTAGTATCCATTGTAGGGATGGGTGTAATATTGAAGTCTCCACAAATCAGTAGAGGTCCCTATTTAATCTTCGTAACAACCCTGAGAACCTTTTATATGAAATGGATATGTTTTTCATTTGACCCATATGCGTTCACTATGGTTAGATCTATATTATTTATTGTGCACACCACAACAATGTACCTGCCCTGTGTATCCACTATCTGCTTGTGGATGGTTAGGTCAAGGGTGGAATGGAAGGCTAGGAGGACACCTCTTTTCTTTTTAATAAAGGAGGAGGAAATGATGGTTAGGAAATCATTATGTTAAAGGTGGGGAGAGCCTTGCTGGCCACATGTGTCTGTGGGTGCATACTATTGTACATTTTTGAGCTTGTGCCTCCCGCAGCAGCGTGGAACGTTTGAACAGGGAATTTAGGCCTTGTAAAAACCTGCTGAAAAACCTCACCTCGGCTTATACACGAGTCAAAAAAAATAAACTTACATACTCACCTTCCAACACCCCTGTTGTTCGGCGCGGCTCCCCGATGTTGGTGGGGATCCTTTTCTGTCTTCTCTGCGATGCTCTGGTTCCCATGGCTCCTCTTCTGTCTGCTCTAAGAGCCATCAGAGATGCAGCCATGACATTATCAGAGGCCACATCATAGTGTGTGCTGGCTGGCAGAGAGCATGGCCATGACTCTGACGGCTGTTACAGCAGACAGAAGACAGAAGAGGAGCCAAGGGGTTTGTAGCACCGCAAAGAATACAGAAGAGGAGCTGCGCCAAATATCAGGTGCACCAGGCAGTGAATATGTAAGTTTATTCTTTTGTGTGCTGGGCAAACTGGGGGCTGCTTGCATACTAAAGGGGGCTGGCTGGCTAATAAAGGAGGCTGGCTACTTAAGGGGACTGGCTACTAAAGGGGGCTGGCTGGCTACTAAAGGGTGATGGCTGGCTGTATACTACAGGGGGATGGCTTTAAACTAAGGGGGATTGGCTGTCTGTATACTAAAGGTGGCTGGCTGTATACTACAGGAGGCTGGCTGGCTATATACTAAAGGGGGCTGGCTGTATACTACTGGGAGCTTGCTGGCTATATACTGGGAGGCTGTGACCAATGCATTTCCCACCGTTGGTTTGTACTCAAGTCAATAGGTTTTCCCAGTTTTTGGTGGTAAAATTAGGGGCCTCGGCTTATACTCGGGTTGGCTTATACTCGAGTAAATACAGTAATATTTTTTTTAATTTTTTTTTATTTAATTTTTTTACTATTTTTCAGAATATCTAGGGTACAACAGTATGGCGCTATATGGGGATTTTTCTCCTCATTAATTACAATGTGCTGATTGCGCATTGTAATGAATAGGTTAAAAGCAGACAGCCTCGGGTCTTTGGATGACATTACGGAGAGTGGCGATCTGCACCATCATTCACCTTTTTGAAGCCGTCGGCAAAGCGATGGATGGTTTAACACCCGTGATAGGTGCTAGCGCCAATCGTGGCTGTTACTGGTGTTTAATGCAAATTATAGGCAGCAAACATTTACCAGCTATGTAGAGGGCTCAGCCCGTGAGCCCTCACCATTCACCCGCAGCCGACGCGTGGCATACTACTATGTCACGCATTCTTAAGGAGTTAAAAATGAGATCCTCAAGGATCGCAGTAACACTATTTTTTATTCTGTGATTGATGTTTTCTTTGTGTTTTATACACCAAATAGCATAGCTAACATTTTATTTGTGTTCTATGGGTCAGTTGAGCTACAATGATATCAAATTTATTTAGCTTTTGTATGTTTGACTTGTTCTACAAAATAATTTGGAGAGAAAAATCCCTTGATTTCGTATTGCCCTCTACTAAGAGGTGTTACTTTTTTATTATTTTGTTCATTGAGCTTTTTTAGGGCTCATTTTTTATAGGAACGAGTTGTAATTTTTATTAGGATCATTCAGGGTTAAATGTGATTTGTTGATCACTTTTTATGGTGTTTTTTGTTTGATTGGATGTGCAAAAATCATAATTTTTCAGTGTTTTTTAAATTTTTTCTAAGCATTTATCATTCAGGTTCAGTAATGATTTCATTTTATTGTACAGGTTTTTACAAACGTGGTGATACCCAACATGTGCTGTTTTTAACTTTTTATTGTGCTTGGGATTTGTACACTATAAGGGGCATTTAAGGGAACTTTTTGTGTATCAAATTTTATTTATATTAGACTTTTTAATCTTTTTTTTTACACTTTATTTTTTGTCCCCCTCTAGGACTTGTACATGTGATCATTTGATCACTTGTTCAAATTAATACACTGCTATACTGATGTATGACTGACCCCTACACTGACCCTGAACTTGTTGGGCGAACTACAAGCTCACCATGACATTCCCCAACATCATGGTCACTTAGGAGGTTAATGAAGACCGTGGGCCAGTATTCAATAAGCTGGCACACTCTGCACATTAGAGAATGTTGTTATCTTCTATCTTGTAATATATACAGTTACGACTTACATACAAATTCAACTTAAAGTGATTCGCCCATCACACTTCAATCCCCTAGTGATGTTTACATGGTAAAGATAATTTTTAACCCCTTGCTTTACAATTTTACTCCGTTTTGTTACTGCTTAAGCTCCTATCACTCCCCAGGCTTGTCAGTGTAAAATTCAATAGTGTGGGTAGGGACTGCCTAAGCAGACTCCTCATGATCCCTCTAGTGCTGTGTGAGATGCTGTGTGCTGACAATGTAGTTAGATTATCAGGGTCCAGGTTCTGAACATTCACATGACACATGAGATAGATATAACACACAAATACATTCTCAGCTCTACTCTCTCAGCCATAACGTACACTGTCAGCTCTGGTGTGCCTCCCTACCCCTCCCCTGGATAAAGGCCTTATCTGCCTGTAGCTTGTAGATTTCCTCTCCTCACACTGCTTGCCGGCAAGAAGTGTGTGTGAGCTCATTTTGGAATGCAACGGGAGGGGCTGGAGGCAGAGAGAAACTCAGTGCAGCGTCAGACATGAGAAGAATCTCCCCTGCCCGACCCTAAACTTCTGATTTAAGGTTGGATCCCAGAGAAAACAAAATTGTATACACCAGGGCTGATAGATACAGGTTGGAATCATATCTGTGAAATGCTGTATTTTTGTTAATAACATTGAATTAGAGAATGTGTTATTTTGTTATGCTGAGTATATTTAAGAATCTTGTCTTAATGGGAATACTGGAATTTTTAGCAGTTTTCTCCTCTCAGGCTACATCCTAATATTTGGGGGGGGGGGGGGGGGGGTTTCAGGGCGTAATTATTTTTCTGGTGTGTAATATATACAGTATATTAAACTTACATGATTGAAATCATAATTTTGTTTTTATTTTTGTAGACTCGGCCATGGAATCGATATGGTTATCTCTACTGTTTTCACTTTACATGCTGCCAGTTGGTGCACAGTTTAATGGATACAACTGTGATGCTAGTCAGCACAGCAGATTTCCAGGTAAGAAATACTCATATTACACTGGCTAATAGCTACAATGGCATCTGAGCAGTGATATAGGAGAGTTCCTTTTTTATACTACTTTTAATTACACCTCACATATTTCATCAGGTTTTTTTGTACCCAGCTCTTTATGGCACTCCTGGCAGTGGTGGGTACTGGGATAATCGGTACTGTACTGTACTCTTTAACCAGTTAACACTAAGCCCTGGCCTTGGTAATGGGTGGTGATTATTAAACAGCGCCATTATTAAGATGAAATTTACACACATTTTTAAAAATATTGTATTAAAATAAAAACTCCACAACACACCCTGAATAACCTTTTTTTTTTTTTTAAATCCCAATCAGTCATTCACAGAGCCTACTGCATACATGGATCTCATGCATACATGGATACATGCTGCACTTGAATTTCGTTTAGGATCACCCGGGGAGAAGGCTCAGCTCAATCATATATGTGTTTCCATTCAAAAGCATACAGTAGGCAATGAGCACCTGATGTTTTGTTAAAAAATGCAAAACACCGGAAACTCATTACCACTCACATTGATCACTGGAAAGGCATATGAGATTGGGTCAAGCCTTACCCCCGGTGTTTGCATTATGTTTCCATACACAATGTATATGCCATGTGTGACTTCGCCCTCAGGAACGCAATTCAAGTACAGTGGGGAGGAGTTTCTTCTGATCCTATCTACGTTTACACTGAAACACTTGTTATTGGGAACCAATCACAACCATCACCATATGTTTACCATTGTTTACATAAGTGTTTCAGTGTTAACAGGGATGGGATAAGGAGAAACTCCTCCCGAGCTTGAATTTAATTCCTAAACAAAATCCAAGAGCAGCATGTGAAAGCAAACACTGGGAACCTTAAGGTGACCACTTACCTTAAGATACTAAACCATTAACACCTGCAGTGCCCTTTATGTTTAATTAGATGGAATAAGATAAGATAAGATAATCCTTTATTAGTCCCACAGTGGGGAAATTCACAGCGTTACAGCAGCAGAGAGGGTACAGAGAGTGAATGTCTGAGCTTCCATAATTTTTTAGCAATGGTGTGAGGGAAGGTGTGGTGACTTTAGGCACATTGCTAGACTAGAATGCCAGAGGGGGGTAAGTACAACTGATTTCTTGTTTTTTACACCACTCCCCTCCAGTGCTATGATCCTGTGCCTCCTCCTCCACAGCCCCCTCAAAGCACTGGTAGAAAAATTTATAGAAGCCCATACAACCCGTTTTATTGTGAAGGCAATGTATGTATATTTAGATATATATAATTATTAATATATTAATCATGAGGGCACTGTATATGTCTTAATACATATATAGTGCCACAGTAATCATTAGATATGGTATTTATTGGGCTCTAAGATGGTCCTTACCATAAAACACATCACAAATGTAATAAAAAAGGAAACGCATACCAATTACAAATCGTTTACACATACAATTGAGAAGTCAGTAAGTAAAAAGTCACAGTGGATTGTAACAATGTTGTCCTGGCAACTGTTTAGGGTTTGACAGCTTCATAGTCATGTCAGGCAGTATGTTATGGCTAGAACTTCTGTATGGACATGTTGAGACCAAGTCACATGGATAGGAACAATCTTTGTTGCATTAACAAAGGTTAGTCCTGTTTTTCTAGCACTGGGAACTTAAGGGAAGAGGAGGAAAGATTCACATAAGTGTGAGATGCAGTGAGGATACTGTGCATAATAAAGATGCCTAAGCAAATTTTTAAAGAAGCCCTGTAATGAGGCAGACTGTGTAATGAAAAACAGACACAGACTGTAAGCCATAAAACAGAATCCACCAGACAGTTCCTACTTACGGTATATAATTGAGTATAAGCCGGACCGACTATAAGCCGAGACCCCTAATTTTAACACAAAAAACTGGAAAAACCTATCGACTTGAGTAAAACCCTAGGGTGGGAAATGCATTGGTCACAGCCCCAGTATATAGCCAGCCAGCCCTTGTAGTATATAGTTTGCCAGCCCCCTGTAGTATATAGCCTACCAGCCCCTGTAGTAAATAGCCTGCCTGCCCCCTTTAGTATATAGCCTGCCAGCCCCCTGTAGTATATAGCCTACCAGCCCCCTGTAGTATATAGCCTGTCTGCCCCCCTATAGTATATAGCTTGCCTGCCCCCTGTAGTATATAGCTTGCCTGCCCCCCTGTAGTATATAATCACCTTTACGACAGCCTGGGCTGCTCCTCTTCTATCTTCATGTTTGCTGCAGCTCCTCTTCTATCTCCATATTCGCGGTGGGTCCTCGACAGCGCCTCTTCTTTCTTCAGGCCGGCGCCAAGTCAACGACAGCTCTGTGCGCATGGCCTGACCGGTGCTCGACTTATACTCGAGTATGTACGGTAATTACTGGAAACCATCTTAAGTAATGGCCAGAGATTTGACGACAGTCCCCACTTAACTCTAAATGATAGCAACAGACAAGAACAAAACAAGTTATTAAAAAAAGTCAAGTCAAAATCTAGAGGACAATGAAGGTTCACAGACGATGGTCTAGGACAGGCGGAGCAGTTCTGGAGGACATGGACCAGTTTCTTAAAGTATGGACACAGGGATTTTTTGAAACAATGGGGCTTATTTACTAAGGGTCTGGCAGGCGCATTTACATTGGGTTTTCGGGGATTGCACCACTGGGACAGGCATTTAGAAGGGGATTGTGTTGCATGCGATCGGATTTTGGCGCATCGGCAACCGCTTTCATGCGACAGAAATTGGGGGCGAGCTATTGGACCATCCAACGGATTTGGACTGAGTGCGGGAAATAACATTTAAATTGTGTCGCAAGACATACACTTACATGCAACAAGAAGAAGAAGGTGTACTTCGGCGGAACTGACCGGGGAGTGACACATGCAGGTAATCGGGTGCACGATCTTAGTGAATCGCGCCAGAGTCCATGATCATCAGACAATGCACAGCGGGGATCGCGACAGGACTGGGTAAATAAATGTGCCCCATTGTTCTTTATTTTCCTTAGCATCCATAGTACCCAGTTGCATAGGTTCATAAGTATCTGTTTTAAGTTTAGGTCTTTCCCTATGTCTGTGGTCAATGGACCATGGTTTGTTCTAAAGTTCTAGGATGGCCAACCTATGTATCGTTAACTAAATTGGAAAGTTCCCTATTAAACAATGCCTTCAAGGAGGTTTTACACTGGTTCAGAGTCACTTTGCTTGTGAAATTGAATGCAATACTTCTCATCAGAGTGTTTGACTGGAGTAATAGGAGTTGGGGCCCTGAAAGTGCTATATTGCCTGCCTCAGAATAAATGAACCCCAAGGATCTGAAAAATTGATCCAGGGTTGACCATTCCTTCTGCTCCAGGAGGAAGTTTCAGAACTGGGGATCTCACTGAAAAACACAGAGATTATTACCTGAAAATCTAGTAAAAATGACTCTTGTAAAGTTTCATATTTCTCACGATCAAGAGGAGAAACATTGTGGGAGCAAGATTTTCACCTTATGCTGCTGGGCATCAAGAGATATTGCAGCAACTTTGGCCTTGGCTTGCTTAATAGCATCGGCCTGGTCAGACATCTCAGAAACCACTTGGTGGGCAGGGGATTTTATTTTGTACTTGGGACTGAGAATAGAAAAATGGACACAGATAGTGAGCCCTAAAACTGAACCCACTTGATGGTCCCTGCTTACCCTATGAAGTGGTCAGTAACTGGGCAACAGTCCATGTTTATACGTGATGACAAGAGACAAATACAGGACAAACAAATGCCCAAATGCCATGACGAGTCAAAACCTAGTAGACAATGAAGTACCAAATCGATATACAGAAAGAATAACCAGGAAGACAAGCCAAGGGGTCAGAAGATTCTAGATAGAAGCAGGCACAATACACACAAGTGTGACCTATAACAAGCACTGAGGATAAGTTTCCAGGACCTTTTATGTGATGCCAGAATCCTTATTCCAACGCTGATCTGATAAGGATACTGTCCATCACAGCAGGTTAAAGGAACACTCCAGTCAAAACTAATTATTTGAATAATACATGGTGAAATGAATGAAGAGAGGAGCATGATCCTTTTTGTTGTATTCCTAGAACCTTGCTGGAACCTAGTAATGCTCTACGCTTCAAGCACTACACTATGCATTATTCAATGATTTAACTTTGGCTGGGGTGTTCCTTTAACTGTGAACTGGAGCAGAGCTGCAGAGTAATGGGTGTGATGCAATTCAAGCAGCACAGCCAGCAAACATAAACCACTGTTCACAATAACAATGGCAGAGTAAAACGCAAAGATAAAATCAGTGCATCCTCAGTCGTACTCTACAGACAGAGGATGAAGCGGACACAGATGTTACAAGCCTGTGCAATTATCTGACCGGCTCTTAAACCTGAGAATGGTACAAAATCTTCTATATTGTTGACATGTTACAATATTTTTAAGCTTTGATAATAAAGTATATAATACAACAAAAATAAATAAACCAATAAAAATATTGTTTCATTTTTATTAATATAATAATAAATCTTTATTTATGTAGTGACATAATATTTCAGAGTGCTTAACAGTTCATGGGGTGCATGTGCAGCAACAAAAAAGATATTGCAGAGTAAAATAAAAACATATAAACAATGGAAGTGAGGCCCCTGCTCGCAAAAATTTAAAAGATATTTCTGTGAAAAGACACATCACAGAGCAAGTTTCAACATGTATGAGACTACTGACAGTTATAATGTTAATTAAATAGATTGGTTCATTATAATAAATATTGCTTATGTTAAAAAAATCTTCAAAACTGGAAAAAATTGGAAAATATTTTGAAAAATATAACAAAGCATGTAATTTTTCCTTCAGAATTCTTGGAAAATAGGTCATGAAATAAAAGGGAGCAAACTGTATTGCAGTTTTTCATTTTCTCTTTGTGCTTTTCATCTATCTTTAGAGTTGCCACAAATGCTTGTTTAATTAAATCAAAAGTGAAATATTTTATACATGTATTAAATATGTGTGTGTTTGAACTCGCCATTTCATCTTGCTCAGGGCTTTTCATCTAGTAGATTCAGTTTAAGCCAATAAAATTAGAATAATTTACTGCAGAAGTTGACAGGAGATATGGAAGTACTTTCTTCAAAAGGGTGTTATTATTGAAATAAATTTATCAACAAAATGCTTTTCTAAGACCACATACAAAATAGTACATATTTTTTTTAAATTTAATATATTAATTAAAAGTAAAGTAATGTTAACCGACTCACTGTATAGTTAACTCTCTCCTGTAGTAGTTAGCCACAGCAAAGCTAAGTTTTTGTTGTCATGATGAATTGTGAATTTAAAAAAAAAAATGTATGCAAACCTACTCTTAACTTTGGTAGCATGGTGTTCTTTTTAAATATTGGTGAAAATATTTCCCCGTCATTGAATTTTTATGCTGGTGACACAGTTTTTTTTATTAATGGAGCACACCTAGGTGTCTGTTAGTGGTAGCATACTTTTTCTTATTTACATAGGGTCAGGTTTTCTTTGAAATTTTTTTCCCCCCATAAGGTCATGAAAGACTTCTCACTTGTTCGAAAAATACAGTCCATCAGTTACACTGCAGAGCAGATCTGGGGAGCCTTATATATCAACCTAGACATTTTAGTATGCATTTATTGATGGTGCACCTTATAATCTGGTGCGCCTAATTGTCCGAAAAATACGGTTTTTGATTTCTGGGATGGAAGAAGGAATTTTTTTTCAATGTAAATTGCACTTGACAATGAACTGGGAGGCGGCAAAAATATAATTATAAAAAAAACAGTTAAGAGATTTTTAAACAACTCTGATAATATTCCTTTTTTATTTTTGGGAAAAAGGGTTGATTGACCCCTTGAGGATGCAGCCATTTTTTAGCTTAAGGCTTTTTGTATTGAGACTTGCGTCGCTTTATATGGTTATAATTGGTTATAATTTTTGAACTCTGTTACTTAATTTGCCAAATAAAACCCTAATGTGGGGGGATGATCATGTGGGAAAGACCCCACAAAGGCAAGTTAAATGCCGCGGTCATGCTGCCCTTGGCATTTAACGAGCTAAACAACTGCGATCGAAGCCCACTCCGACCAGGTGCAGAGCTGAACCGGCATCGTCTCAGCACCATACTAGTACGGCACTGAGCACTAATAGCGGGAGCCCACGCCATACTAGTACGGTGCTGAGCGCTAAGGGGTTAAGATTGTTGTATAAAAATATATATACATAATTTTTCTATATTTTTTTCATGCACCCTCTTACACCCTGTTTAATAGTTAACCAGGCTAAAGTGGCAAGTTAAAATGATTTTTTAGAACAAATGTTGGATTCCTTCAATTTTACTAAATTGGACATATGCCTCCTGCCAGAGGGAAAAAGGATCCTTGCATTTCAACTACTGTATTTTTCTGACAATAAGGCACATCAGATTATAAGGCGCATTATGAATAAAGGCCTGCCAAGGAGTCTAGGTGCATATATCTTGAGTTAGAAGGTGGTCCGTGTGGGCTGCAGAGGGGGAAGCTATGTGGTTCGCACTACGGCGCCTGTGGTTCGTGCCAGGCGTGGTCTTCAGTTCCCGCTGGAGATTTGCTGTGAGCGGTAGCGGGGACCCACGTAAGCTCCTCCGACTTGCCTCCTCCAGTCACTGCTGAGTCCCCCTCTGGTACTGCTGGCCATGCAGGGTTTTGGCCGCTACTGCTCCGATGCACCGAGGGGCATGATGTTGGCATCGCGGCGCCAGGCCACTTCAGGAGCCGGTGTGGGGTATTGTGCCCCTATACAGTGTGTGCAGGATGTTGGCAGGATATTGCTGGCATGACCCGGAGTTAAAGCGACCGTTTCATATATAAGGTGCACCGGACCATAAGGCACACTTTTGATTTCTAAGAAATTCATAGAATTTTTTGTGCGCATTATAGTCCGAAAAATACGGTATACTATGTTCAATTGTGATCAAGCCACAAGGTGATTACCGAGGAGGATGAATTTTATTTTTTAACTGCAGGCACAATCGGTGCTAGCATTGTCACAGTTGATTTGCAGGTTTACAGGAATTAATTAATGGGGTTTGGGTTCAGTTTTTGGGGTTTTCTTGAACCCCAATGGGTCTGCTTATCAGTAGTTTTTGTGAGCCTTATGTTTTTCAGGATCCACAAAACAGAAGAAAAATGTCAGCCCCTTTTAGTGTCACATTATTGTGTTACCTAACAAATTTTTCATGTTGCAATAGACTTATTTGGGAGGGCAGAACAGTAGAAGATGCAAAAGGATGTAAAGGCGCATTAGGCAGGCCATAGCCACAATGTGTCCTGCTACTGCTCGCTGTGCCTACTACTGAGCACACAAAAGAGGCCAGGTCATTTATATGCTGTACTGCCAGTCCCTGAAGTAAGTAATGATATGAGTACCACATGTATGACCAGCCCTCTGGCAAAAAGTACATGGAAACACCTGAGGCTCCCTCTGCTGCTTTAGTTGTCTAAGCCTCTACCACCACCTATCAAGTGACAAATCTACCTGTCTCCCTGCAAAGGGAGGATGTGACTCCACAACCAAGACTATAATCAAGCCTTCCCACACCTAGGAAGTGTTCAGCTGTTTATAGTCAGCTGTTTTGCCCATCTCATCCATAAGACGGTCCTGACTGTGACAGAATTGCTGGCCTTTGAAAAGCTAAAATTCTGGAAAGCTTTAAATATCTCATGGTGGTGGCTGTCACACAATACATCATTCCCAGCCACAACTACTTTTCCAGAATGGCCTTCCCTGACCTGCACCAACTGGTCTTGGACAAAATACGGTGTGCACTATGCAATGCCATTAGTCATAAGGTGCACCACTGATACATGGACAGGGATGTAACATCTCTTTAACTGCCTACTGGGTTAATGTAGTGGCATCTGTGCCCTAAGCAGAAAAGCCTGGGGTTCATATACTTCCACCACCAAGGATTGCCTCAGGTTACCTCTTCTGCTTTCTCTTCTTCTGCCTCCTCATCTAGTCAGTGTCACCACCAGTTTCAGTACAGCAATGGAGAAATTGGAGCAGGCCGCGCTGAAACACATCTGTCTAGACAAAAGACCACATACCGTGTGAAGTTGGAAAAATTTCCCGCCTGACCCCTAGAGTAACTCCATGGATCCACTAAAACTATTTACAAAAACAGAAGCTTTTTAAAAAAAAAAACAGAACCTCTTTAGAAAAAAAGAAACTTTGTGTAAAAACAAAGTTTTTGGAAAAACAGAACCCTTTTTTTTTTTTTTTTACAAAAAACAAAACTATTTAAAAGAAAACCATCTTGACCCACATACCATGCCTTGTTCATTTGCTGTACTTGGTGGTGCAATGGATCCTGGCCAACTATACAGATCTGTACTTTGGCCTTTCCACCCACAGCCTTATATGGGATTTACCAATTCAGTAGAATTCAACTTTGCATACGTTAGAAAGGGTAATTGAGCAGCAGCAGACAATACTTGCGTTGCAGCTCTAGAACAATCGGTTGAGTTGAAATAGTGACCAACAGCTCTTTACCAACAACCACTGGGCCTATCTGAGAGACATTTGTGCCATGCTGCACTACTTCCGATACGCCACCAATATGTTTAGTGATGATAACGCCATATTGTAACAGTGCCTTTCATATTTTGATAGAACTTCAAACTAAACTGTAACAGTACAACTGCAAACAATAATGTCACAGTACCTTTGAGATTTTGACCCTACTGAAGATTATTGACAGTGCCTTTCAGATTTTGATGGAATCAGTAGCTCAATGCAATTCTTCACAGTACCCTAAAAAGGGGAAATATATCAGATTTTCATATGTCCCTAACCACAGAAGCCTCCTGTCTCTACCTAAGTGAACTGAAAAGGGCATTAGTTGGTACTTGAGAAGTCCCTGTCTAATTGACCCTATGAACAGCTGCAACCTTTCCCTAGTTCTGTCTCCTGTGTATAATGGTATCTGGACATGTGACCTTGTGACTGCAGAGTCACATATTCTGCCAATCATAGCCATGCCCACAGAGGTCAGACAGAAGCAATGAAAGAGTCACAATTCTTGGCATGCTGCAAGGAATTGAGTACCCTCCCCAGCGAAACTGGCGGTGAGTGGGTGGTGAGGGGTGGGAAGTTGGCCAGGCCAGTTTGAGAGGTCTGTCATTTTTATCATAGGTACTCTTTAACAGTCAGAGGCAGACAATCATATTGTATGATTCTTAAATACGGTAATCAATTTGCATTTGATTGTATTAAAAAGTATTCCATCCCCTATTGCCCAACAATCGTCCCTCTCAGATCTGTTAGTTTTTCTTTAAGAGGCTCCTTCTACTCTGCACTTATTTCTTGTATTAATTAAACCTGTTTGAAATTGTTACCGATATAAAAGACACCTTTCGACACACACTCAATCAATCAAACTCCAACCTCTTCACCATGGCCAAGACCAAAGATCTGTCTAAGGACACTAGTGAGAAGGCGACATCTCTTGGCACAATTATTAGAAATTGGAGGAAGCCCCTAGGTATTGGACTCAACGGAAGATTATGCCTTTTGGGGTAAGGAATAAGCCCAAAACTACACAGGATAATCTGGATAATGACCTGAAGCAAGTTGGATCACAGTTGCTAAGATTACTATTAGTAAAACACTTTGTTGTCATGGATTTAAGTCCTGAAGGATACAGAAGATGTCTGTGCTCATGGCAGCACATGTCCAGACACGTTTGAAGTTTACCAATGACCACTTGGATGACGCTTGCCATATTTGGAGGAAGAAGGGTACAACCACAAGAACAGAATCACTTTCTTCAAGCATGTGGGTGCTTCCCTACAAAGGGTACAGGATAACTACTCCATATTGAAGGGAAGATGTATGGGGTCATCTATCACAACATTTTGGCTCCCTCAGTAAGAGCATTGAAAAAAAGTTGTGACATTGTCTACCAGCATAACAGTGACCCGAAACACAAAGCCGGGGCAACTATGATGTAGTCTTGTAAAATGAGTTTCAAAATCCTAGAGAAGCCTAGATAGTCTTCAGACCTGAATCCAATTAAAAATCTTTGGGAGATAGCAGAAACTTTATATTGCCCAGCAACCAGAAAGATCTGGAGAAGATTTGTATGGAGGAATTGACCAATATCCCTGCTGCAGAGTGGAATGGGTGCCCCCACTATCCATGTCATGATCCATGATCGCGGTCACACCCCTGCCCCTCTCTGTGGCGCTGCCCTGTGCCCCTCTTCTAACTTACCTCTCCACGCTCCCGCTCCTGTCCGGCCTAGGCCCCTTGCACGTCCCTGCTGCCTAGGGCAAGCGCCGGCACTCAGAGATTTAAGGGCCAGCACACAGGTGATTTGCGCTGGCCACTTCCGTGGCTGCTATATATCATTCCCCATCATTCCCCGGCTCCCATCATTCCCCGCCGGATCTTCAAGCCATTGCCAGTTAATTGAAAGCCCTCTGTGTTGCTGTGTTCCTGTGTTTCCTTGATCCTGCTCCTGTGTTCCCGTTCCTGTGTTCCGGTCTGTTCCTGCATTCCTGTTCTGTGTGCTAGCTCCTGTGTTCCTGCCGTGAGTTCCACTGTTCCTTCCAGGGCTGTTCTCCAGCTGTCACCCCGAGCTCGTACTGTGTTCCGCATTACTACCATGGTTACCAGTGGGGGCTAGTCTCATCTGCCCCAGTATGTGAAAACCTGGTGGAAAATACAGGATGTATCAATTAATTATTCCATGTAATAAAATATTAGATTGTTATTTATAAATTATACAATTGGAATTTTCTTTTAGATTTTGTATCTGACAAATGAATTGAAACTACACTACAAATTATAGGCCTCTCCATGCTTTGAAGCTGAGAAAACTTGCAAGATCATCAGAGTATCAAATACTTACATACATTTATTTGTCCTTAACAAGCGTATATACTCTCTTTAACTGCTATGATACAAAAATATACAGACCCATAGTACTGTAGTGTAACTCACCTTGGAAGATAGTCACACAGTCGCCAAATAGCAATGGTGCCCTCACAAAGTAGCCAATATAGTAAAATTACTCACCCACAGTATCTAATATAGCCACAGTGCCTGCAAATGGTTCCTTCCTCCCCCACCCAGAGGCCAATAGTCACAGAAATCCACAGTAGCCAGTAGTCACAGCACCAGCCCCTGGCAGCCTTTAGTCACAGTGCCTCTCCCCAGTATCCAGTAGTAGCCAGTGCCTGCCCCATAGTAGCCAGTAGTTACAGCAGCCAATAGTCCCAGTGCCTGTCCCCAGTAGCCAGTAGCCCCAGTGCTTGCCCCCAATAGCCAGTAGATAAAGTACCTTCCCCCAGTAGTCACAGTGTAAACCCTCCAAGCCACATTAATTCCCCCAGTAGCCTGTAGTCCCAGTGTCTGCCCCAGTAGCCAGTAGTCATAGTGATTATCCACAGTAGCGATAGGTATTAAATCAAACATAGCTTGTTCCTCTACTCCCGCCTTCCAAGTGCTATAAGTCTTCTTTGCTTTCTAGCATTTTTACAGAACTCTGTATTCTTTCATCTCTTCACTCTTGCTAATCTTCTGAACATACATTTGTATATTGATTCTGTATTCCATTGTCCTCTTGGTTTTTCCCCATTTGTCCATTTTTTTTGTCAGTGTTTTCACTTTGGCACAAGAAGGTAATGTAGACCAGTTGTCACAGACTGTCTAGGGTAGGGTAGACAAGTAGGTATGAATAGGTGGGTGGGCTCATTTTCCATGTCTGTATTTTCCTTTCCATCTTATTGTCCTCCTCAGACAGCAGCATGACATAATCTTATGTATTTTTTCAGTTGTATGTTTCATTTTTAATTATTTCATGAAACATTCTCCATTACTTTTTTTCCTTTGCTCCCCCAGTTGACTTGAATTATTCCCTTATTCACTTCCATAACACTGACAATCATCCTATCCCTCTTGCTGGGTTTAAAATACACCTGTAGAAGGCATATGTGAAGAGCATTGCCATGGCAAACCCTTAGCTTTCCATGATCATGATCAATAGAAAACTAAAATTGGCATATTTACCTCTTTGCCAAACAGAAATACCTTCTCTGCCATGGGATGGCACTTTTCTAGATGAGTAATACATAGTACATACAGTTGTATCTATCAAATATATTGTTTACTTTCAAATTTTTCCATCTTTCTTAAATTGTTTAAGGGACTGAGGTCATGGTTATGGGTTAAGAGTAGAGATGAGCGAGCACTAAAATGCTCGGGTGCTCGTTATTCGAGACGAACTTTTCCAGATGCTCGAGTGCTCGTCTCGAATAACGAGCCCCATTGAAGTCAATGGGAGACCCGAGCATTTTTTTAATAAAACTGAACAGTAAAAGAACAGTGCAAAAAAAAAAATTCCAGATGTTTGCAGATGTTTTACTTGTAAGAACACATTGAAATAACACTATTCTTCACTTTGCAGGTGTTCGCGCGTGTCTCCCGCTAAGTTAGGAGATGTGCACGAACATCTGGAATGTGAAGAATATTGTTCTGTCAATGTGTTCTGCCCTTAAATGCTCCTGTGTTCACTGTTTTTAATGTTTTAATTCTATTCTTCACATTGCAGGTGTGCGCGCGTGTCTCCCGATAGGTTCGGAGATACGCGCGCACAGCTGCAAAGTGAAGAATAGAATTAAAACATTAAAAACAGTGAATACA
The DNA here is from genome assembly GCA_019512145.1 of Engystomops pustulosus. Classification (NCBI taxonomy): domain Eukaryota; kingdom Metazoa; phylum Chordata; class Amphibia; order Anura; family Leptodactylidae; genus Engystomops; species Engystomops pustulosus. The sequence continues at coordinate 101,714,453 of CM033642.1, forward strand.
GGACCATTTAAGTGCAGAACACATTGAAAGAACACTATTCTTCACATTCCAGATGTTCCGAACATCTCCTAAATTAGCGGGAGACACGCGCGAACACCTGGAAAGTGAAGAATAGTGTTATTTCAATGTGTTCTTACAAGTAAAACATATGGAAACATGTGTAATATTTTTTTTTTACAATAAAAATACTTTTATTTAATTAATTTACTGCTCGATCTCGAGCCGGCGAGATACTCGTCCGAGTATGCTAATACTCGACCGAGCAGTATACTCGGATGAGTATACTCGCTCATCTCTAGTTAAGAGTAAGATATGTATCAGTTTTAAAATCTTCAGCATATAATTTGCTGTTTTGTTTTTTTCAGCTGAAAGAGATATCAGTGTCTACTGCGGTGTGCAGACAATTACAATGAAGATAAATTTTTGTACAGTTCTTTTTTCTGGCTATTCGGAAACAGACTTATCACTTAATGGGAAACATGGAGATGCTCATTGTAGAGGCTTCATAAACAACAATACCTTCCCTGCTGTGGTTATTTTTACCATCAACTTGAGCACCTTGGAATCGTGTGCAAATAACCTAGTGGTAAGCAATGCATTTTTTTCAATAAGTTCATTATATAAGCTATTATATTTCTTGAGCATTTTATTTACAAAAATACAGTGCATTCAGGGAGAATTGTGACAATTAATTATTTTACATTATGTAATGTTGTTGTTTTGTGCTTAACTGAAGAAAGTCTATCTCCTCTGCCTCTTATTAAATTTTCGCCAGCACAGTAACGTTTACTCTAATGCAGCCTCCAAATAATTAAAGATAAATTCTGTCATGCATATTTTACATAAATACATAAAAGGGACATTTATGTTACAACAGATTTTGTTGTTGTTGCGAATTGGGGTTGGGGTTTTTTTAAGGCTACTGTAATGCTATGTAAAGCTAGATTCATGACTGAAAATGCATAATCCTCCTGGCATTTGTACTACAGTTATTAAAATCATTTTGCTGTTTTGACCCTTTATCTGTCAGCAGTGTCTGGGCAGCGAGCTCCAATGCAGTGATGGAACTGTCCTAAATAGCCGGCCTGATGATAAATGTCACCCATAATGCACATACTTGTCCATATATGTATACATATATATAAAAAGCATTAGAAATCCAGCTGCACCAAAGCAATAGCAAAAAAAACTTTGTGGGTGCAAACCCCATAAAACTGGTCTTGACACACCAGGCAATTGTACTCCAAAGAAAAAATGAGACTGCACTCCAAATTGAATGTGGAAAAAACGGATGGGTGCTTTATTAGCCCAAGTGCAACATTTCAGACCCTGTGCAGGATCCTTTTTCTTGAAAAAGGATCCTGCACAGGTTCTGAAACGTTGCCCTTGGGCTAATAAAGCACCCATCCGTTTTTTCGACATTCTAAGTGTATATATATGTATTCCAAAATATAAACACTTGGATGTTTTTATCTGACAGAAAATCTGAAGAAACCTTACGGTCATTTATTAGGGCAAGTATATTTATCAAAATGATTTATTTATTATTTGCCAAATGCCAAAATTATGAGAGGGATATTTTTAAGGCATTTTTATTATTTTCCGCAAAGTCGTGGTACCATTAATGTTAATCCTTATAATTTGATTCAAATATTTTGGATATCCTTCCATAAATGTTGGTAGTAGTTCCTAAACTTTGGCCATAAATAACTACTTAAAATTACCGTTAGGGGCAGACATGCCTGTAATAAAACTTCTATTAGATACTTTCAGCTTTCGAGAGGGGGAATCAACATGGTACTCAAATCAAAGGAGCCATTGCACAATTTATTTACATTGTGCAGTATGTGCAGCTATTGACACGTGACCAGGCAGTTCATCCTGGAAGCAGGATTAAAAGGATCAGGAATTAGTATTGCGAGGAGGGTTATGTTCTACATCTTGGAGTGAAACTCAAACAAAAGAAAATCATATATTTCTATGTAACATAGACATAATCCTTGATTGGTTAATTGAAGGCAATTGTACAAAAATCACCCCTGTGAAGTTATGAAGTTTCATAAGAAAAAATGTACCTAAGGGATCAGCCTCATTAGCATGCAAACAATCCTCTTTCAGTGACATTACAAGCCAGGGGGTGGGAGCAAAAAACGACTGATCTTAAATTGGTGAGCCTAAGAACCTCATTGGTCAGTCTTTTAGGGAATTTATTATCACCAGGAGAGGCTATCCGGATAAACTTCTGCTGAAACCCCATGAGATGAGCAATTGCAAATGAGTAGACATAAGTCAACTTCTTAAGAGAAGAGTCACGTTTTCTCCCAGTCTGCCAGTGACTCATGACTCCTTCTTTTGACTGACAGCTCTGGGTTTCTTCAAATCTTGGCCTGACCAGACAGGAAGTTCTCCTTAACAGAATTCTGGCCCTCTCACTTGCATGGTGAATTTAGCATTGAGCACTGTGTGGGAACTGAGATATTTTCATAATTTCATGTCCAAGTGGTGGTGAGCAGGGCTACATGCCAGTGGGTGGGGCCAACAAAGACAAAGGCAGGTAATACTTGAAGAACACTTTTACTGGCAGATTTAAGATCTTTTTAACAAAGGCACATTGGGGAGCGGTGTTTGAGGTTTATTGAGTCTGTTCTCAATAACAGGTTCCTTTTAAAGAAAATCTACCATCAAAATAAAGCATTATAAATCAGGGGCACTTACTCATAGTTCCAGATGTTGTGACTGATAATCTTATATTTGTTATATATGGGCTTCTTCCTTATAAAATGAACTTTTAACATATAGCCAAGGAAAGCAGCTTGGTGATCTGATAGGTTTACGTTAACAGTAAGTATTACTCAAGCCAAAGGATTTTTCCTCTTCCTTATACTAGTCTTAAAGAGGACCTGTCACCCTAAAAAAATACTCTAGGAGCTGCTTACTAAAGGAAGCAGCTCCTATCACTACCCCAGATGTAGAAGTGTTAAACTGCTAGCTTTAGCGGAACCTTCAGTGCCATACCCTCAGAATGCCGGATCAAGCTTTCCTGAATACGTCGGACCACTGTAAGCTCGGTCCACCGTAATTTTTGTTAAAGTTAAATTGTTGACATAAACTGTATAGACCAGTAGACCAGTGAGTTTTCCTCATATTTTCTCATCCTCAGCTTATTTGCCATAAGTTTTTAAATGTATTGATAATTTATTTTGAAGTCTTGTGAAACATTGGTTTTCTGCATCCCTCAAATTATCAGAAACAGCTTTTAGGATGATTATTAACTCTTTGAGATCTTCTTAGTAATTAAAACAAAATGGAGGTGAAATTTAGAAAGGTCTGATTTTGTCTGTGATATGTTCATTTAGCCCTAAAATTTACACATTCACCAAAGATAAAAAGAGAAAACCCATTTTAAAATTTGTTGCAATTGTAGGTGTATACAGCGAGGCGCAGAAGGGGAGGAGGACCCTGCAGCAGCCAGTTTTGCCCTATAGCAGTGATGGCAAACCTTTTAGACACTGAGTGCCCAAACTACAACCAAAACCCACATATTTTTCGCAAAGTGCCGACGCGACAATTTAAGCAGTAACTTATTACTCCCTGCACTGTTTAAATTGTATAGGCACCTGAGGACACTGTGATAATAATATTACTCCTCCACAGTTTGTTATATATATTTTTTTTTTTTCTTTCTTTGTGTTTCATTCTGCCTGTTATAAATCATTAGGCTTCATTTGTTTAAGACCAGCCAGGAGATGAGCCCGGCAGAGTGGTTATAAAACCCCAGGGAGTCTAGGTTTGATCAGAGAAGCATGGTCTCCTAAGTGGTAAAATTAACACCTCTCTGCCAGAGTAGTCTAGTTAGTGGGGGATGAAAAGAAGCCACAGACTGCATGTTTTTCCCTCCAAATTCAGACAAAGGGGAATATCATAGCTGCCCATAACTGGGACATAATTCATAATTATAGGTCCCAAGTTACACAGGACAGTTATGGGGTCTAGACACACTCCTGGTCTGAAAATCAGAACATTAGCTGCAATGGAAGGCAGCCAATAGCAGAACACCCCTGATATTAGGCTAAGACACCCCGAGTTTGGTATGGGGTTAATGGGAATAACATGTCCGTTTGGTTGGAAGCCATGGCACAATTGTGCCATCTCCCAATCAAAAGTTATGGGATTCTGATAAAAACCCAGACCCAAAAAGTAGCTCACTGATGGGAGGGGGATAGAAAAATCCCCCTCACAGTGACATCACAGCCAGGGGTGGGGGTCAAAAATCACCTGGGCTTAAATTAATGAAGCAGCCACATAGTAGTGTTCAGTCTGGGTGACTCTATGACAATAGAAGGCTGGATCGATGCTTATGCCCTGTCCTCGGGCCAAAGAATTTCTTCCTATTTCACTAGCAAGAATTTTTTGTTTCCGTTTTCCCTAACTGTTTGTAAGTATTGTATGTGTATTGTTTTTAATCCTTTTTTCATTTTATCTGACAATTTAATTCTTTGAGTGTACTGCATTTTTATGTAAATTAAAACTTTTTAATAAGCCTCTGCTTGTAGCCTTAAAGAATCTGAGTCTCTGAAGGGAATCACGTTACCAGAGGTCATTATTAGCATAGTCCATGTAGTAAGCGATTGCATGTTCTGTGTGAGTTTATCATTGTAATATCGTGTAAGTAGTGAGTGCATGTGCTGAGTTATCATCAGGGTGCATTGTCTGTGTGGTTGAGGTGCCTACGGCCTTCTTTGCATAAGTAACTCGTGGGTGGTGGCAGTGCGGATTCTGTGGAGTAAATTTAGCGTAAGGACGCCATTTTGAGGAAGTGGGCGGAGCTTAAGGGCTAAATTCTGGGACTCCATAGAGTAGTTATCCCCGTGTGTGAACTCCGGTGAGTCGGGGTCGTGACAGACACCAATACAGTTGAAAGAAGCAGTAGAAGTTTGGATTATCATTGTAGCTTCCTTCTGGGGTCCTGGGCTGCCTGGGACTGTAAGAGGCCTTGAGTCCTGTCTGGCGAACTCTGTTGGGGTGATGGTGCCATAGGTTCGCCACCACTGCCCTATAGAATCTAATGGTTTTTAATTGGTTCATGGCGCAATTTTTGAGCTATAAAGTATTTGTTTTTCCATTAATGTTGCCATGTGAGGGCTTATTATTTGCAGAATCAGATGCATTTTTCAGTGCTACTACTTTTGGGGTGGCTATACCCTATTGTTGAAAATTTATTTACTTTTTTGTGTAACTGTTTTTCGCTGTAACTATTTTTTTTACTTTTCTTTTAACTTTTTTTCTATATTTTATATTCTAATATACTATATTCTAGTAACATGTTAGATTTATTCAATGGCTCAGTACGATTACCACAATACAAAATTTCTATATTTTCTATATTTGTTTTAATAATTTTGTACAATAAAACCTAATGTGGGAAAAAAATCTATAATTTTTGCATCACCGTTTTCCAAATAGCATAACTCTTTTAATTTTTTGTCTATATAGATAGATGAGAGCTTGTTTTTTGCAGGACATGTTTGTGCTCTACAACAGTACCATTTTTATATTGATACAGTTTTTTAATCAGTTTTATTGCATTTTATGTACAACAAAATAGGTAAAAATTATAATTTTTGGTGTTTTTATTAAAAAAGAAATTTATGCCATTCAGTGAGAAGTTTTAATAATGATTTTGCATATTGTACGGATGTGGCAATACAACATATGTGGGATTTGTATGATGATTTTAAAAGCTGAGACCCCTAATTTTGCCACCAAAAACTGTGAAAACCTATTTACTCGAGTATAAGCGAAGGGTGTAGTATACAGCCAGCCAGCCCCCATGTAGTATACAGCCAGCCAGCCCCATGTAGTATAGAGCCAGCCCCATGTAGTATACAGCCAGCCAGCCCCCTGTAGTATACAGCCAGCCCCCCTGCAGTATACAGCCAGCCCCCTCTAGTATATAGCCAGCCCCATATAGTATACAGCCAGCCGGCTGCCTGTAGTATACAGCCAGCCAGCTCCCTGTATGTCAAGCACATAAAAAAAAAATAAATGTAATACTCACTCACCCCCGATGCTCAGCAAGGCTCCTGATCCTCAGCACGGCTGCTATTCTTTCTTCTCTTTGCTGTAATAGCTGGCAGAGTCACGTCCTTGCAATCTGCCGACCGCCACACACTAGGATCCGGCGGTGTCACTGCTGATGACGTCAGATCGCATGAACTTGACTCTGCCAGCTAGAGAAGAAAGAGAAGAAATACAGAAGAAAGAAGACTCATGTATAAGCAGAGGTGAGGTTTTTCAGCACATTTTTTGTGCTGAAAAATTCGGCTTATACACAAGTATATAAGGTAAGTGTAATATGTAACGGTGTTTTGAGGCTTTTTGATTCATTTATACGTTTATTTTAATTTATAAACTTTTTTTTTCATTTTTGTAAACCATTTTTACTTTTTCCACTATGGGATATGAATAAGCAACCCTTCAATTGCTTGTTCATTATAATTTTATACCCTTCAATACTGATTTATTGCAGTGTATTAGTACTGTCAGCATATACTGATGCATTGGCTGACACCCTGGGGCACATTTACTAAGAACAGTGCAAACTGCCCTAAATGTATACATTGCAGAGGGCGCCAGATTCATGATTTGTAGCGCACATTCTTCATGAATCTGGGGCTCTCTGCACTGGCCTGACAGAGTTAAACAACTTTTTTTTGGTGCACCTTTAACATAGGGCGTGTGACAGACTTTGCATGATAAATCTGGCGTGCGGTCCGAGTACCAGAACACCCCTTAATTTGTGTAGCTTAATGCCTAGTGCAGCTGGGCCATAAAATGGTTGGGTGCGACACAATTATGGTGCAGACACTTCTTAAATACCTGTGCTGACCACCAACTCGTGATGAAAACACAATCTCAAAATCCCTTTGGTAATTTCAAGTGTTAAAAACTTCATATAAAAAGTGACATGTCAGATTACAAAAAATGCGGCTGAGCCTTGAGCTACCAAATAGCTGCATCCTTAAGGGCTCATGGAGGGTATTACATGCATAAGAAAAAAAGGTTACACCTTCTTCTACACCCCCCATTAACTGTCAGTGATAAAAAAATTCCAAAAATAATAAATCATGTGAACCAGATGGTACAGATAATGAGCATTAATGTGGGGGTTAGATGGAGGTTAGTCGAATGCAGAAACTGAACTTCTGGCTGAAGTTCGGTTTTGGGGACCTGAATCTGCAATGTTTGGGATGGACCTAACCAATGCATGTTTGGGTGTGCTCACCACTATTTGAGATTAATATTATTTAATTGTATGTATATATCATATGAACTTCAAAACTTCATTTAAGAGAGCAATGTATTCACACAATTTCAGTATGTGTCAGGATAATGTTTGGACCAACTTTAGTAGCCCAAAGAAGGGGGAGATAGGAGAGGTGTATTGGCAACTTCACGACCTGATCTTTTTCACTGGCAGGGAGCCAGGTATACCGTACTTTTATATACTGGATTAAAAAAAATTAAAGTAGGTATTAAACAAGCAATTGTGTGATATGTTCATTATGTTGTTGGAATTGACAGTTACATATTTTTGACTGTAGCAGTAGTCTTAGTAGTACAATGACATTCAAATGCTTTCAGAGCCAGTATATTTTAAACATTCCCAAAGGCAATGTGAAAATATATAATAGTACACTATCTGGGTTAGTGACTCCGGTAAATATATTTGATGAAACCCATTTAGTTGTGCATAGTTGCCACTTAGATGCATGTGACCATATCATTATCCACAAGGTTCCAGCAATCTCTTTTTTCTTTATTTAAAAGGAAGAACTGGTGATATCTCTTATAAAAAAGTTATATAAATTAAATGTTCATGGATAACAACAAATATTTTTAAGTCCATATGATTGTTTTTCTTGATCCAACTTTTTTCTTTTACAACTTGAGTGCTTAATTTCTCTGCAGCTACCATTGACTTTTTATTAATGAATATGACAAAAAAAAATCAATATTTCTCTTTCTTGAATATATTAGCTACGGAAGTTTTTTCTAATAACAACAATTCTATCAGTTGCAATGAAGAAACTTAAGATATCACTTAAGATTTAATGTCACATTATTTTTTTCTTCTGCACAATGAAAAGCTTAATAACAAGTTATAAGCACCCATTACAAATCTCAAATTGTAGTGAATTAAACTGAAATATGAATTCGTAAAAGAAAAAGAAAACATAAAACTTGAGTTGTGATCAAGAGAAAAAACATGGATTTTAAAATATTTGTTTTATTTTTTAGGATTTCTTTTTATTTTCCGTGGCTCTTTTTTAATAAAAAGAGGCTGAGGACTGAAATGAAGGGAAAGGGTAAGTAAAAGTAAATTACAATTTGATTAATTGGGCACCCTGACCCTTCTTTATCTGACATTAATAAACACATTAAATACAAATGTTCAATATATATATATATATATATATATATATATATATATATTTGAATGGAATTTAAAATCAATTAAGTAATCCCTTGAGATAAGTACTTGTAATCCCTTGAGATTTGACAGATTGATCAACATGTGGCTCTGGAACTATTATAAAGATTTTAGGACACATTGGAAAAGGTCATAGATCACTCATGACATTACTTCTGTACTCATTTATGAGAAAAGAAATTTACACTGGAAGTGGTGGAAGTAACACATTTGTGAGAACTGTTAACTCATTTCTATTATTGCCATTGATTTACAGATGTTAATACTGTTTCTACATTGGTCTACTTACTGAATAGGAGCGGAATTGGCAAAGATATTAAAAAGGACACCTACATGTAGATACTTAGGGGCAGATTTATCATTAGGCAGAATTTTACTCCAGTTTCTAAGAATGACTTATGAGCCCTTTTGTATATCAGATGCATACAACACTTGAGTGCATGCGCTAAGTTTCCTGGTGTCCGAAGACCAGAGTAGTGACCCATCTCCCTATGTATCCTGGGCGTCACTTCTGGTTCCAGCCAAGCGAGTATGGATGCGTAGTTGATGATGCGGGAGTCGGCATACATTAGTCTATGTCCACTATATACTTTAGGTTTTGTATAATTATGGCATGCACGCCACTTAGGTAGTGTGAAGTAAATGTGATATTATAGCAGGTACTTTGGGTATATCCCAGATGCAGCAGATGCGAAACAGGTTTCGGATATAGTGTGTCCTGGTGTGTATATAATCATATAGTTGGCTTGTATTTTTTCCTTTGTTTTGGGTTTTATTTTTTCTTTGGACCTGTGCAATATACTTTTGCTGTGAGGGTATAAGTATACATTGCCTCTATACTATGATCAGTCTAGAGATTATCTATTGTTTATATATGTATATTATGCCATCTATTTAGTGTATGTTGTCATTTTGATATCATGTTTTTAACATTGATGCATAAAGAATTATATAATCCCTATATGTTTGTTGGTTTATTTCCTTTGTTTTTAGTGCTAGACAAGAAACTGATGTAACAACAATAATACATCCCCTTACTGTCTTCCTGTTGTGAATAAAAACAACTGAGAAATAAAGGTTTCTGCACACTCATACAGATAGTGACAGGTTCCTAAAGGGCCTTAGTAACTAACTGGCACTCTTCTTTTAGCTAAAAATGTTCAACTCCATAAATTTACTTTATGTTATATTACCTGGCATCAGGTCTGGCACCTCCCATGTACTTTTCCCCATGCCTTATACCTGCTTACTCTTCAGAAGTTCATGTCATGTGACAACGGTTATGTCATTTAAGGTTTTATATAACCTTTACATTTGCAAAATATACCCAATGTGTGTATCTGATCACATGAAAAAACAGTAGCCTCCATAGACTTTTACTCTTCTCCATGCTTTTATGGAGACATGTTGTGATTTCATGTGATTAGATACATACAGGGGGTGCATTTTGCAAATGTAAAAAAATTACACAATATTTCCTATAAGTAAATAGAGCTTTATATGTCTGTAGTTGAAGATTGGCAGACAGCTTATAAGTACAAGGAGGCAGGGCAGTGATTTGAAGAGACACCAAGCTGTCAGCCATAATAAGGGTGGGGGGTTCACTGGCATCCTGGGAGAGGAGAAGAGTCAAAGCCACAAGATAAGAGTCAAGAAGGCTAATTTGCTTATCAGAAAAATTGCTGTAATTAAGGTACAGTGTCTCACTGGCAGCTCATTTCAGGTGATAGGAGGATGACTGTAACCCTTTACTAGAAGAAGTTGTTGGTTTGAGGGGGGGTGGATTCTGGGGACATGTCTTCTTTATGGTTCTTTCATCTGTGAGTTATGTTTCTATGCTACAATTAGTTAGGCTCTTGAAAGGTATCAGGTAAGTTTCTGGCGGTCACTGATAATTGATATTCAAATGAGTGCTCACTTGATACAAGGATACAGGATTATCTACACATGGCATAATTGGTTTCCATTCATTTGACCAAAAGTGTCTATAATAAGATTATTATTTTTTATATAGTCTAGAATCATGTAAATCCCTAATGGTTAATTGATTAAAATGGGAACACAACTACATTAGTTGTGTGACCCCAGCTAAAGGCAACTTACGTATTTCATAATTAACTTGGGGTTAACTGTATTACAGGTGTCAACTGTACCTGGAGTCAATGCCTATGGTAATATATCAATGGTACAAATAGGAAATATTTCAGGATATATAGACACGCCAGACCCTCCAACAATTATTAGCTACTTGCCTGGACTTCTCTACAAATTTAGCTGCAGTTATCCATTGGAGTATTTGGTCAACAACACCCAGCTTGCTTCGTAAGTACGCATTTCATACTTTTATAAAATAGCATGATAAATGATTTGTCTTTTACTTCTCTAAACCAATTTCTGATTTGATTCAAAGACACACTGTCAGCAGTTTTGACACCAGTAAACTACCAGCAACCTCATGTAGGGCATGACATACTCTTCATTTCTTCTTTTACGTTAAAACTCACAAACTTACGTAAAAAAAATTTATTCCAAAGTATGAGCTGAGAAGATTTACTTTCTTAATGAGATTTTAGATGAGAAATTTACCTTTACTTTATCAATATTGTGGTTCTATGCTTCTGTGCTGTGGAATTACATACAAAAAGTTAAATATCTAATTTAATTTTGGTTAAAGATCTATTTCCTGACCAGCTCTTTAATAGCCTGCTAATCTGCTTCTGTAGCACACAGAACTATGCCTTTCATTGTGACTCATCTCAGGTAAAAAGAGGCGATTCCAGAGTGCTTCTTCTTTAAAAAAAAAAAAGGTTAATGAGCTACTTTTAATATTAGAGGCAAAGCTAAAAAGGATATTTCATATTCTACCTGGGGAAAATGGTGACTCAGTGTTGTAAAAGTTGGTGTCATTGTCCATTTGAATATACACTAGTCATTATATAGTTTACTGAAATAATAATAAAATAGTAATAATAAAACTTCTGCAAATGAAAAAGCAACAAAGAATCACTATTAGTCACTTTTATTTTTAAGTCATATGCAGATTTTTGCTAATGCCAAGCAATATTATTTTGAAATTTTTAATCAGTATTTTGCATGTGTTCCCCAATACTATGCTAATTAAATTCCTACCGGTCAGGTCTTGTAGATGTTCCATAGAGAAATAACATGTTTTATTTATTGGTAAAAGTAATTAAATCACTTGTGTAGTATTAATTAAAGACAAAATATATGACCTGTTGATGGTTCCTAGAGGATTAGTGTAAAATTTCAATAATAATTTTTTATAGTTTAGAATCTGATATTCATCACTTTTGTGTTAACAAGTAACATAACTTTATAGCAAAACTCATGTATTTCTCAAACAGCATCATCCATTCAATTGGTATTATAATATTTTTTGGTGAAACTAACTGTGACGAACCCCTACTCTCAGGTCAAGTGACTGGGTGCACTTACACTAGAGAGCGTCACAATTTAGTACATAAAACCCTGTCCACTTACGTAAGGTGATGTAGATTTATAATAAATTCTACTCTACTAGCATTCAATACCCAAACCTATCACTGCCACAACCTATACTTTACTTATTAAATTGTTAGAAGGCAAATAGGTGCCTGCCTCCATAAATACCTCAACAATTTAGATAACCCAAAATATAGATAACCCATGTTTAGAAGATTCCTTAAAATTTTATCAGGACATCTACCACCAGTTTCTCATTTACAGTATGGCCTATAATGCATGCTTGTTACCTGAAGGGTCATGAGAGACCCGCTTTCAGCTTCCTCCCTCAGAGCCAGAAAATAAGGCTATAAAAACATACAAAGGAGCCGGAAGCCCTTCAGATCCTATCACCTAAGTGCCTCCTGGCTCCTCTGCTACCTAATTTATGCACGCCCGCCAATTAAATGTTATACTTCACCTAGCTGTCTGGAAATCTTGCACAGACGCAAGGTCTTCCACCTTGCATAGGGGTGCATAACAAGCTGAGATTTGTTATGTTTTAAAGATTATTATGCAAATTATCACAAAATCAGTTTGCAAACTCATATTTAACTCACCAGATGATAGTCCAATGACAGTAATGGGGTCCTGACGCCCTGAGGAAGTTGCCCTGACGGACCCCGTGGGGTACCTATATCCTCACATTGAGATATTTCCTTCCTTTATTTCACTACTGGGTATTTATATCAATGGATTGATTTTGTGTTGAGTCATTCAATATCCTAGGTAGTGCCATTTGTTCCCTTTGAAGCAACCATTTTAACATTTTGAATAGGACATTATCCTTCTATACACATTTAGGTGATAATAGGACATAGTTCCATTCTTTATTCAATTGTTGAAATCTGCTTTCAGAGGAAGTGTCACTCATATTTTTGCATTGTTGTAAGGGATTTGGCTCACAGACGTATTATGGTCTCTTTTTATGTACTTTTGTACTTTTTAGTAATTTTAAGTGTTTCGATATTTGTTGTGTGATATATTCACTTTGCTAATGAAATAAAGTATTTTTGCACTATTTGCCTATACACACTCTCTTTGTCTCTTCTATATTTGGGGTTAATTTTTTTTTGTGTGGTTGGCTATCATATATTTATCTTTTTTTATATTTCATACTATTTAGTTATGCAGATCTCTTCACTATACAAGAGTAATAGGGTCCTGCATATGCAGATATATCACTGCACTGCTCTGCTCTGCCCTGCCATCCTAGTCCTGATTGACAGGTCTCACTACTACAGAACATACTGCCTTATCTAACTAGTAGTTAAGGACTGTCTGCTAATATTGAACTGCAGGTATGTACAACTTCCTTTATTTTTCCCTTCAGGGGCTCTAGGAAAGGTAGGTAGGAAGTTGTACACAATCCCTTACTGGAACATTGAGAAAGAGACATACACAGACAGTGGTTGTGATTCAGCGCTGCTACATCATAATCCCCTCCCTCAGAAAGGAGGGGGCTGAGAGGGACCTGGTTATGTGAAGAGTAATAAAGCTTATGCTGTCCTCAGGAATTGTCTTCATAGAGTCACATGTCTCTCTCATTCATGAGGGGGCCGGGTAACCAGTGTCAGTATCAATAAGGCGGTTGGGGTAATAACTGTAGCTCCCCACCTCCATGACTGGATTTGAGGAATCAATAAGTCTTTTTTAGAAGAACGCTGGCTCTAATCCCATAGATGAAGGCATCAGTGGAACATGTATTAAGACATCTAGAAGGTACTGTGTGTGGTTTGTGGGGGTGTTCTCTGGTGACAGGTTCTTTTTTATAACTGACGTGCAGTGCAGATATAGTTGTCATGTAAACAATAAAAAATGGTTACAAGATTATGCATACAATACATACACAAACAGTTATAAAATAAATAGGAATACAAATGAATAGTCTTATTAGTGAATACTCCAAAGTTAATCATGCTGTGAAGACTCAGCAGATTACAATGAACATTTGCATAACCCAATAATTTATACTTAGTGGATTTTTGTCCCCTTCTTGTAACATCACTTATGGGTTCACGTTGGAGGGGGATGTACCCATGCTAATGTGAACTGTACTGCCCCTCAGTGAGGTATTATTACAACTCATAACTCCTCACAGAGGATTTTTATAATGATGCAACCATCTTCAATGGACTTGGTACCCCATTCTCTTTCACTCTATCACTAAACTTTGGGGTTGCTATGCCTTAAATCAGGGTGATGCACTGTTGGTTTAAATATCTCTAAGTAACTGTGAAATGTAGTTAAGCTAACATTTGGTTTCTTTCCCCTGTCTCAGCAGGGAGGAACCGACACATAACCCCATTCCTTGATCAGTGGTTCACCCAACACTTAAATTCATATAAAACTCGTTACAATCAATTTAAAGCAAGCAACAACGTGGATCCATATAATGTTGCTGTGAAGGCAGTGGATGAAATCTGCACTTGTGCAGTTGCAGATTTTCTAGGCTTAACACGGCTAACTCAAGATGTAGGATTGTTTAAAACTATTTTGGTATTTATCTTTGAAACTGGGATTTTAGCACTTTTTGTCATAGTTTATCTTCTGTGAGTTTGAGTTTCAAATTCACTTAACATGTTAAAGCTGTCAGTGACCCCACATTATATACAACACTACAATACTTGTCTCGCCCCTAAGCATCCGTAAGACTTTGTTTAACATTACAAGAATAGGTTACTCAATATTAAAATTATTTCCAGAACTCAATTAAATTTCATTCCTTTGTCTCTAGTCTTTCAAAAATCCCTAGCATGGTTGTAAAAATATCTTAATGTGAATCACCAATTTTAAATTTGCTGCCACATAGTCTGGTCTCACAATTCAATTACCATTGTAGTGTTGAAATGTTAATTTCAGTTCTTGTGTAGTGACTTCCAGACCATGTATTACATTCACTTCATTGTATCTTTAATACTCTTTAGTTATATATAAGTAATTTTATGTGGCATACATAAAATACACAAAAACCAGAAAAACGTATCTTATATTTTATCTAAACACAGACCTACTAAAATAAGGTCCATTTTATAGAATTTTATCTTAACAAAGTATAATTTTATATCTGTCCATGCAGATCTTCAGCTGCTATTTCTGTAAGAGATGGAAATGGTACATTCATCAGCACATTGAATTTACTTCTCTATAATGTAAGTAGAAACAATATATTTTCTTGAGTTTTACCTATTGCATTTTGTAATAACCACCTGCAATGTTGCTGTACAAAATGAAATCTACTGGGGAGAAAGCAATAGAAGTATGGCAACATTGTAGTGCTGTCTACGGCCTAAATGAATATCAGGTGACACAATCAACCAGTAGTACAATAAATAGAACTGTTCATCCTTATCTTTAAGATAGTAGAACATCTGATACAAAAACGGTAATGCTATAAAGAAATGAATACAACAAAACTCAATGTCATTAATCACAAAATGGAGCTAAAATTGTTTGATTTTATGTTTCACAAAATTTTATGCGCTTTCTAAAGTAGGTGGAGTTATTACCAAGAAGGCCGCCATTTACAAATACATCTCCCATGATCCTGCAGTTTTAAGTAACCAATAGTCCCTGTTATGCTCTGCTCCCAGTGATGATGTAACAGACTTTCCTGCTATGTTACCATAGAAATGATGTGTAACTGCCATCACTGCACATTACCCCACTGAGATAACGTCTCCCCACAACAGCGGCCATACTGGATGCACTGCAGCAAACCGACTACAACCAAAAGGGTGGTGATCACATTACCTGCCCAGGCAGGTGCAGGACATGTGATGTGGACATGTGACCAGCATGTCCTGTGTCTCCTCCACAGGGGCTGGTTAAAGGGCCGGTAGCATTTTAATTCTTCATTGTAGTGTACGTCATAACATTTTTATGGGAGCAAAGGGGAGCAAAATTTTAAATACCAAATAATTACATTTTAGCTTTTAATTTTATTGTCCATTTTATTGTGAATTATGCTTATTCCGTGAATACACCTTTAAGCAAGGCTATGGTTGCAAGGGTTAGAAGATGACATTTTTCATATAACAGAGTGTACGAGCTTATTTATTTCTCTTCTTTATATAGCACCAACATAATGTCACCACTTACTGTCCCCAATAGAGCTCACAATCTAAAATCCCTTACAGTGTATCATTGGAATATTGGAGTAAATCATGTTACTTAGAGAAACTCATATAAAACTATAAATTTGTGATATCACATCCTATCACTAATCGAATCATTAGCTATTGGTTTTAAAGCATAGTAAACAAAGTAAAACAAAAGACAATACAATCATAAATTCAGACAAACATGATAGTAGATATATAATATTGGGATTTATCTCAAACATGAATAATTAATTAGTGTACAAGAAAAAAAGCTATATATCAGGTCCTGCCATACAATATTCTATTAAGAATTGATTGCCTTTCATTGCTACTTTACCGTTGTTTAGAAGATTAATTCATATTCCTAATGTTTACTATCACAGGATTCAACCTACAGCCAGCAATTGCTGATTCCAAGCACCGGCTTGCCATTGAAAACTAAAATATATGCGGCTGTGAGAGCGACCAACCTTGATGGACGGTATTTTGAAAGTTTTTATTTCTCCTGATTTTTTACTGTCTTTTGTCCTTGCATGTAAATTTTTCACAAAACAGTCTTTGTAAATGAGGAATGTGCATAGATGTTACTTCTTGTATATAAAGCAAAGGTAATCCATATATTCTCTAAACTTACAGAGATTAAACTTCTGAACATCAATATTTGATAAGTCTATAAAAATGTCACAATACTGACAGTATATACAGTATATATGAACACATAAATCTTATACATAATCCACAGTTACATGTACCCCTAAACAAACTTTGTGTTGACTTGACTCTTTCCACCCTTAAAAAAGACTATTACACCCATATTCCAATGTGGTTCACGAAATTTAATAAATGGCAACTTGTTTGTACAACTGAGGAATTGGGAAGTTCAGTTTCACATATGCCAAATGAAATTGTGATATTTATGACTATGACTTATGATTATGACTTCTTATGGATTGTAAGTTAAGATTCCACTAATATTGTATAATAATGGATATGTAGTTATTCCTGAGGTACCCAACATAGAAAGTTATCTTTTATAACAGAGTAAATGTTACAAGCTTCTGAAGTTTCTTTGAAGTACATTTCTAAAATTATCTGAAAGATAAAAAAAGGGATGTATTATGAAATCTAGTACATGTGAAACTTCTTTCAGGCTGTGGAACCCAAAATAAAAGAAATTATATACTTTACAGTAAGAATTTAAAATGGGATCAATCAGTTTCACTTTCCATCAATTGGATATTACATGGACATCTACAAAAAATTATTGTTGTTCTAAATGAAAACAGACATCAAACTACATTATTCAATGGGCCTTGCGTATTTCATTCAAAACTGTTTATTGGCAAACGGTCCTTTTACATTCTCTAATATCCCACAAAATTTGACAAATTGTAAACGTTAGATTGTGCCTGTTATACATTGTTTTTCTGTCTGTACTGGCTCAAAATACCTTAAAGAAAAAGTGTTCCTTTGGGAGCTTTGGCAATAATGCTTTAGAAATTGTGTTATTTCTTCTTAACCATGTTGCTATGTACCTTTCCATCCAATTATTCTAAAACCGTAGAAGCAGAATTGTGAATACTATCTTGAATTTAGACAGCTTATAGCTAGATAAGATTCAACATCATAGAGGCTTCATAACACTGTATGAAACAATTGGTTTATCTGTAGACTTTGGTCTATGTGCTACCTCTTGTTCGATTTACATTAGACCAATATTTTTTCAACATCTGCTTTTCACTAAGGCACTTTTATTTCCTATAAGACATATACCTTCGGGCTGATTTATCACATTTTTGGCTTTCCCTTTTCTTTAATTTTTCCTGCTTTTTGGTGCAGTGGTGGTTTTACATTTTTGTGCTTAAAGAGGACCTGTCACCCCCGAAAAATACCCCCACCAAATTAGCTGACAGCGGCCACAGCGGAGCTTATTCACAGCGCCGGTTGAATGTTCAGTCGGCGCTGTGAATAAGCCCCTCTGCGGCCGCTGTCAGCGTGCCGCATCACATAGAGCTGGAAGCGATTGCACAATGCATACCCTGCTGCCGGCGATTCTTACATGTCCCTGACTGACAGGGGCGTGGAGGGGGTGTGTCAGCCGACCCCCTCATGAATACGGCCAAATGCACACACATATTTTAATAAAAATTCAATAAATATACAGGATTAGGGGGAAATAATTTGGTGGGGGTATTCTTCGGGGCTGACAGGTCCTCTTTAGGACTTACTCCCTGCAAAGTTGGATGCACCTATGTTATGCTGTGTTGCGCTTAATTTAACACTAATATGCTTAATTTAACACTAATATGCAGATGTCTTTTAAAGTGGCATTCTCATCTTAGCATTCATATTCAATTTTATGAATCTTCCATATATATATATATATATATATATATATATATTGTATATTTGTATATTTGTATATCAAATGTCCGTGCATGACCCACAGCCGTCCTATGGCAATGAGCTTTGAAGCCAGATGGTCAGGCAGGCCTCAATAGCACATGGCTAGCCACGGCTGCCGGAATTCGGGTTGGTCGTATCCGAGGAAGCTATCTTGTTTCTAAGAGACAACATGGCTACATTATCTTCACACAGGAACATTTTTTTTAATTACATCCAATTGAAAAAATATTTACATATGGCAGATTAATTTCATTAAATGTGAATGGCCAGATAAATCACCCACCTGTTCAAGTGAGTCCAAAATGTGTCTAAAACACATACTTAATCTATTTGAGGCACCTCAATATTTGGAGCTAAATTGAGCTATAACTGACACCATTATTGTAGTAAATCTACCATTTTTGTGTACCATTATCAAACAGTCACATGTTCTATGATAAAAGACTGCATCAAAAATGAACCACCCTTTAATATGTCATCAAAATAGGTAAAATACAAATACAGTTTACACAAAATTAGAAGCTTTCAAGGAATTAATGTTCATGCTAAAATAATGATGCTATTAAATAGGGCTTTTAGTTATTTTAGACTGATTACCATTTTCTTGCTGATTTATCACCATAGGTGGAATGTTTTAATGGACTATTGTTATACAACACCCTCTGGTAATCCAAATGATGACATCAGATATGATCTCTTCCTCAGGTAAAACGGATATTATTATAAACAATATTATTATAAACAATTCAAGTATTTGCAGTATTCTGCAAAATGTGATTTACCTTAGTATTTGTTTCCTACTGATGGATGTATTGTTTACCTACGTCCATTCATACTTCTAAAGGGGTAACATGTACATGTTATCAGTCAGTCCTTACTGCAGCATATGTGTGTACACGGATATCACAAAATGCACTTAACCCTTTCACAACCTGTGACGTAATAACACGTCACTTGTCGTCCGTGGGTGAATGGAGAGTGCTCATGGGCATATTGCAGCAAAGACTTATTGTAATGAATGAAGAGGAGAATCCCAATATACTGCCATATTGTAGTATATGGTAGGATCGATCAGACAACCTAGGATTAAAGTACCCTAAGGCAGTGATGGCAAACCTTTTAGACACAAGTGCCTAAACTACAACCAAAACCCCATATTTTTCGCAAAGTGCCAATGCGACAAATTAAGCAGAAACTTATTATTACCTGCTCTTTCACAGGTTTAAATTGTAATGGCACCCGAGGAAACCATAACAGTAGAAAGAAGGAGAAGAAGTTTGGATTATCATTGTAGCTTCCTTCTGGGGTCCTGGGCTGCCTGGGACTGCAAGAGGCCTTGAGTCCTGAGTCTGGCAAATTATACCCTGGGGTGATGGCAAGGGTGCCCATAAAGAGGGCATAGGTTCACCATAGGTTCGCCACCACTGCTCTAGGGAGTTTGAAAAATAGTAAAAGTAAAAAAATTTATAATTAAAAAACCCTAAAAATTCAAATCACCCCCCTTTCCCTAGAACTGATATAAATAAACACATTAGGTATCGCCGTGTCTGAAAATGCCAGTTCTACCAAAATATAATAACATTTTTTCACTGCATTTAACCCCGTAACGGAAAATAGCGCTCAAAGTCGAAAATGGCACTTTTTTGCCATTTTGAGAAACATAAAAAAATCTATAAGAAGTGATCAAAAGGTCATACAGTCATTAATATAGTAGCATTGAAAACTCCATCAGAAGTCGCAAAAAATGACAACATGCACAACTCTGTACACTGAAGTATGAAAAATTTATTAGCGCCAGAAGATGGTAAAATAAAAAAATATTTCTACGAGTTTTTAATTTTTGTAAATGTATGAATACATTATAAAACCTATGCAAATTTGTCATCCTGGTGATCGCACCGACCCAAAAAAGTAGATACATCATTTGGGGTGGACAGTGAAAGCTGTAAAATCCAAGCCCATAAGAAAACGTCGCAAATGCATTTTTTCACCATTTTCACTGCATTTTAAATTTTTTCCCACTTCCCAGTACACGGCATGGAATAATAAATACCGTCACTATGAAGTGTAATTTGTTAAGCAAAAAACAAGCCATCACACAGCTCTGTACGTGTAAAAATAAAAAAGTTATAGATTTGTGGGGAGTGAAAAATGGACATGAAAAAACAAAAATGGGGGAGACCCTTAAAGGGTTAAAGCTATGACTGAGATAAGCTAGGTCCAAATTTCCACAACAATGTAATGGGTACTTACTACTGAAATTTTACTAAAGTAAAGAAAATGCTTAATCTTTCATACAGTAAATGTTTTATGCCTTCAATACCACGTGTCAATATTAACTGATTCACTATTAATCTTTCATTTGCAGCTGTGATAAAGATCCACAGACAACTATTTTTGAAAATGGGAAAAGTCAAATGGGAAGATTTTCCTTTGAAGTGTTCCGGTTTGTGAAACATAAAAATCAGAAAATGTCCACAGTTTTTTTGCACTGTGTAACCAAACTGTGCAGATCAGATGACTGCCCTTATTTAACACCTGTAAGTGCAGAAAAATGTAACCCTTCTCTGAAAACAAAAATGAAAAATCTTGTCAAAAGTTTTTAACTACATATGCATACACATTGGATCATTTGTTCTTTTTGGCATTGTGTAAATATTCTAAAAAATACAAATACTAAATTGGATATTCCCATTAAGCAAATAAATGTTATTGTTGTATGATGAAAAGTTATACAGGTTTTCAATGTGCTTTATGTAACAATTGTTAATAGTTTTCTAGATCGAAAGCTTATATGTTTACTTCTAGTGGATAGAAATCTGTCCATGGTCATGGGATGTCACACAGGTGCACGGCTTGTTAGTATCAGAGACAGTAATCAGAGCTGTGTATTATAACGAGCCGTGTACCTGTGTGACCATGGAAAGATTTTTATCCACTGTAAGTAAACATAGAAGCTTTCTATCAAATGACAGCAAGCAGAGATCTAGAAAACTGTGAAGAATTGATCCTGTAATTATATTATAAAATTTAATAACTCTTTATTATATAAAAAACTATATTTTTTGCCAAAATGGGAACAACCCTTTAAAGGGATTTTCCTTGGACAAAAATCCAAAGTGTACTTACCCTGCTCCAACTTCCTGCATCAAGTACTTCTGGTCTTCATAACCTGTGCCCAGCTGGGAGTCAGGGGTTGGGACCTGCCTAGGTTAATTGTGGTCTTTTTGGAAATGGATTGGCTGAAGTGGGTTCTATGAACCTCCACCACTTTTGGCCAGGTGCGGGTGTTAAACAACCAGAAGTGGGTGCATAGAAGGCTTTGTGTTTTTTGGCTCCTCCGCCCAACCCCAAAGTGGTTTTACAGCATTCCTGACACAGATATTTTCTTCTTCAATTGTGTAGTAAAACTGGTTCACATTCTTGAAAAACACTTTCTACATGATATTTAGGATGTAATGTATGAATAAGGCCTGTCCCTAAGAGGAAGTTTACCGGCCATAGTGAGCGGCATTTCAAAAGGGCTGTCTTAAATCCCTTTTACATAGTTTTGAACATTCCTAGAAGTATTCCTTCTCTTTTAAAAGTATTTATTTTTGCAATTTTTGAAATTTTATACAATTACAATAAACAAAACCAGAAAACAAGATTGTCTGCCACATATTTCCTTCCCCCCATTACAGGATTATTATACAACAGCCATGGTAACAATCAGGTTCTTGCTGTGTTACAGAACTACCTGAGGGATATTACACAATAGATAACAGCAGGATACTGCAGCCAGACATCTTGATACAACACAAACAACTATTGACACATAGACAATCAGTCACACACACACACACACACAAAATCCCTTTTACATAGTTTTGAACATTCCTAGAAGTATTCCTTCTCAATCATTGTCTACCCTTTTGCTGTATTTAAAGGGGCACTCTCTTTAGCTTTTCCCCAACTCAACTAACAGTCCTGTGAGGTAGGGTAGGACTTTTTGCCTGGAATGAATCACTGTTAAAGGCTGGAGGAGGGGTGTCACTTCAGCCACTTCTATCTTGGGATTTATAGCTACAGTGGAGATACAAGATGATGAAATTGGATTGCATTTTTTGTAGCTAACAATTATGTCTTCAACTACCTGTATCTCTGGTTCTATAGCACAAAGAACATTCCTATTATATTTTATATGATCCCAAAACTATGATTGTAGCTGGTATAGAACCCAAGATAGAGCTGTCTATAATGATACTTTCACTTTAACCTTTTAAGTTGTCTAGTCTCAGTCAAAAAGCACACTTTTCAGCTGATTTACTTATAACTTAGTCTTAACATAGTAGAGGGTATGCTGGAAAGAATATTTCATACTCTTCATGAGGGTGCTAATGGTTTACCGGTGTAAAGATGTTAAAAAAACTCCCTTTACAAGCAGCAATCGTTTATATGGTTCTTTGTGCAGTCTATTTTCAACATAACTCGTTGGTTGCTTGTTTACAATAATTGGCTTAGTTAAACTATAGCATACCGTATATAAAAAACCTTAAAGCAAATGCAATAACCCACTAATACTACGATAAACCAACAGAGCCATACCATTACCTATTGGGTAGCCAAAAGCAAAAACTTTACAACAATCTCTCCATAGAATGAAAGTATGAATAATACTAGAGATGAGCGAGCACTAAAATGCTCGGGTGCTCGTTATTCGAGACGAACTTTTCCCGATGCTCAAGTGCTCGTCTCGAATAACGAGCCCCATTGAAGTCAAGGGAGACTCGAGCATTTTTCAAAGGGACCATGGTTCGGGAATAAAATGTGTTATTTAATTGAAAAAGAATGTCTTCTGATAAGTTAGCAGATGTATGCAAACATCTGCAATCTATTCTTCACTGTTCCGCGCGTATATTATCTCCCGACAAGTTAGCAGATGTGAAGAACAGTGAAGAATAGAATAAAAACAGTGAACATAGGATCATTTAAGTGAAAAACACAGTGGAGAATAGATTGCAGATGTTCGGCACATCTGCTTACTTGTCGGGAGATACGCTGTCCCGGGATCCGCTCCTCTTCTTCCACTGAAGTCTCCCCGATGTCTCCCTGCTGCCCGATGTCTCCCTGCTGCCCGATGTCTCCCTGCTGCGCGCGATGTCTCCCTGCTGCGCGCGATGTCTTCCTGCTGCGCGCGATGTCTTCCTGCTGCACCCGATGTCTCCCTGCTGCGCCCGATGTGTCTCTGCTGCGCCCGATGTGTCTCTGCTGCGCCCGATGTGTCTCTGCTGCGCCTGATGTCTCCCTGCTGCGCCCGATGTCTCCCTGGTGCGCGATGTCTCCCTGCTGCCGTTCCGCGTGTATCTTCCGACAAGTAAGCAGATGTGCCGAACATCTGTACTCTATTCTTCACTGTGTTCTTCACTGTGTTTTTCACTTAAATGATCCTGTGTTCACTGTGTTCACTGTTTTTATTCTATTCTTCATTGTTCTTCACTGTGTTTGTTTAATTAAATGCTCGATCTCGAGCAGGGGAAATACTCGTCCGAGCAACAAGCCGTTTCGAGTACCTTAATACTCGAACGAGCATCAAGCTCGGACGAGTATACTCGCTCATCTCTAAATAATACACATCATTAATGCAAACATGGTGAAGTATTACTAGAAAATGCCATAAAATATTAATGGTCTAGAAATATATTATCCTTCTTTTATAATCCTATAGACATGCCACAACAGAGAAAGAAGAGATGCACATACAAAGACTACTCTTACCCCACCACAAAGTGTTTCTGGAAATGCTGTTGTGTCTGCTGGACCCATTATTACAAGAAGTGGTAATGTTATTTTCATTTACAAATATTAGAAATCTTTTTTTATTTCCTTATAAGTAAATATATAGCGCTTATTATGCCATTAATGCTTATTCAATACCATTTACTCATGATACATATCACATATTCCCAATTCATCTTTAAATGGATTGAAGTCAAAGTTGTCATCAAATCCAGTTCATCAGATTGCCATGTCTGTTCTGAAATTAGATTTCATTAGATTGAGATGGGTTGCAGTACAAAAGACTGCTTATTGACCAAAGGTGGGTGTTGGAGGAGTTGGTAAGTGACATGTAGTACCATAATATATTCTAGATTACTAAATTTGAATCTTAAACTCATACTTTATACTTATGGATGAATTCCACAGCCTTCAAAGAGCTGGTTGGGGTTTTTGTACAATAGGTACTCAAATAAGCCCTAATCGGCTGCTTTCTACAGTAGGTAGGCAACTTTCTACAATAGGTAAGCTTTTTTTTAAGTAAGTTTTTAATCCAGACTCCTGGTGTACAGGCTGCTCCTCTCACTACCAGGCCCCTGCCACATTTTTGACAACAGTGTGCTTCAACTTCGCCTCCATTCTGCGACTTATTTTGCTGAAGTGGCGACAAACACCTGCTGCAGCACAAACAAAGTTAGTGGATAGTGAAAGACTATGCCAGGTCACATAAAATGTGTAGGTGGAATGAATTTGCTCAAGGACCTTACGGTTAATATATTTTTTTTAGATAATGTTGGAGAGGAGTACTCACGTGGAATATAGGTCACCTCACTGGTCATTTAAAGCCAAGGATATAACTGATATAAAAATAAACAAATAAAATCATAATGTTCGGTATTGCCACTTCCCAAAAGTCCTGATCTATAGAAAATACCAAAAAAAGGTTCAAAACACCCCATTTTGCAACATAAAATACCTTTAACTAAAAGTGATCAAAAGATCATACAGCGAAGAAAACATCAATTTGTCGTGCAAAAGATTATACCTCACACAGCAACGTACACAGTAGTATGAAAAAGTAATTAGCATCAGAAGATGGTAAAATGAAGAAATTTTTAGTACAGCAGGCTTATCAAAACATATAGAAAACCTATATAAATTTGGTATCTTGGTGATCGTACAGACTAAAGGAATAAAGAAAACATGTCATTTGGAGAGCAAAGTGAAAGCTGTAAAAACCGAGCCCACAAGAAAATGGTGCAAATATCTTTTTTTACATATTTTACCAGATTTAAATTTGTTTTCCCACTTCCCAGTATACGGCATGGAATATGTAGTACTGTCACTAGAAAGAAGAATTTCTTACGAAGAAAACAAACCCTCACACAGCTCTGTACAACAAAAATAAAAAAGTTATAGATTTTTGAAGGTGGGGAATGAAAAAATCAAAACACAAAAACAAAAAAGGGCAAAGTTTTAATTTAGGGGTTAAATACACATGTATCCAGTATACAAACATTTGAAATATACTCATACAAATATATTACAACTAGTCCCACAAACCATATACTCATATAATTACAAATATATACATCTATTACACATAATTACTCACACATGCAGTACATACACCCATCACACAAACATGATTTATATCTACATATGTATATAGCATACATTACTGAACATACATACTGTACATACATTAGTGAACATTTACACCGTAATTACACATATTTCACATTTTCACACATTTGTACAAATCACATATGCTGTACTACATATACATACCTCACACACAAATACAGTTACACACCCCTTTAGATGACAATAGTTTGGATCCACAGCTTCCAGCTCCTGGATGCTGAGTTTCCAGCTCTGATTCCTTGACCCGACAGCTGCTTGGCTTGTTTCACATTACACAGCAGGGAGCCAGGGAACTGGAACCCTTCCTCCATTAGACCTCCATTGCTGCTTGGAATAGCATGGACCTACGGGCCCCAAGCAGGCAACTCTAGAGACTGGGGGGCCTCTGTGTTGTGCAGACGAAAGAGCTTCCTGCACAACAGTAAGGTGCGAGTGTCAGGTGCAGCACATGGAGGAGCCACAGGCCCTTCTCGACTTGTGGGCCCGATCACAGTCACACCCTCTGCGACCACGATTGTAATGCCCCTGCTTTCGAGCCATGCAATACACAAATATATAATTGTCTACAATCGACATCCCCACTATATTTGAAGATATTCAGAATTCTCTAGTTAAATGATCACTTTTTCATTTCACTTCCAAACTATATAATTAAATATGTGGCAGGTGTTATTTTCTGCTCTACCCAGATATCTGGTACTTGTTAAGAGTACAGGAAAGAGAACAATGAAAGTAATAAATGGTTGCTGTACTGTAATGACAAACACATATCTAACAATTAGCATACGCTATAATTCACTTTCCAGAATTATTTTTTTAAAAGATTTTTATTTTCCAACTATTCCAGTCACATGAAGTTCTCTTTATCTGATTGTAAAACAATGCTAGAACGCCCACAAAGCCGCAAGATTAGTAAACTGTCAATCAAACTAACTTTAAGATCTTAGTAACTTTAGTTATACTAAAGTTTCAATGTAAATTCCTGAAATCAGAGTCTGGCAAATATTGATTATTTGTTCCACAAAATATCAAATAAGCCCTTTAGCCAGAATCTATACTTGACTATAATGGCATTACATATTTACATACCTGAGGGGGGATTTATGAACGTTAGTCTTATGGTATACAAAACTTGAAATGGCACACGTCCAGGAATTGCGACTATTTCCCCCCCTTACGCCACCTCCATGCAAAGTGGGTGCGGAGGGGCATGAAGGGGGTCTGTCCCCAGCTCTGGAGTGGGTCAGCAGGGGTGCTCCTGCTAAATATATGGTAACATTTTGACATTTATGATTAAGGAAGAAGTAAATACAAAAAAAGTAAAAGTATATAGTTAAAATACAATAATGTGTGTATAATGTGTGTATGGGTCAAAAAAGTGTCCATGAAAAACCAGAGCAGTCTATATTTATTGTGGTCCTCAAATGATTATATAATTTAAGTTGCTAAAAAAAGAAAATTGGCATGTTTTGATAAATTATTTCATAAAAACTGAAATGTTGATGTTTACAAGGACAAGGACAAAGTTTGCAGGGCACTGGATGGATAGAAGCACTTTTTAGTAGCTGTTATATACATAGCTAAGGAGGAAAAGTAAATGTTTTACTTTATTTAGTTGTCTGGCTAAATGGACCTAAAAATTCTAGAAAGTACTATGTTGAAGCAAGTAGTTATATTAGTAGCCTAGCAGCAGTCCAGGCACACTGCAGGCTCAGTTCTCATAGAGCTAAATTTGCAGTAAACCTGGAAGTCTGCCTCACTATAGACATCGCTATCTGCTTGCTGAGGAATGGTAGAAATATTAAACATTGAACATGGATGATTTTTAATGTTTTCATTCTTCTACATAAAGGATGTGAGAAACTGGGATCTCCTCTCTAAGGTGATACATGATACCTGCTAGCCAGCAGACTACTCAGGGAAACTGAGTTATAGTTACAAAACTACCAACAAAGTTATAAAAGTACTGATACATGTAGGATACAAGTCACATTATGGCCTGGAATACTTTTATTCTTAAATACAGCTTATTTTAAAAAGGCACCTAAATTGTATGAACTGTTACGCACTTCATAAGGCTTTTACCAGTTTAAATATCAATTTCATTATTCAGCACAACACAGCACAATACAGTCACAGCACATGTGACAATTCTGCCATTCAGAATGAGAACAGGAATTTGAATGCCCAGTTTGATCACTAGTTATCATGATGCTTCCAGATTCATTTGGCTTGGAAAGTGAGGTTAATTTCCAGCACTGGCTGAAATAGTACAACACTAGACAATCATAATTTCACAAATAGCTTCAATGCATAATTAAAAACATAAACAGAACATCCACAGCAAGAAAGGGAAAGCATAACATAACGGACAGTGAAGAAAAAATGTTATTAGTGGACATAGTTTTGGGGATAATATGATTACATTCTAATATATATTCTAGTTTTGTTTGGAAGTTTAGTAACTTTCTTCCTCATAAGGAAGCCAATACATTCAAATTCATGAATCAAATTCATGTACAAAGTAAAGCAATCTCCAAAAAATACATAGTTTAGCAGGTGTAAGGTCACAGAAAACTACTTTTATTCTTCCTTACTGTTTCCTTTTCAGGAAGGACATTTCTATCCTTTCTGATACTTGAAGCAAAATATAAATTGCAACTTACCCTCCATTAAAACATAGAAAGAAATCAAAGCTGCCTACTTCTATGTAAAAGAAGTACTCACCAGCAGTAAATATACTGCAAATATACATAAAAACTTGGAATGAATGTACTGCACACAAAAATATTCACCAGCAATGAATAGCCTGCACACATAAATATTTAGCAGTAGTGAATAACTAAGCATAGATATAAAGCAGCAAGAAATATAATCCACATAATTACAACAATCAAAGGCATAATTTACTGTTTACATTAATCCCTTATTTCTGATGCCCTTTCGGTTTCCATTTTTTGTTTCCCTCCTTTAAAGATCAATAATTTTTTTTATTTTTCAATGTGTAACTAATTGAACTTCCTAGTGGAGGTTTTGAATATTCCATGCCATGCCAAATCCAGTGAAATTGATGAAAAAAGCATCTGCACCCATTTCTATGTTTTTATGGCTTTCATTGTCTGCACTAAAGTGGGGATTTGATACCTATCATGTTTATGATTTTTTAATCATATTTTTGTATCAATTCTAGAGAAAAGAGAGTACATTTGAACTTTTTTTTAAACTTTAAAATGATTTACCTGTAATTGGAGACTCCCTAAGATACTTTAACCCTAGGGGGTCTGATCATTCCTACCATATACTGCTATGCAATGTGGCACAAATGACAACATATAGAGAGTCCTTCAGACTGCATAGTGAGAATTAGGCTGCCTACAACCTCATCCATAACCTGGTTTTGGCAGAGGCATTTCCTTGGAGGGTCATATGAACTTGAAGTGTTCAAAATGCTGTACAGACCTCGAAACAGTAGCATTGAAAAAGTAATCAAAAGTCACAAAGAAAGACACTGAACACACCTGTACAGTACACCCACGTGTACACCTGTACATGCAGAAAACAAGCCCTCACACAGCTCTTTAAATGGAAAAATAATAAAGTTATGGATTTTTTAAGACCGGGAGTGAAAAATGAAAAGGGAAAAACAAATGGCCTGGTCATTAAGGAGTTAAAGTTATATCCTATGTGTGCATTATAACCCAAAAGGTTTATTCTGCAGTTAAAAGTGGACATGTTCTTTGGAGTTAGTGGAATTGGCCTGTTCAATTTCTTTGGTGGGCCAAAGAAATCATCTAATATTCCATTTTCACCTTTTATTGCTAGGTTTTAATTAAAGCTGACTCACATTTTTGTAGGAAGGAGACCGTTCTTGTTAAAGCGCATTCCTGACTGACTTTCTCCTTCAGCTACACACACTGTACCAATTCATGAACAGACATGACTCTCATAAAACAATGATTAATTGGCAGGTGATATTGGTTGGTTATCTAGCCAGCCAGGTTAATAAGTCCTATAAAGTGCTTGTTTAGCATACAAATTGCCTACAGCATTGAGATTTAAGTGTACAGGAGAGATGACAGCACATATTTTTATGTGCAAGTAATTCCACGTCTGTGTAGAACAAAAGAGGAATTGCAACGAATATGACAGGACTTGACATTAAAGTACGAAACTTTACACCTCGCTACTCTTAGGAAGAAGTGGCTTGGATAACATCCCTTAGAGCCATCAGTATTGTTCAATCAATACCACTATAAGCCACTAATCAATATGCAGCAAACAAGCACTTATGAAATGAAGTGCTCTTATCATTTCTCTAAAAGATGAATTCCTGACATACATCTCTTCTGAAGTGGAATTCATTCTATATCAAACCTACAATGAGTATACACGAAGCGCTTTTAATTAAAGTCTACTGTCCATGCATTTTAATGCTGTGATAGGTGTCTGCCCAGCTTTTTAAATGGGGTACTTGTTTTTGATTCAACTCTTTAAGTGGAAACATAATGCTGCCAACAATTGGTATATGTGCAGCACTGGCAAGGGGATGCAGAATCCTTTTCAATTTATGATGCTTCTCCAAGTCTAAATGATTCCACAAATACCACAAGCTTATTTGGATTGAGGTAATAGGATCCTTGTAATAGCTTGAAATGTTGTGCCAAAAGTCCGATTGATACAGATATTGAATTTGAGCATGAACCGAAAGAGGGACACAGTTTTTTATACATTTTTCATAAACAAAACCATTTTACTCATCAAAATTTTCAACTTTTAAGAAGATTTACCATAAAAAAGCAAACCAGATAAACCAGGGGCAGTGTGGCTGTAGTAATCATCTTATCTTTCTTATCCATGGTCTCCTTCCTTTTGAAATAAAATTTAAAAATTACTCTTATGAGCCAAGAGAATTCTGGGGGTGTTGCCAGAGCCCCTCAACGCCGAAGATGAACAGGCTGCTACAGTGCGCAAGGAGCACTTGACCCCTCCCCTGTGTGCTGAAATTTACTCTGCTGCAGTGAGATTAGATCAGAAAGAGGAAGTGAAGTGCTAATGAAGCAGAGGGGGAGACAGTGTAACAGACGGTGAATCAGCTGCATGGAGGGAATCTGGTACAACTTCCCAGTGCCCTTCAGGCTCATTATCATAATTATGAAAGTTGATTTGGAGAATAAATATTAGAAGATTACCACAGTCACGGTGCCCAAATCTATGAGTAGGTGTCCCTGGTTTATCATACTTTTTTTTGATGGCAGATTTCAATTAAAGCAAACATGTAACCAGGTATGTCATTTTTAGCTGACACCAGTGATGGTGAACCTATAGCATAGGTGCCAGCCCTTTTGATGGGCATCCAGACTATCACTCCAGCACAGAGTTCACCAGACAGGACTCAAAGACTCTTCCTGCAGTTCCTGGCAACTTAAGAGATGCTGCTCTCAGGGCTGTTTTAATGTGACATGTCCTTGGCTGTTTGCAAATGCAGGAAGAGTAAGAAAGTGTGGCCAAGCCGGGATTATCTTTGGAGGTCCTCTGGCTGGACCCATGATTCTTCCTGTACACAGAGAGACCAGTGATAAAAGCTACAATGATGGTCTAAATTTGCCCTCCTTCTTTAAACTGTATTGGTGGCCTTAGGGGGCCAATACAATTTAAAGTTGTTAAGTTACTTCTTAAATTGCATATAAATTGGTGGGTTTTGGTTGTAGTTTGGGGAATTGGTCTCTAAAACATTCGCTATCACTGACCTATGCTATGCTGATCCAGCACACTCATCTAGCTCCCTCCCCACTCATACACAGCAGCTGGGGGATAGTGCAGTGATTCATTACTTCTGCCTGTCGGGGACAACATAGTGATTACGTTCTCAGCTTATGCTGAGTGAGAGAGCAACATTGTCATAATTTTATAATTGTTTTTATAAACAGGTAGCTGATGTGTACCGCTGAAATGTTGACCATGTTGTTTAGAACTTTCTTTAAACCTTGTAGGCAGTGGTGTAGCTAGGAATGAGTGGGCCCCATATCAAACATTTTTCTGCCCCCACTGACCACAGCACATACTCCCATCCTTTGCCCGTTTTGCACATATATAAGGGTCCATATATGATGCCCGTATGTAAGCCCTGCCACACAGACAACACACCTTGTAGAGGGCAGAAGTTCTTGCATTATATATCAAAATATGATGCAAGGACTCCTCATTTACTGGCTGGAATGCAGCTTATACAGTTTATACGGTTTGGGCGCTGCAGTCCGGCTGTCAGATGAGAAGTACTTGCATCATATTTTGATATAATGCAAGGACTTCCATCCTCTGCAAGGTATGCAGTCTGTGGGGCCGGACTGACATACAGGCCTGTATCCACAGGCTAGTCTAGGGACTCTTTCACATCTGAAGGCAGTCCATGCTTATCCAGTTACTGCTTATCTTCCTTTGACTTCATAGGAGTCCATGCAATATGGCGCACAGGAGTCCTGAAATGCAGGGCCCCTGTGTGCAAAAAATAAAGGGGTAACTTGTGTTCATTGGTCTACTTTTGAAAGTACCAGTGAACACTAAAAACCCAATGCAGATTATTGAATGAAAGAAGCACTAGAGTAACACTATTTATATATACTTTTTTGTTAACCTGTTTTTTTTAATGTTTCAGATTTTGTGAATGCTGTATACTTTGCCTGATTTGGTGGACTACATCAGTGATGTGGATAATTTGTTTTAATAAAATGTTTGACAACGGTGTATCAGGGAGTTTCTATTTTCATAAAATATATTTCCTTAAAAAAATTGTGTGTTTTTTTAACTCAAAACTTACCTTAGTAATGGTTATGTCAAATAGATGGCTCACATTATAAGGCAGGAGCCTGATGTTAGCCAGTAGAAAAGGCTAACACTAACCCCCTTATCATTACCCCATTACCCAGTAATGTCAGGGGGCTGCTGCTGTATCTGGCTGGTAATGAAAATGGGGGCTTACGTCCTTTTTTTCTAACTTTTGTAACTAGCCAGATACAATACATTAGCAGCACCCTGACAGTACTGGGGTTTGAGTGACCATTGTTTTTGGGCTATCACAGTTAAATAATGACAGCCTGCAGCCGCTCCAGTATCTGATCATCTATAGATGGTCACATACTACATTGAAACTGGCTCTCCCCGGCACCCCTGGTGGCGGTGGGTCCATGGTAATGATAAGGGGGATAGTGTTAGCCTTTTTACTGGCCAACAGTAGGCCTTTTTAAGGAAATACACCTTATTACAATAAAAACTCCCTGACACACCATTGTTAAGCATTTTATTTAAAAAAATTATACAGATCATTGATGTAGTACACTGAATCAGGCGAAGTATAAATCAGTATACTAAGATCTGAAAAACACAAATAAAAGGCGTAAGATAAAAAACATACACACACACCTATATATACATATATACATACATACACACAAGTATACCCTATATATCTAAATTTATATCTAATTTATATTTATCTACCGTAATAATAACTGTGGAAAATTATTACTTGAGTGTAAGCCGCTACTCTTAAATAAAAAGCCCAGAAGTAACTTCCCTTCACTAATAAAATGCCCAGCAGTGGCCTCCCTTCACTAATAATATGCCCAGCAGGCCCCAGACCCTGATGGCTATCTGGGGGAATTTTTTTAAAGCACTAGAATTACAGGTGGTCCCACATATGGTGACTTTATACAACACAATACTAAGCGGTACCCCCCTGTACAGGGACATAAATGTAGCCCACATAAAGCTATTACCCAAGGAGGGTAGGGACACGGAAGACCCTAACTCCTACCGGCCAATCTCATTAATTAATGCCGATATGAAGATATTGTCAAAACTCTTCGCGGACTGTCTAGTGCTGATATTGCCCTCTCTCATACGGGGAAAACAGTTGGGAATTGCTCAAGGCAGGGCGACGGTCACGAAAATCACAAGGGTTTCAGTCTTGCTCGTAGGGATGGAGGGAAATACATCTGAAGGGGAGGTTCCTGCTTTTGTACCCTAGATGGCGAAAAAGCATTCGATAATGTACGATGGGGGCACACTGCGTCCTCTTTGAGTATCATAGAGTATGGGAAACGGTCGTCGTAGGATAAAAATAAATAAATAGTTAAACATGTTAGGTATCCCTGCATCCAAAAATGTCCAATCTATCAAAATATAATAATGGTTATTCTCAGCTTTGAACCCCATAACAGACAATGTTAAAAACACCACTTTTTTGCCATTGTGCAACATATACAAATTTTATAAAAAGTGATCAAAAGGTTGAACAGTCCCTTAAATGGTAGCAAAGAAAATGGTAGGTTATCCCACAAAAAATGACGCCTCATAAAGCTCTGTACACCAAAGTAAGAAAAAATTATTGTGTGTATTAGAACACAAGAAAGCCTGTATAAATTTTGTATTCCTGCCATCATATCAAAGAATGTAATCTAAAGAATAAAAAAATATTAGGTGTTTTGTTAGATTCAAACAGCTTACTTGGGACACCCCCTCATTTGTAAAATTAGAATGATCGATTACCTATGTGGGATGGTCAGGGATTTGAGAATTGTACACTTTTCCAATAGATCACCTGGTTTGTAACTTAGGAAAATAGTGATGATTGGATCATTGTAGGCTTTATTTTCCCTAACTAGTCATACGTTATCGAAGTTTAAAGGCTTAAAGTACTGTGAAAAAGCTGCTTTAAATTTGTTGGATAAATTCAAGTATACTTTCTCCCTCTGTTCCAGCACCACTGTTGCTTGTTTTTATGCTTAGCGCCTAATGTAATCAGTTTGCCTCCTATGAATGTTTTGTGAGCTTCCCAGTTAATAATTGGGTTTGTGTTATCTGCTTAATTAACATTAAGAAAGGAGACTAATTCCCACTTAATCTCCTTAAAAATGGAAGGACTCATTGAGCTGCAATTGAAAAAAGGATTTCCTAACTCCTTAAGCTTCATGACCATGCAGTGGTTGGTTCTTTGGAATTTAATACACCCTGTACTAAAGAAGGGGACTGATTTTGATTTGATCAATATGCGTGTGCAAGTTATGTGGCAAGTTGAAAAGGTATAGTCTTGTGTAGACGGGTTCCATTACTTACATCACTTGTGAGAACCAGCCTGGGGTGGGAAAACCATGTGTCTCATAGCAGCAGGGGACTTATCATGTAAACTATTTAGGATGACATTGAAGTCTTCTGCTTTTATCACTCATCTCTGTTAGAGGGAAAAGAGTTTGCACCACATTTAGTACACAGATCATGGCCACGATTTACTACTATAGCACCCGGCCACAGATAATGGCAAAAAATAAAAATGGTAAAAGGTTGGCCCAATAAATGGATCGCCTGTTGATGAGTTGCCACTGACTTATTGCTTTCACAAAAGTAACATTGACTAGAAGAAAAAAGGTAAGGTGGATACCAAGAGATCCTGAAGTAAGTCAGGTATATAAAGAGAGTAAGTGGTGTATAGGGTCACATCCTTGGCATCAAAAATATAAACCATACGTGGATATTACTGAATAAATTACCTAATTCCCTTTTTTTGAATAAAGAATAATTCCAATATTTGAAAAAGCAATTATGCTTACTGGTGCCCATGCATTTTCTCGCATTTGACTGAGAAGGATTTTCTGCATATTTTCCTTTTATTACCACTTGTGAAAAAAGAACTTTTTACAATGAAACAAAGAGTGAAAAAAATAAAGGAGTCTGAATACTTTCAGTACCCACGGTATTTCTTAATATAGTATTTTTAGTCAACTATTTCAGTCATGAAAATACCTTTTCATGACCTTTGTAAATAGACATACTGTATGTATAGAAAACTAAAATTAGTGGGAACAGGCACTAACAAAAAGAACCTATGTAAACAGTTTTACAGTAATTTTGCATGTTCTTCCAATAGTACATCGATAGTCAAACCAAAAGTCAATTAAGTTCTGGAATGTTATTTGCAAGGTATACTTGTTGTTCCATTTGTTCTTACAGAAAACAAATGGATCTCTTCTTAGGTTTTTCTCGTCAGCTGTTGAAAGCAGATTAATCATTATTACATTTCATTTGTGAAAAGGGCATGTGTTTAGTACAAAGCATTGCTCCCTAAAGCCACAAAGCACTGACCTTTTGGTGATTTTACAGACTTATTGTACATGCTGTAAGAGAAGATGTTTTGATGCAAAATCTTCAATACCTTCATAATTTTCAAAGGGTATTAAATTATAACACTAAAGAAGTGAGGGCAGTAGCAAAGCAAGACAGGCACCTGGCCTGTTGAGGTCTGTAAAGTAAGATGAGAAGCCTCCTGCAACTGATCTATTTTTTGCTCTTAGAATGAAGCTTTTATGACTGTTTCCTAAAGAACCTTTATTGTCTCTTTTGCAGCGCGGTTGCATTATTTTTGTGAGCAAATACGTTTTGCTTTACTGGAAACTGTATTTTAAAAAATGAATGTGAAAAGAAGAGCAAATCTCCTTTTTTATATTTTTGCATCTCTGCTACAAGAGTGAAGAGAATGCACATAGATGCACAGTCAAGTTAAACACCCTAAAATTTTCCATCATCAAGGCTAGTTAATGCAAGAAAATAATATGCCAACTGTATTAATTATGTAATTTACATTATTATTAAAGCGTTGACTGTACAATAGGCCAATAATACAATAAGTAATTGTAGTGTCAATTTGCAGATTTACCACTTTGCAAGAGCACACAACTATCCTTTGTAGTATTTGGGAGCCAATTCTGCAGAACCACAGAAGAGCCACTATACAGCAGATTGAGACATCTGCTTCTGGCTACATGTGTAGTAAACAGCGGATAATTTGGGTGTCATAATGCCACCCCCCCCTGCAATCAATGGCCTATCCTGATCATAAATAAAAAAAATGGGTGGGAAATAACAAGTATTTGCTGTATGTAGATTTCAGTTTTTACTTTTGCTTTAGGCGTTTGAGTATTTTTGAGTATTTTTTGAAAACACATATAAAATAAATTGTACATCAATGTGGTGCAAATTATTCTCGATAATACTTAAAAAAATGTTTTATTTGTATATTATATTTATTTTTTTGTTTCATGAAATTATGTAAGTACTGACTTTTTGTTTTATATCTTGTTATAGATGAAACACCTACAAATAACTCACAACTTGGTAAGCTCATTTTTCCCCCTTAATTGTTGCATTTAAATTACATATTTTGTAGACTAATTCATTAATGCTAATTCATTCATTAGTTCAACAAGTAGGTCTAATAGGTTCAGGATCATTGCAATTTTTCTTCTTATACAGAATGTGCGTTAACAAAAATGATGCCCATAAAACTTGAGAGGAATAGAAAGAGAATAGAATCTTAAAGGGTCACTGTCACCAGGTTTTACCATGAACTAAAATATGTTGTATATACTTCCCCTTTTTATAATTATCTCAACTGTGCATCTATAAAAAACTCACCAAAGTCATATACAAATGAGCTGAAAAGTGCTGATCAGAGCCTGAGATGAGTCACTGTTAGAGGCTGAAGGGTGATCATCACTTCAGATGCCTCTTTCTTGGATCTCTGGTATGGTTTTGTAAGATTAAAAATACCAATCTAACCTTTCAAATCACATCAAATTTGTGGTTCATTTGAGTCTTTGAGTCTTTTTGGGCCTTTTGCACAACATGATCGAGGCAACAAGGCCTTGGTCAGCCCCAAAGAAACACAGGTTAAATATGAACGCTGACCTGGGGAACATTTTAATTCCAATGTGTGAGTACTGCGTTGGATGTGCATTGGGTGTGCAGAATGCATCATTCTCAATACTTTGGCCCCATAGTTGGGAATGTGAGATGCAGATGACTGTACATCTCACAGTCCTGTAGATCACAGAGCCACATATCTAATGCAATTTGAAAGATAAGATTCGTATCTTTAATATTGCTGCATCTAGATAAAATAGAGATAAAAGTCTTCAACCTCTAAAAGTGACCATTTGCATATGACTTTGGAGGTGATTTATTTTATAGGTAAACTGAGAAGATGTAAAAGAAAATCCAAATTCTAGAAGGCCTGAGGTTGCTGGTAGCTTAGTCATGTAAAAACTGGTGAGTAGGGATGAGTGGACTCACTTAAGTTTGGGTCCAGGCAAATGTAAAAATTCTGTTCAGCCTGGACCGGCACCGCAACCACAGTAACACCTATGATTGCTGGTGTTAATTGATTAAATGTATCTGGCAAAGTCGCAGGGTTCAGTTAAATCAATGCGGTGTATGCATGCCTGTACTAATGTGAATCGCACTACACTCTGCCATTATGGGGAGGATTGGTGCTCCCCATGATGTCATTGGAAAGTGCTGATTTTTTCCCAGTAGTATAATTTTATTTTATTTCATTCCTGTCTATTTTTATTTTTTAGAAAATAATTTAAAAATGATGGCAAAGGAATGCAATCTAAAAAATAACAAATCATCTTAATCAATATTTTGTATTTCTGTGTTCTATTTGAACAGAGTATATGTATATGTAATGTGTTGACTAAGTCAGGTACCTAGATACATTCATTGATTACAGTAATCTCTTTTTTCTTGCAGCTCAGCCCCATAATACACAATTTCAGATGAACTCAATCACCAGTGCACTTATCTCAGGAGTTGTAATTCTCGGTGTCACTAGCATCTGCTTCTTTATAATCTCCCTTGCACTTTTAAACAGAAATAAGAAAAACAGTTTGGTTTTATGTGGAATCAGAAACCCAGCTTTCAATTAATGAAAACTTGCACTCTTTTTGATTTTTTATTTTAACCTCATTGTTCTGTTTATGTACAGTATGTGAATGATGCCGCCCTAATATTTTTATTTTAGCATGTGCACTATAATATATTGATGAACACAATGGATGAAATTCAGATTTAACGCTCAGTTTATGTACCATTTATTGTGTGATAGCACCGGTCAAAGTATTTTATATTTGATAGGTTGCGATACTATATGTAGTTATTAATTCACTATGATGATATATTTGTATCATAGTTTCATCTTATTGAGTTAGATTTGTACCATATGATATCACTTTCTTATTGTCAAGAGAATTTTTTTCAGGAAGTATTTTTTTTTACATTTAATATCAACATTTGACCACTGTAGTTTTAAGATCTTAAGGTCTTACATAGGCTAATTGACAAAGATCAATAGTTAGAATAATTATAATGGGGTAAATGTGTAATAGATCTAGTGCAAAAGATAAATGGAGGGTTTTGCCAAAACAAGTAATCAGATAGCTGTCTCCATTTTCCAAACTAGGAATTATAATGTATGTAACCTGATTGAACACCATTATACCGTTGTTATGTTCTCCACCAGTTAAGCCACTATGTGCATCTATAAAAAAACTCACCAAAGTCATATATAAATGAGCTGAAAAGTGCTGATCAGAGCCTGAGATGAGTCACTGTTAGAGGCCATGCTCAGTATAATTTTGGTATTTCTAGCTCTCATAATATATTCCCATTTATTTTTTACATATATTATATTATACCCATAGAACAAAGCATTAATACAAGGCTCTATTTCTGTTGCATTGATTCTATATAGAATCCTATATATAGTGAAGACATAAATATATAGATACATTTATAGCAGATTTTTTGACTCTTCACATGATGGAACAGATTTCTTTTTCTACACCAAATTTCACAGAGCCTGGTGTTAACAGTAATTGCCCAAAAATACAAGTTAGGCTCAGTACATACCTGTGCCAGGGGTTTCCATTCCACTCTCCATTTTAGGAGAGTATAACAGAAACTAACAACAGTAGGGAGTGGAAAGCCTCTGATCACCTTCCATTCCCCATTGACTTCCATGTACGGAAGGTTGTCTTTTGTCAAAGTCCCAATACAACAGCGACAAGTGTGAACTGGGTTTTATTGTGCAAAGGATGTACAAATAGCTTTATCTATGTTGGTCTATAATTAATATTGCTACATAACTAAGAAAATAATGATGTTTGTGAAGATTTTCTATTATAACTTTTATTTAATTAAGTGGCTTTTCTGTATTAATAGCAAAATATACTATTTCAACTTCAGAATTCACATAACAATGCCTATTAAATGAATGTGTTCATTGAGTTTGATTTTATTAAGTAAACCAAGAAGTTACCATTTATTTTATTTATTCATTCCTTTATGTCTGAGTACACGTTTATGCTATTTTCCACTGGTATCTTTAGAAATATGAAGTAAACTTTCATTTAATTAATTTCTGGTTGTTGTGCTTTCTGCTTGGTCTGCCTTTTTTCTATATACCCTTGTGAACATGATAAGGCTAAAGATCACATTTGACTTTCTTCCTTTTTTGATGTATGATCCCACGTACTATATTTTGATTGAATTGATTTTAGAAGGCCCAAACTCTTTATTTACAAAAAGCTAAACATTACTTCAGAAAGTCATTTAACAGATCTGATAAAGAGTCTAGCTGTCAGAACTACCTATTTAATCTAAAACTTGACTAAGGTTAAGACGGATACAATCTTGAGTAATCTCTTTATAGGATTATATGCAACATTCAGTGAATGCTGTGTGACCCTTTTCACC
Organism: Engystomops pustulosus; assembly: GCA_019512145.1. Lineage (NCBI taxonomy): Eukaryota > Metazoa > Chordata > Amphibia > Anura > Leptodactylidae > Engystomops > Engystomops pustulosus. Next base: position 101,754,947 of record CM033642.1, read on the forward strand.
TTTCCAATCACCAAAAATTTACAAACTTTACAGAATGGATATGACCTGATAAGAATTTGCTGTCTAGTTATTAGGCATTTGCCTCTGACGGTAAAAGTTGTTCCTGAGCTTGCCATAGTCAACTAGCCCAGACAAAGTTAGAAGTTTAGCACATTTTTATTCCTGCTCACAAGTATAAGGTGATACGTTTGTACAGGCGGTCCCCAACTTAAGGACACCTGACTTACAGACGACCCCTAGTTATAGACAGACTACTCTGTACACTCTGATCTCTGGTGAAGTTCTCAGGATGAAGTTATATTAAAAATTCTTGTTGCCATAACAGTAAAAAATGTGGAAAATCCAATTGTCACTAGGACACAAAAATGTTGTCTGGAGTTACATTTATAAAATATACCAGTTCCAATTTACATACAAATTCAAATTAAAAATAAACCTAAAGAACCTGTTTTGTACATAACCTGGGGACTGCCTGTATTTTATCTGCATATATTACATTAGTACACTGAGTATAGCAAGGTATTAGAGAAGCAATTAAAGATCTCTACATCAAATCCCCTAGTGAGACTAATTAAAAAAAACTATGCTTGTAAAATAAAACATCCAAAAACAGAACCACTAAATTGAAAATAAGGTGTCACATAACCCACATGAACAATGTAAAAAAATGTCACAAACGTAAGCACAAGCACAATTATATAAACTGTAGAATTTTTTTCCACACCTAGTAGAAAACTTTCATCTCACTGATAGGGAGCCTTAATATGACCTACCTAATACTGCAAAACCTATTTACATATTCAGTATTCTACTTTTAATCAGTCAATATACGAGTGGATTTGCTGTCACACACTGAGGGCTCTAAAAGCTATAAATACAAGAACTTTCATATATTTTCAAAAGACTTCATTCTTTGAATCTTGCATAATAATATGAAATGATGACAAATCTAAAAAAAAGATTTTTTTCTCTGATCACTTTCAAATAGCACTAAATACAACAACTTATGCCTGCTGGCGAGCATTGAAAATCTAGATGAAAGCATTGGAGTAGACCAAATAGCTAACAACAAAGAAAAAGGGATATACAGTATATCCCAAAGGACATAAAAAATAATTGGATCAAGAACATTTTAACAAATAAATGCTTTTTGTGTTGATCATCTTTCTTCTTTCGGTGTCCAGTTTTAGTTAGCTGGGAGGTCTTTCACTTTCTCTGCTGTTATATGAATTGTATTAAAAATTATAATAAATTAAATTAAATTATGATAATAAAATAGATAAGCCATAACTTGACTACAGAAGCTGTAAACTTTTTTTTTCTGTTTTGAGTAAGATCAAAACTGATCAAGAACATTTACAATGATTGCTCCAAAGAGCATTTTGGTGATGGAAATCTCTTTTTAAAATCTAAATTTCCTAAAAGTTCTTAGTAATATATCTAAAAAATGAGTAGAAACAACACTTTATGTAAGTGCGAAAATGTATCTTTAAGTGCAGTCGACATTGTGTCATAATGATAAATAAAAAGCAAAAGAGGTATGTATAGGTAAATAGTAATTTTCTTTTTATTTTACAGAAATGTTTAAAATGGAAATCTCAGTATTTTTCAATAACCCCCAAAGTAATGGAGATTAGTTACTTTAAGAGGCAGGAGGGAATCCGCACTTTAGCATCTCTTCTTTTACCAACCTTACCAACATGTGATGTATCCGTCTGTATCTGTCACCCATGGAGAGGCCTCATGTGCTGAGCCCTCTCCATAAAGGTGGGCATTTGCTGTATATTGCAGCAAACACCCACCGGTACCCCCAAGGTTGATGCTGGCACCCATGATTTATGCTGGCAGCCAGAGGCATTTATATTCCGGCGGCACATGGGTACCACCATATTAAATTTGATCGCCGCCCCCTGTTAAACCATTGAGGAGGTTTTTTTAACAGCCTCGAGTCACACAAATACCTGTTGTCTGATTTTAACTCATGTATTACAATGTGCGATTTACACATTGCAATAGATGATGTGTAAAATCCCTGAAGTATGTCAGTATATTGTAGGATCAATCAAGACAACCTTGGTTTAAATTCCACTAGGAGATCTGAAAAATAGTAAAAAAAAAAATACAAAAAAAGTAAAATAAATTATTTAAAAAAACTCAAAAATTCTAATCACTCCTCTTTATCTAGAACTGACATGAATATAAATAAAAAGTAAAAATCATAAACATGTTAGGTATTGCCATGTAACCCTGCAACATAAAATAGTTCCCAAAAAAATGATGAAAAGACAGTACAGTCCTTAAAATGGTAGCAATGAAAACATATTCAAAACTCACAAAAAATGATACCACCCACAGTAGGTTTTAATTTTAGTAAATGTATGAAAACATTATAAAACCTAATTAAAATTTGGTATCCCTGTGATCTTACCAACCCAAAGAATAAAGGTGAAATGCCATTGGGGTGCACAGTGAAAGCCTTAAAAGCCTAAGCCACAAGAAAACGACGCAAATGCATTTTTCAGTGCATTTGGAATTTTTTTCCGCTTCCCAGTACAATCCATGGAATATATACTTTACATGGAAAAATAAAAAAGTTATGGATTTTTAGGTAGGGAGTGAAAAATGTTAATTCAAAAATGAAAAAAGGCCTGATCGTTAAATCACTTTAGGATTATGGTTCTGTGTGCTATAGAACTGGAGATACATGCAGTTAAATACATAGTCAAAAATTGGATCTTTATCTGCAGCTCACATTCCCAACTATGGCCTCTTTACTTAAAGTTTTCATCAAAGTGAAGCCCTATGGTTCAGATATTTCTTTTACATCATCAGCTGCTGTTCCTGTCCATAAATTGACTGCAGATGAAGGGTCTTGCGACCTCTAACTTTCCATGACAATTCAGGGCCATATAACAGTATTCATGAGTACAATTTTAGGGTACTGGTTGGGAGATTGGTCAAGGACAATTAGAGATCATATGACCCTCCATCTCCTGCCATTTTATGGACAGGATTGACAACTGAGGCAAACAACATTTCTGAACCAGGGGATTTACTTTACAGTTCAAGTGGTGCAGAACTTTAATAGATGTATACTAGTAAGTTTCTTTAAATCCTTCCCCACATACATTACAGAAAAATTAAGTAACATGGCCAACCCATTTAACTGTAATACATTTGTAGGTGTCTTATTCTCTGTACCCCAGCTGTCCATTGTTTCTAGGGGGCTGTAGCACAGGGGTGAGTTTTGAGGTCATAGCGATAGTAAATAAACTGAAGTTAATTGAAAAAGCAATCAGTGGTGGTGCTAGGGCTTTATTTTAAGGATAGGCCATTAAAAAGGCCATTAAAAAGTTTTTTAAAACCCTTTAAACTAACTGATATTATGTCTATGATTGGCTTGCCTTATCCAGTTATTTAATGCCCATTCATCAATTTCTACTTTTACAGCTAATTAATGTATTTTTTGCACAATAATATGCACTTTTTAGCAAGATTTTTCCTGCGTCTTATAGAGTGAAGGTCAGGAGGATCCAGCACTGCCAAACCCTCCTGACAGCTGTAATGCAGATCGGATGATGCCCTGATATAGAGCTGCACCCATCTCCCGGAGAGGAGAGCCTCCGCACTCCTCTCCCGAGTGTCGTATAGGACCTGCCGTGATGTCAGAATCATGTGACTGATCGCAAGATTCTTACATTACCACATACTGCCGAGAATGAGGACATGCTGTGCTGGGACAGGGTAATAGGAAGGGTTCTGTGCGTGTCTTCATGTGTATATTAGAGCTGTGTGTGGTTTCATGTGTATATTAGAGCTTTGTGTGTCTTCATGTGTATAGTAGAGCTGTGTGTGTAACTCTATGATTGAAGCAGAGCTGTGTGTGTAACTGTATAGATGAAGCAGAGCTGTATATGTGAACTGTATGGATGAAGCAGAGCTGTGTGTGTTAACTGTATGGATGAAGCAGAGCTCTGTGTGTGAACTGTAAGGATGAAGCAGAGCTGTGTGTGAAACTGTATGGCTGAAGCAGAGCTGTGTGTGTATCTGTATGGATGAAGCAGAGCTGTGGGTGCAAATGTATGGATGTAGAAGAGCTGTGTGTACGACCAACAGGGATATTTTAATTGGTGTAAAATATATTTTTCCTTTTTTGGAAGCCTAAATATGGGGTGTGCGTCCTATAGTAAGAAGCATCTTATAGTTCCAAAAATACGGTAAGTAAACAAGACAAGATTCATCCAAGATAGATTTTAAAAATTTAAAACCTTTTGTACAAAAAATACATATTGCCATTCCCTCTGTGAACTGGAAAATATGTGAGGTGAATTATGTGTAATGCTCTACCAAACTTTTGGCTTCATTGTAAGCTTTGGCCAAATTATAACCCCATTAAATAACCCCATAATCATATCTATAATTCAAGCCCCTAGACAATTGCTCCTAATAGCATGGTTAGAACAAGAACTTTTTTTTAATTTAATGCCTAATTATTAAAAAAAATACTTATAAAACAACGTTGTTCTGACCTTTAGAAAAAAAAACATGTTCTGTATTAAATTAACAAAACTTTGTTTGGGTCTCATAAACCTTAATACTCTGTACCTGAACTGGTTAAGCATAACATTAAGGTGCCTCTGAATGTTTAATGAAACATAATCTGTAAAAAAGAACTTTGTTATGATTTACGTAGTTTATTTATGTGTAATTCTTTTCTTAAATGCCCTATTATAAGCCCTGAAATGATATCTCTTGCATCCTACTCATTGTTGATAATAATGGAGTGAATCTCCTTGTGTAAACTCTTCTCTTCTCTCAGGTTACAAGGTCAGGAAGTATATGTGTACTTTGTCATTATTCTATCAATTCATAAATTTGAAGTCATTGTCACAATTATGTTACATTTATACAATTGCTTCATTCTCATATTTCCTTTTTCTTAACTGAATAACTTGAAATAACAATGTGGATTATAAGTCTAGTACGTATTAGTTGTCAAGTATGATGCATGCAGGTCCCCAATGTAGATCTATATAAAGTCCGCACCTTACAATACATAGCACATATATTATGAGCTGAGTACAAAAATAAACCTATTACTGAAGATAAAGCAGGAAAGCTCTACAATAGGCATGGTAAGTAACCAACGGCATCATACAAATGGTAATTTATGTCTCTTCTGTACTGGTTCTGTCACGTATAAATGTTCTATTTTATGCACATGATGTACTAGAAAAGAAAAATGTATTTGCTTGCAGTAAATAGATCTTTCTTCCAATCTTTCTTGCTAAAATCAGGAAAAGGTTAAAAATGCAAACATTTTAGAAAACTATCATCTTTATTTGTTTGTAAGTGCTTTCATAGTTATACATTTTAAAGATAAAGGATCAATGTTAAATGCTGAGAATTGGTAGAAATGTTTCAGATGTATCATTTTACTTTGTTGGAGTTTTTGCTCCTAAATTACACCTGAGATTAATACTAGTGGCACAACAAACTATTTTGTGTTTTTCTCATATATCCTATCTCTCCAGATGTTTGCAGTGCCTAAGGCTGATCTATTAACTGTGACTTTTGATTTAGGCACTATTTTTTCTGCAAAAACACCTAAAATACAGTACAGGTTCAAAATCATGCTTGGCAAATGAATAAATTCATCATAGCTGCTAAACAGACACAAAATACAGCCTAAACTATGCCTAAAATGTGATAAATCTGCCCCATAGTGAGATGGTCCAGTCCATATGCTTCCCATCTTCTTCACCTTTTCTCAATATTCAATGGATGTTTTTTGTACTTTCTGTATGAAGAAAAAATGAAGACCTTCAACAATCGATTTGTAGTCTGATCCTGCAGTTTCGTTCCACCTGTCCCTTAAAAGAAGCCCACGATGAGGAATTTAATATCAGAAATAATAATCTGATTGTAGATTACTCCTGCCAGCATCTTCCCTATGCTGTAATTTAATAATCTTGGAACCTAACCTTGTTAACAACTTTTTTATAGCAATATGTAAATTAACTGCAGAGGTTATTGGGATGTCTACTAGCCTTAGCTCCCAGTGCCCGGCCAGACTAGTACACGCCCCAGTAGTCTCTGCAATTAATTTACATATTACTAAAACAAAGTTTTTAACATATTAGGTTAGGTTCCAGGATTATTAAATTACAGATTAGGGCATAGGCAGTAGGAATTTACATAGATTACATATGGTAGGTTTCCTTTAAGTTGCTGCAGTTACCAATAAGCAATTTGAACATGTGAACAAGATAAGATGGCTGAGAGTGAGATTTATAAGCCAAGACTACACAGAATTTGTTTGTATTTTGTAGCCATGGAGACACATATGTTTGCATTGGAGCTGTAGTTCAGGACTAACTGCAAAGAAGCTTCATTTTTAATTTAGATGCAAGGGAAAATGAAAGACATATACAGGCGGTCCCCTACTTATGAACACCCGACTTACAGATGACCCCTATTTACAAACAGACCTCTGGATGTTGGTTATTTACAGTACTTTAGCACCAGGCTACAATGATCAGTTGTAACAGTTATCAGAGGTGTCTGCAATTAAGCTTTATTGTTAATCCTGATTCTTATGAAAATCCAATATTTTTAAAATCCAATTGGCTGGGGTTAGAATGATAAAATATACAGTTCTGACTTACATACAAATTCAATTTAAAAAATCTTTTTAAAAAAACAAACCCATTTTTTAATAGCTCGCTAATTTTTTTGATTTATCTAGTTACTTTGCCTTGGATTTTACTATAGTACATTTTATAATGTGTACATACCCCTATAATAATGGTGTATTTTAAGAAGAGAATTAAGAGTGAATAATTTTAAGCGAATACGTGTTGGAATTCGATATAATGTAATAAAATGAGATCATTTAAGAAGAAAATTAGCAAAACTGGCTTCAAACATGATAATGACCTATCTGGGATCATTTCTTGTAAAATGTGATTGCAAGATCTGTGGGATTTAATGCCAGATGTCTACACAGAGAATCTATGCCATGATGAATCATCTAATAACATTAGTAACACAATATGAGCTTCGATTGTACTTCGGAGAGCCATATTACACATTTTTGCATTTACAGAATGAACTATCTTCTTTTCCAGCTGTAATGCTTAAAATGTACATATCACTGTTCATTTAGTGCTTCTTTTACCTTGTGTATTAAGTTCTGCTTGGGTATTTATAACAATACACTGGTTAGTATTGCACATACTCTTCTGATACCCACTATGTTTTATTGAAGGTAAAAGTTAGTTTGTTCAGAAAAAGAAAATAACAAAAATATATAATTGTCTTAGAAAAGATTTGACTCATAGTACACACACGGAGACCATTAGGTATAATTGTTTCTGCATTTGGAAGCACATAGCTGGATACATTTCTATTATGCTCATGTCTCTGGGAAGCATTAGGACATACTGGGAGAATATAACAAACTTTAGGATACACACAATTTTTCTTTTTCTTAAAATGTGACTATTTTCTACATGTATATTTTTGCATGCCAACTTCTTGTTTCCAAAGATTAGACATTGCTTCATGTTAAACATATAGTAATTGTAAAGGTAACCCTCAAACATAAAATGCCCACTTACTGTTACATAGGAACATTAAATGCACATTTTTGGACACCCTAAAGCACTGCATTTGCATTAAACACATCAGGCAAAAACACATTGTTATTATTGATGATAAAAGCATAGATGAGTTTTGATTCACATTTTTTTTCGTTGAGTTTGCAATGCTTCATGCAAACACATAGTGAGCCCTGCATAAGGCCGTGTTCACAAGATGCAACTGAACTGGGTTTATGAAACACATTTCAAGTACATCCAAAAATAATTCCTCCTCAAACTCAGATGTGTTTAATAAGTAGTAACAAGTTTTTTTCTTTAACATGGCAAAAGATCTCACTACTTACCTAACACAAGCGTTTAGGTTTAAACATATCTGCGTGCAGTGAGAATTATCCCAGATGTGCTTGAAATGCGTTTCAACACAAATCAGTTACAACTTTTGAACATCACCTTAAGGTCCAACATAAAGCATGACCTCTTATTAAAGGCTATTTGTGCCTCCCCTACCTCCCACTTATATTATGATCCCCCTCATATTGTGACCTCCCTCATTTCCTCCACATCTTGTGGTCCCTCTTTCATCTCCCACTCTTATTGTGGCACCTTTCATCCCCTATTCATATTTTGGCCCCTCATATCCTCCTCATTTTCTGGGGAGTTGTGGGGAGTTCTCTGGAACATCAATGATTTTTACTCTATCTTTGTCTGGAGGATGCAGATAGCGTTGGATGGAGTCAATAAGGAACAACCATGGCGTGCTGAATCAGAAAAGAAGGGTACAGAGTCAGCAACCATGGGGTCTGAATCAGCAGAGAAAGGGGCAGCATGTAGCAACAACCGCAGTCATGAGATGTCACACAGGTGCACGGTTCTAATGAGCCTTGAATTTGTGGACCAGTTTTTTCCACAGGAGATAAACAATGAATGTTACTGTAGAATGACAGCAAGCAGAGCTCTAGAAAATAATCGAATTGATTCAAAAAGTATGTTGGAAAATTGGAAAATTTTTCACGATAAAAACTATTTCAATTATTTGCTGAAAGTGGACATCCCCTTTAAAAGCAATGCATGAATTGCAGGGGATTCTCTGAAAGAAATATGCAAATATGTTTTTCTGGATGAGATAAGGAAAGCTTTGCCTCAGTGCTACCTTAACAGGCAATTTCCTTTACATCCCTGCATGACTTAAAAGTAGCGTAGTAACATGATAATATGGGAAAATTGCGAAACTAGTTTATTGTTTACAAAAAACTGTAGGCAGGGCTGTTTTGATGTTTTTGGATCTTATCGTCACAATGTAGGGAACTAGTTTGGCTAGGTGAGAGGCAGTCATCGTAGGTCAAAGTGGTAGCTAAACTCCTTTATAAAGATTTTGCCTTTGCACCACTGATATATAGGTAGCTGCCTTACATTGTAGCACAGAGGCAAATTTTACGTATTTGTATATGAACTGTTTTAAGTTACAGAGAACAAGCATAAGTTTATACAGAACAGCAGGATATATCTTCTTGACTGTTCAATCCTTATTTTGCAAAATCCAATAGGTTCATTCTCCAGATTCCATCTGTGCCAACCGGCCAAAATGTGTAGTCTTCAAGTATTTCTCAGCTTCCAGAGAGGATGAAGGCCTATTAAGGGAGGAATTTAGTAAACAGTTTAAATTTTGAATATGTTGCAACCAAAAAAAACAGTGACTTACTGTGTTCACAATAATCATTTGAGACAGGATTTTAGACACTTTTCCAAAAAACATGACAAAAGGGTATTTACAAAGAGGGTGGTGGTTTTGCAGGAAAAAGTCTGTGGTAAAGTCTGGGGTAAAGCACAACTGGATGGTCTTATACTTAGGGTGCTAGTTTTATCAACCGCAACAAACAGAAATAGTGGATAAATCTAGGGCATAATAGGCTTATAAAAGTAATGTTCAACATTTTCCTTGCAAATGCACTTTTGATACATGTCCCCAATGTGTTCTGTCCCCTACCTGGGTTTTTTTTTGATGTTGGTATTGTTACATATAGAAACCAATACGGTCCCAAACACTTCAGCTCCATATTACAATCACTTCACCAAAGTGGTTGTTGAAAGACGGGAGTTAGTCAACATCACAAAACTTGACGCCAAGTGGTTAATTAGTGGGGGATACTTCTTGGCCGTTTCATTTGAGGGGGGGCTTACGGGCATTTCATTAGTGAGGGGACACTGCTGGGCCTTTCATTAGTGAAGGAAGTAAGCTGGGTATAGTGAGGGATGGATTTTGGGCATTTCATTAATGTTTGAGGTTGCTGGGAATTTATTTCATGGTGGAGGCTGCATGGCATTCTATTTGTAAGGGGGGCTGTGACCTATTCGTTTCCTATCCTAGTCTGAATAAGTTTACAGGGTCAGCTTATACTGAACCATGCTTTTCATTAATAAGGTCAGTTCACATGATATTTTCATTAGTAAATGGTTTCACAGATCAGTTCTCATAATAAGTAAAGTTTGGAATTTTTGATATACACCCAAGATGATACCTTGTTAGGGTTTAGTATACAATGAATTGGCGTACAGATACATATTAGATGATAGTACCCAATCAAGCAGATTTTAAACAGTTACTCTTTCTCACTATATGGGAATTTCCCCAAAAATCTACATTTTGATTTCAGATTGCTTGCTTCCATTGCACTTAGTGGACTGGAGCTTAGTTCACTGCCCAGATAGTAAATACAGACAATGTCTGGCCGAACCAAGTACACAGTAGACTCAATTTCAGCAAAATATCTTATGATACTCGATATATACGCCTATTTTCGCCACAAACATTTGTGCTCAACAACCCCTAACGGTTATACCGATCAACGAAAACATAAAGACAAAACTCACCTTTCTGACGTCACCCGTAGGTCTCTCTGTGGAGACAGTCTGAGACAGAAAGAGGACCTACAGGGGACGGGTGGACAAGATTAGTCAGTGTTATTTTTTTATACATGGGGGGGCAGTGCTGTATGCTACAGGGGCTGGGCAGGCATGTATGCACAGGGCTGGGCCGGCTGTATGCTCCAGGGCTGGACAGGCGTAAGCTACGGGGGCTGGGCAGGCTGTATGCTACAGGGGCTGGGCAGGATGTGTATGCTACAGGGGCTGGGCAGGCTGTAGGCTACAGGGGCTGGCAGGCTTTGGCTACAGGGGCTGGGCAGTGCTGTTAGGCTACGGGGCTGGGCAGGCGTATGCTACAGGGGGTGGCAGGCTGTATGCTACAGGGGACTGGGCAGGCTGTATGCTACAGGGGCTTCAGACTATATACTGGGAGTCTGTAACAATGAATTTCCACCCTCGGATTATACTCAAAGTCAATAGGTTTCCCAGTTTTTTGTGTTGAAATAAGGATCTCGGCTTATACTACGGGTCGGATTATACTCGAGTATATACGGTAAGTCCTAATCTCTGGTTTGGCACAACAAGAAACTTAACAAATGACTAGAATTGTAGATTTGTTACTAAATAGTAAGTAACACTTCAGTGAAAAAAACAGCCCAAGACTTACAGTAATTGTTTAGATTCAGGTGGCAGTAGAATGCATTTTCTTTAAATATATAGTTACAAAAATGAGTTGTAGAACAATGCAAATATTTTCTTGACACAATTTATTTCTGTTGTGTCTTTATCATAGCGCTCACATAAAATGATTATTTTCTCATTTAAGGATTTCTCATTAACAAGAGGATCAAAGCAAAGCTTTGCTTATACATTGCTATTCTTTTTTATTCATGGACATCAATGCATCACCATTAATGACTGCGGTGACACACTCAGAACACCAGGTACTTTAAAATCAATTAAAGTTGCTTAAAAAACTATGAAAATTATAGGGAAACTATGAAAATTATGAAAACTATAATAACTAGCTATGTAAATTAAATGTTATGCTTAGATGTAGACTAAGGGGAGAGCAAAACTATTCTAGTTGTCCATGGCAACCAATTAGAGCACAGCTTTCATTTTCCCACAGCTGTAAAAAAATTGAAAGCTGGGCTCTAATTGGTTGCCATGGGAAATTCAGCATTCAGCATTATGCATAAAGAAATCTTTGAATGCTATATTGTAAAGACCAATAGTCATGGGGTTGGTGAAGAGTCATACTAGGATCCCTCCATCATCTCCATTATCACAAGTCTGAATAGCAGTTGCAGAAGGTAGGTTATGACAATGTACATACTAAGATCATAGTAATATTGTTTAGTGGCCAGGGTGTATTATAAATTATTGAAAATGGATCTGAAACTATTAGGCAATGGCCCATTTTTAAATCTTCTCATTTTTATCCTGTATATAAAACCAACTGTCGATGTATGATGAATTAATCTGTAAGTAAAATATTTCATTATTTTGACATGATAATGTGAAGATCAATTTAAATGCACAGTGAAATGTGTTTTAGATGTTTCTGTCCTCTTACATAATTCATAACGTAGATATATTTGTTACATCTAGGGTTAGGGTTACATCTCAATAATAGGGTTAAGTTTTCACTTTTAGGTGAACTTTTAGGTGAAACAGCTGTATGTAACATTAGTGTATAGTGAGGCAAATTATGAAAACTTTTAATATTATTATTTAAACAATATATACAAATCTGTAGAAATCCAGCATTGTATGACATTTTAGCTTCCCATGGTTCTCTCCTTTTAAGTCATTGTCATGATAGAGAAAGGGGTGCAGGCCCTAGATGCACCCATAATTGTCACCTACCAAACAATCCTCGCTAACCATATTAGGGCATATTTACATTGCCGTTGCACACGGCAGCACACAGCAGCAATGGGAAGAGAAGAAGGAGGTGACCGCTGCTCACCCCCTGCCCCTCTCCATAGCGCTGTATGCCGAGAAAAGGTGGGATATGTCCTATCTTTTTACGGGGTACGGAGCAGTACGGTGCCGCAAGTGTGCTGCATTGTACCGCTCCCGTAGGGCGTCGTGCGCCCATTGCCGTCTATGGTGGACGTATATCGACCATATATACATCTTCTGTATATACAATCATCATATGGTAGTATAAATATAGAAAAAACTCTCGACAGTCAGCCAAATTCGCGGAAAAAAACTTTGAGACTTTTATTTGGTCAAAATGCATACAGCCAGGCTCAGTTATGCTACATGGGGCTGGGACAGGCTGTATGCTACAGGTTGGCTGGGCAGGCTGTATGCTACAGGGGCTGGGCAGGCTGTAGTGCTACAGGGGCTGGGCAGGCTGTAGGCTTACAGGGGATGTGGGCAGGCTGTAGGCTACAGGGGCTGGGCAGGCTGATGATACAGGGGATGGGAAGGCTGTATGCTACAGGGGCATGGGCAGGCTGTATGCTACAGGGGCTTCAGACTATATACTGGGAGTCTGTAACAATGAATTTCCACCCTCGGATTACATATAAAGTCAATAGGTTTCCCAGTTTTTTGTGTTGAAATAAGGATCTCGGTTATACTCAGGGTCGGATTATACTCGAGTATATACGGTAAGTCCTAATCTTTGGTTTGGCACAACAAGTAAACTTAACAAATGACTAGAATTGTAGATTTGTACTAAATAGTAAGTAACACTCAGTGAAAAAAAAAGCCCAAGACTTACAGTAATTGTTTAGTTCAGGGTGGCAGCTAGAGCATTTCTTTTTTAAATATATAGTTACAAAAATGAGTTGGAGACAATGCAAATTTTCTTGACACAATTTATTTCGTTGTGTCTTTATCATAGCGCTCACATAAAAGATTATTTCTCATTAAGGATTTCTATAACAAGAGGATCAAAGCAGAAGCTTTGGCTTATACATTGCTATTCTTTTTTTATTCATGACTCAATGCATCACCATTATGAAGCGTTTGGTGACACACTCAGAACACCAGGTACTTTAAAATCAATTAAAGTTGCTTAAAAAACTATGAAAATTATAGGGAAACTATGAAAATTATGAAAACTATAATAACTAGCTATGTAAATTAAATGTTATGCTTAGATGTAGACTAAGGGGAGAGCAAAACTATTCTAGTTGTCCATGGCAACCAATTAGAGCACAGCTTTCATTTTCCCACAGCTGCTGTAAAAAAATTGAAAGCTGGGCTCTTATTGGTTGGCATGGGAAATTCAGCATTCAGCATTATGCATAAAGAAATCTTTGATGCTATGGTAAAAGACCAATGTCATGGGGTGTGTGTGAAGAGTACATACTAGGACCTCATCATCTCCATTTCACAAGTCTGAATAGCCGTTGCAGAAGGTAGTTATGACAATGTACATACTAGATCATAGTAATATTGTTTAGTGGCAGGGTGTATTATAAATTATTGAAAATGGATCTGAAACTATTATGCAATGGCCCATTTTTAAATATTCTTCCATTTTGTAATCCTGTATATAAAACCAACTGCATCGTTATGATGAATTAATCTGTAAGTAAAATATTTCATTATTTTGACATGATAATGTCAGATCAATTTAAAGCACAGTGAAATGTGTTTAGATGGTACTGCCTCTTACATAATCATAACTTAGATATAATTTTTACATCTAGGGTTAGGGTTACATCTCAATAATAGGGTTAAGTTTTCATTTAGGTGAACTTTAGGTGAAACAGCACTGTGTATAACATAGTGTTAGTGAGGCAAATATGAAAACTTTTAATATTATTATTTAAACATAAATACAAATCTGTAAAATCCAGCATTGTATGACATTTAGCATCCCATGGTTCTCCTCCTTTAAGTCATTGTCATGATGAGAAAGGGAGAAGGGCGGTGAGGCCCTAGATGCACCCCCCATAATTGTCACCTACCAAACAATCCTCGCCTAACCATATTAGGGCATATTTACAGTGCCGTTGCACACGGCAGCACACAAGCAATGGGAAAGAGAAGAATGGGTGACGACCTGCCTCACCCCTGCCCCTCTCCATAGCGCGTATGCCGAGAAAGGTGGGTGGGTATATCCTACTTTATACGGGGGTACGAGAGAGCAGTACGGTGCCGCAAGTGTGCTGCATTGTACCGCTCCCGTAGGGCGTCGTGCGCCCATTGCCGTCTATGGTGGACGTATATCGACCATATATACATCTTCTGTATATACAATCATCATATGGTAGTATAAATATAGAAAAAACTCTCGACAGTCAGCCAAATTCGCGAAAAAAACTTTGAGACTTTTATTTGGAAAATGCAGACATCCAAGCATTATTTTCATATTCCCTCTCTCAATCCAACGCGTTTCAAACGGATTCGTAGACATGGAATCGTACAATCTAAACGGTCATCGGAATGTATCAGATACACCATGACTAAGAACGGTTAATCCGTTTGAAATGCATCAGATACACCATGACTAAGAACGGTTAATCCGTTTGAAACGCGTTGGATTGAGAGAGGGAATATTGAAAAATAATGCTGTGGATGTCTGCATTTTGACCAAAATAAAAGTCTCAAAGTTTTTTTCCGGAATTTGGCTGGACTGTCGAGAGTTTTTTCTGTAAGCAATTGTAACCTCAGCAAACGAGGTGAGCCCATGCCATTTCCGAAGTACACAGAGGTTGGTGGTGAGCTGGAAAAAGTTTTTCTTTTTACTGAAGTATGAATATAGCCCTAGTTAGGGACTTCTGATCGACCATACCAACAATGTCAGTACAGAGGAAAGATGATAAGACACAGAAATGTAAACACCAGATTACAAACAAGAAACCAAAGTCAGACCTAAATGGGTCAAATGCAAGTTGTAGGCAAAGCACAGAATCAAATAGAGAATGGTCAAATAGTGTAGCAAAGGTCAGAAATGCATCATAGCAAAATAAATAGCAGAAAGAGGATAAAGGTGTCAGGAGACTAGTAAAACCAGCAAGATATAATGAAACTGAGCAGATATATAAAGGAGTTCCTGGACACCACACCCCAGTAGCTTACTGGATCAGCAGTCCATCATTGAAGTCACAGGTCACAGGTGATAGATACCTGAGCTCTAAAATAACAGCATCTAGTTTTCTCAGGCAAAAGACTGTACATGGCAGTTTTCAATCAAGGTCTGACTAGTAAACACCCCAACTGAGAAAAAACAATAAACCATCTAAAAGGTTGCATGGTTAGAAGATCGCATGTGTGTATATATATATATATATATACAGAAAAATACCCATACTAAAAATATAATGCACAATATGCTGCTATAACTACTAAAGATGCCATTTTACTGGATAATTATATTTTTCACTTTTCAAAACACGTATCTTTTTCTTACAGATTATAATGACATCTCGGTGACATGTGGGCCACAGGAAATCCAGCTCTACATTTACTTGTGTCCGGTTTACTATGCTGGATATAATGAAACACAACTTTATATGAATGAAATTTTTAGCAATCCGAGCTGTCAGGGTACAATTGATTTATCTGGCACTGTACCAATGTTGAAATTTGTTTTTTCAATCAATGACACTTTAACTTGTGGAAGTTCCTTCCAGGTAAGCTTCTGAAGTACTGCATTTTCTTCCAGGACAACATTGTTGGGCAGATTTATCAAGCTGTCTGAAAGTCAGAATATTCCTAGTTGCCCATGGCAACCAATTACAACTCAGCTATTTTACCAGTGCTCATGAATATTTTAAAGGGGAGCTGTGATTGGTTGCCATGGGCAACTAGGAATATTCTGACTTTCAGGCAGCTTGATAAATCTGCCCCTATATGTGCTTCTTCATTTAACTTCCAACTTCAATGCATGCATTTATGTATTTAAGTAATAAATACCTATTATGGCTGGTTTACAAAACTACAATTGCACTAACAATTACAAATACCCTGGTTGTCAAATAAATATGTTTATTATAGCTCCTGCACAAATAGCTCTACAACATGCACGCAGATACCATTTTGCTACATGAATGCAGGGACATCTCTGCTTCATTCCTCATAGTCAGCTCTGCTACATCATCAGAGGAAAAGTAGGTGAATCCAGCAACCAGGCAAAAAATATATTAAATCATAAGTGTAAAACATAATATACATTTACCTATTCTTTTTCAGCCACCTCTATAGCATTTTTGGATTTATGTTTGACAGGTGTTCCAGAAAATCGCAAAGTAGAATGTAACCTTTATAGAAAGCCCACTGCAGGCAACACTTTGTTACATGCCACTAGCTGTCACCCACCACATGTAGTCAGAAATTTACCTAAAGGAGAATTTATTAGGGCTAAAAGAATCTGTACACAAGAAAAACAATATTTAGAAACCTATAGTAATATTACTCAACGTCTATACGAAAGAGGATACAATAAAACCCTTATTTCACGTACAAAAGATACCCTAAGAAACAAATCCAGGTCTCAGTTACTTTATACTAATTGTTCCACCAACACTAAAACAGATAGAAAAAAATAAAAGTACTGACCAGGTAACTTTTTCCACTGATTACACTTGCATGCACACACAATTATTAGCTCTCAACCACCTAGAAATCCCCTACATATCCCCAATCCCTTAGTTTACCCCCATCCCCGCATACACATATACAAAGAGTAAGTTCTCAAACTTTTATAATGAATAACTCCCCCTACCCCATCAGCCCTTTATCCACCCTGTAATACATTCCCCAAGCATAATCTGCTTTTTCCTTCACTTGTAGCTCCACAGTTATTCACTGTAAATTGTAAATTAAGCCCCCTGCTCCGGATGTCACCCGATAATGTCACATGACCTGATGAGGTCACTCTAGATCCTGTTTTTTCAAAGTCTCACATGGAGAGAGAGCAGTGCAGAGATCATTTGAAATGCTTTGTTAGCGTTTTACCCGATCTTAACAAATGACTAGAATTGTAGATTTGTTATGTGTATGTCACTTTGTCACAGTTTGAAACAGTTGATCGTAGCAAATGTGAACCATGCACTAGCCTAAAGACCATAAAAGAATATGTGGAATTGCTGTTAATGCCTGTTATATGTGTACATATAGACCATAAACTCACTAGGTTTTGCAGAGTTAAAAATGCACTGTAGGTACTTGTACTGATATTGTAAAGCACATTGGAGGAAACTACATTAAAAGTAGTACCAATTGGCATAGAAGCCATTGAGGAAGGCAGAGACGAGTATAAAGTGCTTTTGAGGATGTGTATTATACATTAGAGGTCTGTTAAGCACATCTGCATAGACATTGTTGAGCAGTGTGAATTTTAAATGTTCGTTAGAGGGGAGTTGGAGACTACCATGCACATTACCATGCACATTAAGTCAATTCTGGTCTTGGACAACCTTCCTTTAATGTCTATGATTGTCTTTAAAGACCAAGGAGAGGCGTATGAATCTGGAGATGAGCAGTGTATTATATATCGGAGGTATGTGTTAACCACATGATATAGACATTGCTGTAGTTCTGTTTTGGTTTTAGAGGGATGCAGGACCCATCATGCTTCTGTCACTCAGCCAGACAGCTTACCATTGTGGTGGCTTACAAAAGGCAGTAAGCTTGCTATCACCAGTGATTGTCTCTGATCCTCTTATTCCAGTGACAGTGTCTGACACTCTCATTCCAGTGACTGTCCCTTTTTCTATGGGGAGATTTATCAGATGTGCCTGAGAGCAGAACTGCTATAGTTGCCCATGGCAACCAATCAGAGGTCAAATTTCGTTTTCCAACAGCTTTTTATAAAATTACAACTGATCTCTGATTGGTTTCAATGGGTAACTGGGACAGACATTTCTGATAAATCTCCCCCTATCTCTGAATCTCTATCCCTCTTAACTCACACATAAGTAGTATTTTACTCATTGCCTATAGTAACCAATCAAAGCTCAGAGCTCATATTCATGACCTGTGGCAGAACAGCAGCCAATTACAGCTCAGCTTCCAACTGCGACAGCAACAGCAGACAATGGCTCCTGAATGTGATGGTTAATAAGGGGTTTTCAGCTAAAAACCTATTCTATGACGCTCCAAGAGTCACAGAGAGTGGCTGTGCAAAATTTGGTGACTGCAAACGCGACTGTGCAGATTCCTTTAGCAGACATACATACATACACAGGCAGATTCCTTTAGCAGACATACATACATACACGCAGATTCCTTTAGCAGACATACATATACACACACACACACATGGACTCAGCTTTATATATTAGAAATCCACATACAGATCTGAACAGTTCTATAAGCATGACACCTTTTTACATCCTCTTTGCCAGGTTGTGCTTCTTACATTCATTCTTTCTGTTTTGGCACAATAGATGCAATCTGCTGATACACCTTTTCCCTATTCATCAGACATACTTATTCATAAACAGAATAAAAATTCATAGAAATATAATATAGCATATGCTTTCTATGGCAGATTTTTTTTTACAAATGTGTCCTTTCAGCATGTGTTTGGCAATTTTCTGTTTGGATCCTGTTAATTTTTTGAGTCCTGAACACCTAAGAATAAACTCACTTGGGATCTACAAAACCTTTATTTTTTGCTAATTATACAGTATTGACACTGCAAGCAGAAATGAATGTGTTATATTTACTACTGTACAAGTATTTGTTGATGCCATTTATCTTTTTTTATTTTCACAGATAACTTCCGCACCAGGTGATGGCATTTTCAGTAGCTTTTCTTCAATTCAAACTGCTAATATCAGTGGCATTATAAAGTCAAAAGATCCAACTGTGGGTGTCATTACCCGAAGCCCTGAACTTAAGTACTTATATTCCTGCAGTTATCCACTGGAATACCTCATAAACAACACACGGCTGGATGTGTAAGTGGAAACAAAAAGAGTCCCTAATGTGCAATGATATTTACTTGGTTTCTAAAAATATTTTATTGAATTACTTTCAATGAAAGAAATCCGCTGTAGAAAAACTGTATGACTGCATATGAGTATGCACTCCTTGCAATATATAAACTTATACACCATCTTATGTATTAACATAGTTACATAAAGAATATTCTCCAAAAGTCATTACACGTATATACTCGAGTATAGAGCCGACAAGTATAAGCCGGAGCGGCCCCTAATTTTACCACAAAAACGCTGGTAAAACCTATATATTTTTTACTCGAGTATAAGCCGAAGTTTGGGTTTCGCACACTTTTTGGGTGAAAAACTAGGCTTATAGCGAGTATATAAGGGTAAATTGAATCATTGAACTTCAGTTAGTTTTGTGGATTGTTTTGTTTTGGTTATATTTTCTGTGGGAGAAAGTTTAAAACCTTGAATGTCTATAATAGCCGACCAGAGCAGACAACTACAAATGAGTTTTCACAGTAAGAATTAGGTGGTAACTGGACTGAATGAAGTATCTGAAAACCCAGCAGCTATTGGCACAAGTTTACTTACTGGGTTTCCAGCGCGATCCCCTATCGGTACAGTCCGACGAGGATGAAGTTCGGCGTGATTCGATTCGAAGAGTGGGAGCCCTGAGTCCTTGACCGTCGGCTTCCCCGACCGAGAGGTCTGCCGGAGGTTCACTCTTCTTTTCCACGACTGGTTGTAAGTGAGTTGTCTAGCGACACAATTCAATGTCAAATCTGCGCGTTGTCTGAATCCGTCAGGCCACGCCCCCGATTCTGTTCGTGGAAGCCGGCGTTGATGGCAAAAACTCGCTCACGTGCGCCAAAAACAGGGGGCAATCGCGCACAAAACGGAAGAAAACGTCTGGAAACACGATGCAAAATGTGCTCCGCGGACCTTTAATAAATGAGCCCCAATGTGTAGCGGTGTCCTGCCCTGCCTCTGCTCTCCGGCACCTGTTGTTGATATTTACTTGGTTTCTAAAAATATTTTATTGAATTACTTTCAATGAAAGAATCAGCTGTAGAAAACTGTATGACTGCATATGAGTATGTCACTCCTTGCAATATATAACTTATTACACATCTTGTACTTAACATAGTTATATAAAGAATATTCTCACAAAAGTCATTACCGTATATACTCGAGTATAAGCCGACCCAAGTATAAGCCGAGGCCCCTAATTTTACCACAAAAACCTGGTAAAACCTATATATTTTTTACTCGAGTATAAGCCGAGTTTGGGGTTTCAGCACACTGTTTTGGTGCTGAAAAACTAGCTTATACGAGTATATAAGGGGTAAATATGAATAATTGAACTTCAGTTCGTTTTGGATGTTTTGTTTTGTTATATTTTCTTTGGAGAAAGTTTAACACCTTGAATGTCTATAATAGCCGACCAGTACAACTACAAAAGTAGTTTTCACCCAGTAAGAATTAGGTAACTTGACATGATGAAGTATCTGAAAACCAGCAGCTATTGGCACAAGTTTACTTACCTGGTCCAGTCGCGATCCCCTATTCGGACAGTCCGACGAGGATGAAGTTCGGCGTGATTCATGAAGATTGGGCGCCTGAGTTCCTGCATCCGTCGCTTCCCCGCCGAGGTCTGCCGGAGTTCACCTTCTTTTTCCCGATGGTTGTAAGTGCGTGTCTAGCGACACAATTCTAAATGTCAAATCTTGCGCGTTGTCTGAATCCGTCAGGCCACGCCCCCGATTTCTGTTGCGTGCAAGCCGGCGTTGATGTGCCAAAATCCGCTCACGTGCGCCAAAAAACAGGGCAATTCGGCACAAAACGGAAAACGTCTGGAAACACGATGAAAATGTGCTCCGCGGACCTTTAATAAATGAGCCCCATTGTTGTAGCGGTGTCACTGGACATGCATATGCTATAAGGCAAAATGTATGTGGAATTGGATCATCACATCTGTAGAAGTTTTTTGGGACAGCTATTAAAGCTCTGACACTTTTAATATTTTTGGAAGGTTTTTTAAGTAAAATGTTGCAAAATATACTATTATTGGCATTTTTGTGAGGTCATGGAATGGCTTAGTGTCAAGTCATCAGTGCACACTCTATGTTACTATGTCGGCAACTATGCTAGTAGAAGGATAAGATCATGAATATCATATATAGTAGAGGCAGACATCAGAGAAGTATTATATTGCTGAGAAAGAAAGGAGATATTTCATAGAAAAAACTCATCCTTTGCGATCATATAAATAGCTTGAAAAGCAAGAATATTTATAAGTGCAGTTAAATATGCTCTCCAAGCAAAGAATGGATAGAGGATATATACGGATGCTCTGTACTTACACAAAATGTTATGACAAATAAGACTGGTTTGCTGTATTATCTAAATATGTAATGGGAATCTACCCATGGTGGGTAAGTCTCCTTAACACAGGATCTATTTTTACTAATTCTTTTTTTTTTTTATTTTAGTTTTTGAAGAAAATGTATGCTACAATTATACAAATAAGCCTCAGGGCTCCTGGCAACATCACAGAGGTCCATTCTGGCTATGTTTTCCTGCTATTATTCACACTCAATTTGGCTTTCAGCCTACAGAAAGTGGAATTGAAGGTTGAAAAATAAGAAATAACTGAGCCAGTCTGACTTCTGTGAATTGGCAGGAGCTCCTGAGGCTCATTGGTCAGTTTTCATGGTTTTAGAAACACTGAACTCAGTTTGTAGATTTATTTGAATAGACAACAAGAGCTTATAGCAATGGAGGAGTACATACAGTATTTCATTCACAGATATCAGAAGAGTAAGCCAGGTGATAGTGTAAGATTACAAACCAATTGAATAAACATGGTATTAGATATATCAAACTACATTGCCAATGAGATATGGTACAACGAGGACAGGATCCCATGTGTGTTGCCCACTCAACCATGGGATATCTTTTCATGAAGCTGTAAATGTCAGCTTCAAAAACTTTTGATCCTATGGCCAGTGATGGCGACCTTTGCACTTCTATTCATTTTAAAATAGCTCGAAGGTGGCACGTACTGGGCTGCCTCTGATTGGAGGTGAAGGATTGAGTCCTAAATGGTGACCTGGGTGATGGCCTGGGTGCCCACAGAGAGGCTCCGAGTGCCACTCTGGAACCGTGCCGTAGGTTCGCCACCACTGCTATAGGCTCTAACATTGTAGATCTTATAGTGACCAATGTAGATAAACAATATCAGATAATTGAATGTAGAAATGTTGATATCTTAGATGGTACTGTACAACACATATGCTATCAAGCTTGTCTTTTGAGATTGCAAACTGGTTTTATAAAGTTGAGCACTCAAGTAATTTATAGACAGTTCCATTTACATTACCTGCATCCTGCACGCAGCAGGAGTCCCAAAGGAGGGGCAACTGTAGCCTGTGTCTTTCATGTATTCTTCCCTACTCCAAACCTCCACCTATCTCCCCTGGATGCTCAATGCACATGACAGAAAGTAGGAGAGGGAGCTGGATGAGTGTGGAGAAGAGACCGTCAGAGGCACATGCAGGCTGCAGCTGCCCCTTCACTGGAGGAGGGGGGTGCCCAGGTAATGGAATTAAAATTATTTAAACTACTGAAAAGTTAAAATGCTGACAAGGCATTTTTTAAATCAGCATAGCGTAGCTTTAGATCTATCACCACTAAAAATCACATTCCTGGTGCACTTTAAAGAAAATATTTTCTCAAAAGATTTCATCGTGATGACTTTTTTGTATCTCAATTAAATTCTTTATGAATTTTGTATTGTTTTGTAGTAATTACATATGCTCTATAGGGGCGGGAAAATATATAGCTATCAATACCAATAATGGAAGCTTCATCAGCACTCTCTCTATGCAGTATTTTTAGTAAGTAGCTCTCATTTTATGTTCAGGGTTTGTTTCCTACTGAAAACATGTAGGTTACATATATTATTTGAAGTCCAATAAATTATCTGATTTCAAACTACATGACTTAATATGAATGTATTAATGTGTCCTGCTAATATGCTGGCTACAAATTAGTGTCTTGAAATGAAGCTATTTAATATTTGAGGAGCTGGAGATAAACACATCAAGTATAATGCATAAATACTACACATATACTCCATCCAAGCATCATCAAATTTTCATTGGTGTATGTGTTTTGTAGGATGGGAATTGGCAGACCTCTCATTATTCACCCCAACTGGAATCAAATTAACACTACAGTTTATGTGGAAGTTAGAGCAACCAACCTAACAGACAAGTAAAGTAGTAACCAGTCATTTTCCTTATTAAAAGAGAATCATGTTTTACTAACATGGTTCAACCAATCAAGTTTGAAAACTGTTCAAACATAAAATGTAATGTATGAAAATAAAATTGTGAATATATTAAAGCAAGATTAGATTTTGGAGATAATGTGTGCTTTAGATGGGTACTTGAATGTTTGAACATACAGTATAGCATGCACTATATAACAGTATCAGATTGGATGCGGTCCCTACAATTAATAACTTTCTCTGATTAAAACATTACTGTGTAATGTGTGGATGGACTGAAGAAGACTCAATTCATTGTAAGCAGCAGGGTGGCTGCACCCCCCATTGATCTAATACTTATCTTATGGATAGATCAATGGTATCAACTGCATACAGGGACAAGAAACCTCATTAAACTGGTTTAAAAACAACGTTATTCCTTTCACTTAACAGCCCTTTTCCTCCAAGGTAAGACACTCATCATACATGAAAAAAGCATGAAAAAACTGCATACATTCTTTAATGGCTAGAATCCTAGTCTGTCTCTTACCCATGCTAATTTTCATGCTCTATAGCAGAATAGAATTTTTTTTAATTTTCCATCTAATTTGCTCTTTAAATAATAATTGCAGTCTATGCATATTTGCAGAAATTAACTTACCAGCTAGATATGTCCCATGGCCATTACTTATTGTAATGTCTTGTACCCAAGCTGATTGACCTGAGTTAATGTTCTTTTTAGGGGAGCACCTGCCATATAGTTCAATACCTCTATTGTGTTAATGGCAATTTTTCTTTAAGGGTCTCTCTACGGTCTTTTAACACATATTCTGTCTCTTATAGTTTCAATATTTTGCGGATCGGTGCTATGCATCGTGTCACCATATCCAACTATTCAACTTATTATGATCTCTTGTTGGGTAAGACCAAATGGGCTTTTTCAAAATGTTGGAAAGACTAAAAATGGTAAATTACATTAATTTTTGCTTTTTTTTTTACAGATGTACAAAGGTTCGCTTCACTTTTATAACAGTCAATGGAGACACTCAAGTAGCTCGTTTTTATTTTACAGCTTTTTCGGTTTCTAGAACCAATTGCCAGCCTGTATCAACTTTTCTTGCATTGCATAACCCACGTTGTGAAACCACTGCTTGTAATAATTTTAAGGCCAGTGATAATAGTATATTGTACATTTTTGTGTGCTTGAACACATGCTTTTTCCATCTTTTATTACCCTCTGATTGCCCACCATCTTTTGACATGGGTAATGCAAAAAGCTGCAGTTGTTCCTCTTGCAGCACAATTGCAGAAGCAGATTAACAGCCATGTACACTTATAAGAAGACAGGAGCGTCTATCACCACTGATGCCTTTTTATATATCTTAATATAGAGTTAAGGGGTATTCCCCATCTGGGCATTAACATTTATTTAATTCATTCATAACATCTAATTGAAGAAATGTTTACATATGGCAGATTAATAATTTGAATGTGATGCGCACTAAATGGATTCTCTGCCTTATTGTACATGACAAAGTATGATTGCTCTTGTGTGTGGATGTACAGAGATGCTGAGTCTTATTAGAACCTAAATAGCTCTACAAATGACTATTACCTCAGTAGGCAGTTGTTTCCAACTGTAATTGTGGGTCCTATAGATGTCCCAATATATATATGAAAATAACTGGAGGAAAAACATGTAACATATAATATAATATTTCACAGGTTTGTTTTATGCTCTCCATTTGGAGACATCTTTGTTAAATGTTGCATGTTTGCCTGAGAACACACATTGGGAAAAAATGGAATTTGATACACTGCTGATTTTGCTTTCTCACCTCCAAAGTAGAGAAAACTGTAATTTTTATTAGGTACTTAAATGATTCATTAGCATTTGTAGTATGAAATACATATTTATGACCTATCAAACAGCAAGAATTTTGTCTCTTTCTGTGCTGTTGGTGTTTCTTTTAGCAGCTCCTCCAATCTGCATTCATTGGGGCACATTATTACAAAGTCGGAAACTGCACTAAAAGTCTATTTTCGTGTTATAATTCACCAGATTGTGCATTAGAAATCATGAATCTGATGAATCTTTTTGTGGTGCACCTTAACATACGGGTGCGACACAATTGCAAGTTAAATCCGGCGCTCACAATAGCAGTGCAGACATTTCTTAATATGTTTGTTGCGATATGTTTTAGCGTAGGAGAATGGGCACATTCTGACAAAGTGTGGCGCAAAGCCCTAAGTAAATGTGCCCCATTGCTCTATTAATGGACCTTTTTGTACTGTTTCCAATATAAAAAACATTTGTCCACACATTCAATCATCATACTCCAATGTCCCCACCAAAGGCAAGACCAAAGAGCTGTCTATGGACACCAGGGAGAACATTTTTAGACCTACAAAAAGGTTTGGTTGGGCTACAATAGGTAAGCAGTTGTGAGAAGGTGTGCAACTTTGCAATTATTGGAAAATTGGAAGAAGCCACAGAATGACTGTCAATCTACCTCCATGCCGATCTGGTCTCATGGGGTAAGGATGATCTGACAAAGGTCAGAAGTAGCCTAGAACTACATTAGAGAACTTGGCCAATGACTTAAGCGAGATTGGACCACAGATTTGAAAAATTCTATTAATAACGCACTACGCTGTAATGGTTTAAAATCTGCAGGACAAGCAAGGCCCCTTCTCACACCAGCACATGTTAATAGGTCATGTGGGCCGATGAGATCAAGATAGTACTTTTTGGCATCAACTCCATGCATTGGGTTGGAAACATCATACTTTCTGAAAAGTGATTGGTTGACTGCACTGTATTAAAGGAAGAATATGTGGCAATTGAAATGTATACAATGTGATTTTCTGAGCATTGTTTTTTTTTTAAGTTTCCTCCTTTCACATTTGAAGTGTACCTAAATAAAATTACAGACACACCATTCTTTTAGGTGGGAAAACCTGGAAGTGCATCAAATACTTTTTTCCTCCTCTAAATAATATATATTCAAATTCTGAATCTTGATGTCTATTTTACAACTGGTGCCAAATGTAAACTTTATTATACATTTAAGCTCATTCACAATCATAGAAGATTTAACATTGCAAACTTAACACTAGACAACACAACTACTACAGCAATAACTCGCACACGGGATCCCTTTGTCTCGGTATTCCTGCTAGTAATACCTAGGACAGATTGTGCGTAGTGGACTGGAAAGATCAGCAATGAGGACAGAACATGAAACAACCTGTAGTTAAGATTTCATTTTCTCTTAAATATCGGAGTGTTCTTTCAAAACATTGGTTACATTTTAAAGAGGTTGTAATAAAATATTGAGGATAGCATAGATAAGAAATGTAGGCACTGCAGAAAACCTAAATTGCATGATATAAAATGACTAAATAGCCTTGGAGGTTGTTTAGTAGGAACATGAGTACTGATTTCTTTAAAATTATCCACACAATTTTCGCCTGTCTTCACAATCTAATTTACATGTATTGATAGCATTTTTTTCTTTTTTTAACACTGAATGTGTTAAACTGTGAAAACATCATTACATTTCTGCCAATACTTTATGTCCTTTATGTTTGATTCGCATATTGTATAAAACATTTACTTTTATAATACCTTGCAGGTATGTCAAGAAAGAAAGGAACGCAAGGCTTCCTCAGACTCTCAGGATCACTTTCCGATCCTGCAAACCATTACATCTCCAGGAATTATGACTACTAATGATAATGTACATTTAAAAGCTGAAAAACCCGCTGTTTGTTAAATGTCATTTGAAATGTCAAGAGAAATATCAAACTTGATTTCGAAACAAAGTACAACTGTATTGTTAAAACAGCAAATCTGACAATATATCACATATATGAATACCAATTGACAGTTTTGTTCTTTGCTAACAATATGGTTATTGTGTAAAAAAATTATCATATAGCATTTTTTTTTTTGCATTTTCTCTGCATGTCCCAAATCCCCACTTCACAAGTAATATTATAGAATCCAAATTGCAAAAAATTGGAGAATAAAGTAAACTTATGGTAGCTAGAATAAAGTAACACAATGGGGGTCATTTACTAAGGGCCCGATTCGCGTTTTCCCCGACGTGTTACAAACCAATATCTCCGATTTGCGCCGATTTCCTCTGAATTGCCCTGGATTTTGGTGCATGTGATCAGATTGTGGCGCATCGGCACTGGCAATAACACGCGACGGAATCGGGGAACGTGGCAGAACAAGAACCTGACGGATTTGAAAAACCGCCGCATTTAAAAAAAGAATGTGTCGCGAGGCTTGCACTTACTTCACTAGGAATAGGCCAGTGAACTTGAGTGCGTTCTGATGCTCTCTTCAGCGCAGCAGCGCTACCTGGTGGACGTCGGGAGAACTGCCTCAATGAATCCCGTCCGGACCCGAATCCACCGCAGAGACACACGCCGGCTGGATCGCGAATGACCGTAAGTAAAAATCTTATCTCCCCCAATCTATTCTACAGATGCACCACATCATGCCACTGTGAAACTATTAATCTTCTCAAATGTATATGTTTCTATTGGAGGTCAACTGTTTAAAGATAGCTCCTGCTTTGTAAAACAGCAGAGACCCCAAATAGTATCCATGATTGTGGGGCAACTTTATATCACAAACCTTTCATCCTTCATATGGTGTTCTAAAAAGACCATGGAATCTGCTATCCCATGTGTACTGGAGATACTGTTTCTTTGTGCAGTAGCCTACACTTGTTAATAATGGTAATACGTAATACATTAAAATTACCCTCTACTGAATATTAGTATTATAGTATAATGGTAAAGAGATCCAACAATTGCATGTTCAAGAACTTTAAACAGACTAATATAAAGCTTTAAAATGTAAGAGAAGTTTTTTCATTTTTTTTTTTTAACATTTTAAAACCTTCCTCTTTCTGTAAACAGTTATAATAAACAAAGACATAAAATTATTTGACATTCCCACATCTGAAGACCTTATACTGAAATGATTACCCCAAATGATTTCCGCAAAGGATGCGTGTCTTTAAAGGTCATACATACCAACAAAGAAGAACATCTGCCATTTAAATTAACAACACCACAAATAAATTTTTATAAAACAAAGCCTATGATTAAAAATGTTGGCCCTTGTTTTCCAATGGTTCCTTTCCCTGCTACAATGTTAAACAGTCATTTATAAACGTTATATGCAACTCACTGTATGTAAGTCCATTGATATTAATGGAATCTGCACATTAACATTACTTGCATTGCCTCTTGCTCTCCCTCCTTGTTCTGAGACAAGTCTTACTCTACTAGGCATGCTGCTGTTGAAATTAGTACTTGGGGACTGTCTGACAATATCAACATACAGACATGTGCAGCTGGACTCGGTTGTCACTCTATTACTTATGATCAGCATAGAAGAAAGCTGTGTTCAAATGTTATATCCGTTGCCCCATCCTGGCTGAAATTAGAGAGAGCTCTGGTGCAATTAAGCACTTGCTTAATTGGGGAGTAGAAGTCCATGAAGGGCATGCTGGATTTCATGTGATAATCTACAAACTGGGGTAGGTGGTGTTAATGTTACTGGGGGGGGGCAATAGGACCTTAGCGTGACATCAACCCCTGGACACATTACCATAAGTTCTTAATATAATGGACGGTCATAGAACATGGGGAGGTAGTTAGAATGAAAGGGGCAGGGCCAGCAGGGCACCCCCTCTGACCTAAGGAAACTATTTTTTAGCTGAAAAGA
This sequence comes from Engystomops pustulosus, assembly GCA_019512145.1. Taxonomy (NCBI): domain Eukaryota; kingdom Metazoa; phylum Chordata; class Amphibia; order Anura; family Leptodactylidae; genus Engystomops; species Engystomops pustulosus. The sequence continues at coordinate 101,784,314 of CM033642.1, forward strand.
AGGTGTGTCATTTAGTTATCAGGGTTTATCTAAAAGGTCCATATTTCAGTCCGCCCATATTTGTGAAAATGTGGTGACAGTTCCCTTTAAATGGAAATTATGCTTCAATGAATTATCCCACAAAAATGATTGGTTTACAAATCATGCTCCATACTGGCATGTGTACAATGAAAAATGTTATGGGCGTCAGAACTTGTGACACCATTTCTTTTGTTTTTTCGCAAAGATTAGTTGTTAGTTATGCCCATATTTCACATTTGTCTTTTGTTAATACATTCCAGTCTTCCTATATTAAAAAACAATGAGATTTCATATACACCTCTTATAAATAATGAATTTCAATAATGTTTATTTTTGTTCCTTCAGAACAAATACCAGCCCTATCTCCAGTAAGTATTCATTACTTGAAATTTAAATTAAGCACATGATGAAGACTATAAATAACTTCACTTTTGGTGTGTAATAGCTTATTCAGTGATTTATTAACTTTTAAGTGTTTAATAATACCATTTATTTGCATTTTTATATGTAACTGGGGGATTTAATGGAATCTTTTAATTTATTTAATTATATATAGAAAAACATTTTTAATTTGGTTTTTGCCTTTTTTAGACTTTTTTCCATTCCCTCTTAGGCTTGAATAATATTATCCGATTGCTTGTTCAAGCCCCTTAAACGTAATCAATACCTTGTATAGGCAGTGCCAATGTAAAAACTGGCATGTAGACGCAGGCTCAGTTACGTAACAGCCAATCCTGGTGCAGGAGTGCGGAACACCCGGCTGTGAAGAGGACCAGCACCTCGGGCACTCGCCTGACCTCGGGGCGGTGGGCAGGAGGCAATCGGATCACCTGGAAAGCCTCATCAAGGGGGTCCGATCCACAGGGGGATAAACAAACTACAATGCCGGGTCAGCTTGACTCGCGTTGTGTAAGGGAGTTAAACACGGGGGTCAGAGTTTTTTTCCAAGTCCCGGGTGTTATGCTTGGTCTGGCTGTGTTCGTCCACAGCTGACACCGGGCACTTGCAGGATCCGATGGTCCTGAATCTTCTGACACTCTGCCGTCATGAGAAGAAATGAAAAGGTAGAAAAAAAACATTCAGTTCATTGATCTCCAAAGTGTTTATAAGCCTTGCCCGTTACCATAGAAGAATTCTATGTTCCATAACCCTATTTCCATTTCGACCTTGTTCTACAACTCCATTCACCTAGGAGGATCTAGCTTGCATTCCAATTCTTAATAAGAACCAAGCTGGTCAAAAACAACCTTGAGATCTTTCCTCAACTTCATTTATGCAGTAGTAGAATATACCTTAAACATTATATTTTAATTGTATAAATCTATAATTCCTATTTTTGTGGATATGCTGGACCATTTTTGTAATATATAATCTCCCATTGTGATTCATTAATATCTCCAATCATCTTGTTTCCGCTTCACTTGACTTATATGATACCTTGATTATCTATTGATTCTCAAATACTCATACAGTGATAATTTTTTTCCGGTACCATCTCTTAAATTAACACCAAATCTAATTTTGAATGAGTGTTTCAAGAAAAACAATTTCCTTATTCCTGTTCCTTATTAAATTGCGTCTTCTACCTGCGTTACATATATCAAATAAAAGAAAGACAGTTGAATATAACAAACCCTATCCTTTAAGTGTCCCCAAAAGGGAATACAATCCACCATGCACAATCTGTGATAACAACTCATACCACCCTCCTTCTTCTTCAAATTGTCACCTCACCTCCTCATTTGTATAATTCCTTAAGAATTACATCCATTCCCCAAAGAGAAGTGTATTTATTCAATCCCTATACCCAACAAACTAAAAACCATCCAAGAGTTAGATAAATGAGACCCAAAATCCCAATCCCATCAATTACATTTCTGTAATTTCACTTTCATTTATCTTTCACCCTCATGAAACGCTCATAGGGTTAACAAAATTCCCAAAGGTTGTTTTGAATATTTTGAGGGGTGTAGTTTCTAAAATGGTGTCATTTGTGGGGGTTTCTTGTCATGTGGGCCTTATAAAGTCACTTCTAACTAAATTGACCCTCCAAAAGTAGGTTTTGATGATTTTCATGAAAATCTGAAAAATTGCACCTAAAGTTATAAGCCTCCTAACATCCTAAAAAAAGGAAAAGATTTTGGAAAAATGATGGCAAGTTAAAGCAGACATATGGAAAATGTTAGTTATCAAGTTATTTTAGCGATATGACCAACTTTCCAAAAAGTAGAAAATTTTGAATTTGGAAAACATTGGTTTTTTTAAAATTTTTGCCAAATTTCCATTTATTTCATAAATAAATACTAAACATATTGATTAAATTTCTCAACCAGCATGAAGTACAATGTGTCACGAAAAAACAATCTCAAAATCAACTGGATATGTTAAAGTGTTCCAAAGTTATAACCACTTAAATAGACACATGTCAGATTTTAAAAAATGGGCCGTGTCAGGAAGGTGAAAAGTGGCTTCAGCGTTAAGGGGTTAAAAAAGCTCTGAAGGTGGCACGTACTGGGCTGCCTCTGATTGCAGGTGAAGGTATTGAGTCCTAAATGGTGACCTGGGTGATGGCCTGGGTGCACACAGAGAGGGCTCCGAGTGCCACCTCTGGCACCCGTGCCGTAGGTTCGCCATCACTGCTATAGGCTCTAACATTGTAGATTTTATAGTTGACCAATGTAGATTAAACAAATCAGATAATTGAAATGTAGAAATGTTGATATCTTATGATGGTACTGTACAACACATACTGCTATACAAGCTTGTCTTTTGATATTGCAAACTGGTTTTTATAAAGTTGAGCACTCAAGTAATTTATAGAAGTTCCATTTACATTACCTGCATCCTGCCAACAGCAGGAGTCCCAAAGGAGGGGCAACTGTAGCCTGTGTCTTTTCATGTATTCTTCCTCTACTCCAAACCTTCCACCTATCTCCCCTGGATGCTCAATGCACATGACAGAAAGTAGAGAGGGAGCTGGATGAGTGTGGAGGAGAAGAGACCGTCAGAGGCACATGCAGGCTGCAGCTGCCCCTTCACTGGAGGAGGGGGGTGCCAGGTAATGGGAATTAAACTTATTTAAACTACTGAAAAAGTTAAGAATGCTGACAAAGGTATTTTTTAAATCAGCATAGCGCAGGCTATCACCAGCTAAAAATCACATTCCTGGTGCACTTTAAAGAAAATATTTTCTCAAAAGATTTCATCGTGATGTCTTTTTTTGTATCTCAATTAAATCTCTTTATTGAATTTTGTATTGTTTTGTAGTAATTACATTTGTCTCATTATAGGGCTGGAAATAATATAGCTATCAATACCAATAATGGAAGCTTCATCAGCACTCTCTCTATGCAGCTATTTTTAGTAAGTAGCTCTCATTTTATGTTCAGGGTTTGTTTCCTACTGAAAACATGTAGGTTACATATATTATTTGAAGTACAATAAATTATCTGATTTCAAACTACATGACTTAATATGAATGTATTAATGTGTCCTGCTAATATGCTGGCTACAAATTAGTGTCTTGAAATGAAGCTATTTAATATTTGAGGAGCTGGAGCTAAACACATCAAGTATAATGCATAAATACTACACATATACTCCATCCAAGCATCATTTCAAATTTTCATTGGTGTATGTGTTTTGTAGGATGGTGAATATGGCAGACCTCTCATTATTCCACCAACTGGAATCAAAATTAACACTACAGTTTATGTGGAAGTTAGAGCAACCAACCTAACAGACAAGTAAGTAGAGTAACCAGTCATTTTTCCTTATTAAAAGAGAATCATGTTTTACTAACATGGTTCAAACCAATCAAGTAAGAAAACTGTTCAAACATAAAATGTATTGTATGAAAAAAAAAATTGTGAATATATTAAAGCAAGATTAGATTTTAGGATAATAACGTGTGCTTTAGATGGGTACTTGATAGTTTGAACATACAGTATAGCATGCACTATATAACAGTATCAGATTGGATGCGGTCCGACAATTAATAACTTTTCTCTGATGAGCTGTTCCTGTTGTAGAAAACATTACTGTGAATAGTGGATGGACTGAAGAAGACTCAATTCATTGTATAGCAGCAGGGTGCTGCACCCCCATTGATCTAATGACTTATCTTATGGATAGATCAGTGGTATCAAACATGCATACAGGGACAGAAAACCTCATATTAAACTGGTTTTAACAAACGTTATTCCTTTCACTTAACAGCACCTTTTCCCTCCAATGTAAGACACTCATCATACATGAAAAAAACATGAAAAACTGCATACATTCTTTTAATGGCTAGAATCCTACTCTGTCTCTTACCCATGCTAATTTTCATGCTCTATAGCAGAATATAATATTTTTAAATTTTCCATCTAATTTGCTCTTTAAATAACTAATTGCAGTCTATGCATATTTGCAGAAATTAACTTACCAGCTAGATATGTAATGTCTACATTACTTATTGTAATGTCTTGTAATGTCTTGTACCCAAGCTGATTGACCTGAGTTAATGTTCTTTTTAGGGAGAGCACCTGCCATATAGTTCAATACCTCTATTGTGTTAATGACAATGTTTTTCTTTTAAGTGGTCTCTCTACAGTCTTTCAACACATATTCTGTTTCTTATAGGTTCAATATTTTGCTGGATCGGTGCTATGCATCTGTGTCACCATATCCAACTAATTCAACTTATTATGATCTCTTTGTTGGGTAAGACCAAATGGGCTTTTTCAAAATGTTGGAAAGACTAAAAATGGTAAATTACATGAATTTTTGTTTTTTTTTTTTTTACAGATGTACAAAGGATCGCTTCACCTTTATAACAGTCAATGGAGACACTCAAGTAGCTCGATTTTATTTTACAGCTTTTCGGTTTCTAGAACAATTTGGCCAGCCTGTATCAACTTTTTACTTGCATTGCATAACCCGACTTTGTGAAACCACTGCTTGTAATAATTTTAAGCCAGTGAGTATAGTATATTGTACATTTTCTGTGTGCATTGAAACACATGCTTTTTCCATCTTTTATTTACCCTCATGATTGCCCACCATCTTTTGACATGGGTAATGCAAAAAGCTGCAGTTTGTTCCTCTTCCAGCACAAATTGCAGAAGCAGATTAACAGACATGTACGCTTACGAGAAGACAGGAACAGTCTATCACCACTGATGCCTTTTTATATACTTAATATAGAGTTAAAGGGGTATTCCCATCTGGGCATTAACATTTAATTTAATTCATTCATAACATCTAATTGAAGAAATGTTTACATATGGCAGATTAATAATATTGAATGTGAATGCGCACTAAAATGGATTCTGCCTGTATTGTACATGACAAAGTATGATTGCTCTGGTGTTGTTTATGTACAGAGATGCTGAGTCTTATTAGAACCTAAATAGCTCTACAAATGACTATTACCTCAGTAGGCAGTTGTTTCCAACTGTAATTGTGGGTCCTATAGATGTCCCAATATATATATGAAAATAACTGGAGGAAAAACATGTAACATATAATAGTAATATTTCACAGGTTTGTTTTATGCTCTCATTTGGAGACATCTTTTTTAAAATGTTGCCATGTTTGACTGAGAACACACATTGGGAAAAATAGGAATTTGATACACTGCTGATTTTGCTTTCTCACCTCCAAAGAATAGAGAAAACTGTCATTTTTATTAGGTACATTTAAACTGTGAGAGAATCTAAAAAACAACATTCTGAAAATCACATTGCATGATTTTTAAATGAATCATTAGCATTTGTAGTATGAAATACATATTTTATGACCTATCAAACAGCAAGAATTTTGGCTCTTTCTGTGCTGTTGGTGTTTCTTTTAGCAGCTCCTCCAAATCTGCATTCATTGGGGCACATTTACTTACAAAGTCGGAAACTGCACTAAAAGTGCTATTTCCGTGTATAGCGATTCACCAAGATTGTGCATTAGAAATCATGAATCTGATGAATTTTTTGTGGTGCACCTTTAACATACGGGGTGCGACACAATTTGCAAGTTAAATCCGGCGCTCACAATAGCAGTGCAGACATTTCTTAAATATGTTTGTGCAATATGTTTTAGCGTAGGAGAATGGGCACATTCTGACAAAAGTGTGGCGCAAAGCCCTAAGTAAATGTGCCCCATTAGCTCTATTAATTGGACCTTTTTGTACTTGTTTCCAATATAAAAAACAATTGTCCACACATTCAATCAATCATACTCCAATGTCCCCACCTAAGGCAAGACCAAAGAGCTGTCTATGGACACCATGGAGAACATTTGAGACCTACAAAAGGTTTGGTTGGGCTACAATAGGTAAGCAGTTAAGTGAGAAGGTAGCAACTGTTGCAATTATTGGAAAATTGAAGAAGCACAAGATGACTGTCAATCTACTTCCATGCACGATCTGGTCTTATGGGGTAAGGATGATTCTGACAAAGGTCAAGAAGTAGCCTAGAACTACATTAGAGAACTTGGCCAATGACCTTAAGCGAGATTGGACCACAGATTTGAAAAATTCTATTAATAACGCACTACGCTGTAATGGTTTAAAATCATGCAGGACAAGCAAGGCCCCTTCTCACACCAGCACATGTTCATAGGTCATGTGGGCCGATGAGATCAAGATAGTACTTTTTGGCATCAACTCCATGCATTGGGGTGGAAACATCATACTTTCTGCAAAGTGGATTGGTTGACTGCACTGTATTAAAGGAAGGAATTATGTGGCAATTTGAAATGTATACAATGTGATTTTCTGGGCATTGTTTTTTTTTAAGTTTCCTTCTTTCACATTTGAAGTGTACCTAAAATAAAATTACAGACAACAGCATTCTTTGTAGGTGGGAAAACCTGGAAGTGCATCAAATACTTATTTTCTCCTCTGTAAATAATATATATTCAAATTCTGAATCTTTATGTCTATTTTACAACTGTGCCAAATGTAAACTTTAAATTATACATTTAAGATCATTCACAATCATAGAAGATTTAACATTGCAACTTAACACTAGACAACACAACTACAGCAATAACTCGCACACAGGGGATCCCTTTGTCTCAGGTATTCCTGCTAGTAAATAACTAGGACAGATTGTGCGTAGTGGCTGGAAAGATCAGCAATGAGGACAGAACATGAAACAACCTGTAGTTAAGATTTCATTTTCTCTTAAATAATCGGAGTGTTCTTTCAAAACATTGGGTTACATTTTAAAGAGGTTGTAATAAAATATTGAGGATAGCATAGATAAGAAATGTAGGCACCTGCAGAAAAGCCTAAATTGTCATGAATATAAAATGACTTAAATAGCCTTGGAGTTGTTGTTAGTAGGAACATAGAGTACTGATTTCTTTAAAATTATCCACACAATTTTCGCCTGTCTTCACAATCTAATTTACATGTATTGATATGCATTTTTTTCTTTTTTTTAACACTGAATGTGTTAAACTGTGAATAACATCATTACATTTCTGCCAATACTTTATGTCCTTTATGTTTGATTCGCATATTGTATAAAACATTTACTTTTATAATACCTTGCAGGTATGTTCAAGAAGAAAAAGGAACGCAAGAGCTTCCTCAGACTCCTCAGGATCACTTTCCGATCCTGCAACCATTACATCTCCAGGAATTATGACTACTATTGATAATGGTACATTTAAAAAGCTGAAAAACCCGCTGTTGTTAAATGTCATTTGAAATGTCAGAGAAATATCAAACTTGATTTCTGAAACAAAGTACACTGTATTGTTAAAAAGCAGCAAATCTGACAATATATCACAATATATGAATACCAATTGACAGTTTTGTTCTTTGCTAACAATATGGTTATTGTGTAAAAAAATTATCATATAGCAATTTTTTTTGCATTTTCTCTGCACGTCCCAAAATCTCCACTTCACAAGTAATATTATAGAATCCAAATTGCAAAAAATTGGAGAATAAAGTAAACTTACTGGTAGCTAGAATAAAGTAACACAATGGGGGTCATTTACTAAGGGCCCGATTCGCGTTTTCCCGACGTGTTACCCGAATATCTCCGATTTGCGTCGATTTCCTCTGAATTGCCCTGGGATTTTGGTGATTTTGGCGACGGAAATCGGGGAACGTGGCCGAACGAAAACCCGACGGATTTGGAAAAACCCGCCGCATTTAAAAAAAGAAATGTGTCGCGGAGCTTGCACTTACCTTCACTAGGAATAGGCCAGTGAACTTGAGTGCGTTCTGATGCTCTTCAGCGCAGCAGCGCTACCTGGTGGACGTCGGGAGAACTGCCTCAATGAATCCCGGCCGGACCCGAATCCACCGCAGAGAACACGCCGCTGGATCGCGAATGGACCAGGTAAGTAAATCTGCCCCAATCTATTCTACAGATGCACCACATCATGCCACTGTGAAACTATGATCTTCTTAAATGCATATGTTTCTATTGGAGGTCAACTGTTTAAAGATAGCTCCTGCTTTGTAAAACAGCAGAGACCCCAAAATAGTATCCATGATTGTGGGCAACTTTCATCACAAACCTTCCATCCTTCATATGGAGTGTTCTAAAAAGACCATGGAATCTGCTATCCCATGTGGATACTGGAGATACTGTTTCTTTGTGCAGTAGCCTGACACTTGTTAATAATGGATAATACGTGATACATTAAAATTACCCTCTACTGAAATAGATTAGTATTATAGTGTATAGTAAAAGAGATCCAACAATTGCATGTTCAAGAACTTTAAACAGACTAATATAAAGCTTTTAAAATGTAAAAGGTTTTAAAAATGATAATTATTTTTGAAATATTAACATTTTAAACATTCCTCTTTCTGTAGAAGAGTTATAATAAACAAAAGACATAAAATTATTTGACATTCCCACATCTGAAGCCTTATACTGAAATGATTACCCAAAATGATTTACGCAAAGATGCGTGCTTTAAAGGTCATACATTACCAAAAAAAGAAAACCTGCCATTTGAATTAACACACCCAAAATAAATAATTTATAAAACAAAGCTATGATTAAAAAACGTTGCCCTTGTTCTCAAATGGTTCCTTTCCATGGCTACAATGTTAAAAGTCAGTTTTAAACTTATATGCAACTCAACTGATGTAAGTCCATTGATATTAATGGAATTCTGCACATTAACATTTACTTGCATTGCTCTGCCTCCTTGTTCCTGATTGACAAGTCTTACTACTAGGGCATGCTGCTGTATGCAATTAGTACTTGGGGACTGTCTGACAATATTCAACTACAGATATGTGCAGCTCTGTTTACTTATTATTAGGAATAGAAAAAGCTGTGTCAAATGTTATATCCGGTGCCCTCCTGGAATATTAAGAGAGAGCTCTGCTGCAATTAAGCACTTGCATGTCCTTGTAAGCAGGGTGATAGAGAATGGGGAGGAGTAGAAGTCCATGAAGGCATGCTGGGATTTCATGTGATCAGATACAAACATGGGGTAGGTGTTAATGTTACTGGGCAAAGGACCTTAGATGACATCACCCTGGACACATGACATGAAGTTCTTAATAGTAAGGAGGTATAAGACATGGGGAGGAGTAGATGAAAGGGGCAGGCCGAGCAGGGCACCCCCCTCTGACCTAAGAGAAACTATTTTTAGCTAAAAGAAGGGTGTCAGTTAGTTATCAGGTCCTGTCACAAGCTGTATTTGTGAAAATGTGGTGACAGGTTCCCTTTAATGGAAATTATAACTTAAAATGAATTATACCACAAAAATGATTGGTTACATAGCTCCATACATGCATGTGTACAAATGAAAAAATGTTATGGGCGTCAGAACTTGATGACACCATTTCTTTTTTTTTCCAAAGATTAGTTGTTAAAGTTATGCCCATATTTACATTTCTTTTTTAATACTATTCCAGTCTTCCTATATTAAAGAAACAATGAGAGTTCATATACAACCTTTTATAATAATGAATTCAATAATGTTTATTTTTTTGTTCCTTACAGAACAAATGACCAGCCCTATCTCCAGTAAGTATTCATTTACTTTGAAATTTAAAATTAAAGCACATGATGAATATCTATAAATAATTCACTTTTGGTGTCTATAGCTTATTCAGGTGATTTTATTAACTATTTAAGTGTTTAATATACATTTATTTGCATTTTATATGTAACTGGGGGATTTATGGGACTTTTATTTATTTAATTATTATAAGAAAAACATTTTTAATGTTTCTTTTACATTTTTTAACTTTTCCACTCTTAGGCTTGAATAATCATTCATCCGATTGCTTGTTCAAGCCCTTAAACTGTAATACACTTGTATTGCAATGCACAATGTAAGTAACTGAGCATGTAGACGCATGCTCAGTTACGTACAGCCAGATCCTGTCAGGAGGCGGAACCCGGCGTGAAGAGGACCCGGCAGCCTCGGGGCACTCGCCAACCTCGGGGCTGTGGCAGGAGGAATCGGATCCCCTGGAAAGCTCATCAAGGGGGTCCGATCCACAGGGGGACAAACTTACATGCCGCGGTCATGCTTGATCGCGTTGTGTAAGGGAGTTAAACACGGGGGATCGGAGTTTTTCCGATCCCGGGTGTTAGTGCTGGGTCTGGGCTGTGTCGTCACAGTCTGACACCGGCACTTGCAGGATCCGATGTCCTGAAATCTTCTGACACGCTGCCGTCATGAGAAGAATGAAGGGAGAAAAAAAACATTCAGTTCCATTGATCCCAAAGTTGTTTATAAGCCTTGCTGTTACCATATCTATGTTCATAAGCTATTTCATTCGACCTTGTTCTTACAAGCTCCATTCACCTAAGGACGGATCTAGCTTAGAATTCCAATTCTTAATAAGAACAAAGCTTGCCAAAAACAAAACCTTGAGAATCTTTCCTCAACTTCATTTTATGCAGTAGTTCAGGGGAATATACCTTATAAATTATATTTAATTGTATAAATCTATAATTCCTATTTATTGTGGATATGCTGACATTTTTGTATATATATATCTCCATTGTGATTCATTAATATCTCCAATCTCTTGTGTCCGCTTCACTTGACTTATATGATCACCTTGATTATCTATTGATTCTCTAATACTCTTATATAACAGTGATAATTTTTTCCTGGTACCATCTCTTAAATTAAACACCAAATCTAATTTTGAATGAGTGTCAAAGAAAAACAATTCCTTATTCTGTTCCTTATTAATTGCGTGCTTAACTGCGTTACATATAGCAAAATAAAAGACAGTTGAATATAACAATCAGTTGTTTGAATCTGTTATTGCAAGCCAAAATTAAGATCGGTTGAGTACATATGACAATATACAAATATATTTTCTATAAAATAATTACTTTGTGATCTTTAAAATATTTATTTATTCTTTTTAACCCTTCTAGGCAATTCTAACAAGGATTCTCAAGAAATTGTGAGCACCGCTGTTGGTCTGGGAATAACAGTTGGATTCTTGGCTTTGCTGTGTACACTCATGGGAGGCATTGCATTTTTAATGCACAGGAGGCTACAGAGGAGTAGATATCCAGAGAAAAACAATTTTCATTAGAATGTGCTTTTACAATAATATGTTAGTTGACATACTGTGGAATATAGAAATTTATCGATATGCTGTTGAGAGTAATAGTTAAATCCATAGGTGTAATAATTATTGTGAAAATATTTAAATGTAATTACAATGTAATATTTTGATTTTTGTAGATGCTGGACAACAAACTGAATAAATTGGCATTTCAAAATTCTATTACATTATTCTGCTTGCTATAAAATGTATGTCAACCTGCTAGCATTAGAACAATGGAAACATATTCAAGGCTTTCTCACAGATATTTAACAGATATTCCTTACAGCCAAAGTAAGACAATCATTTACAGAGGTCACATGAGTCAAATACAACCAGGAGATACTTTTCCACATAGCGACTGAAAACTTGATGTCTGGGTGCTTTTGATAATAGGTTAACGTCTCATTATCATAGCTAAAACATGCATGATTATACCAGTATATTTACTGAAATCATATACAACTAGTAGCAAGAGAACAATGAATCAAAGATGAACTTCGAGTTGTTATGCAGGGTAAGGGAACAGACACTAAACCCCCTTTAAAGCTGTGGCTGCCTAATTGCCTGGCCTACCCTACATGGTAGGATGACAACTGGTCTTCATTCCTTTCCTGAGCTAAATTGCAAACATGGAGAGTAAGACCAGACAATGCAAAGAGAGAGGGATAGTTGCCAAATATGGGTCAGAACCAGAGATAGGCGAATTTGTTGAAATTCGTTTCGACCCGATTTGCCGAATTTTTGAAATCAAAACGAATCACGTTAAAAAGCAGTCATTTCCTGGCTGCAGAGAGCCTGCATAGGGAGCATGCAATATGCATAGGGAGCGTGGTTTGGTCTTCAAACAATGCTGTGTTTTAGTATGACATGCACATGACAGCCGCGGCTCTTCACTTCCATGTGCACTTACATAGGCCAACTTCCCCAAATAAATGAAGCGGGAACGCAGCCTGACAAGGTAACGTCTGTGCGAGCTCAAAAGGACTGAGCTGAGGGCCAAGATCCCACTATAACATCAAAGAGTGCACTCTTTTTACACTGAGTGGCACAATGATAAAGTGTGTTGGTGGCATCAAAAGCAGCAGCAGCAGGAGCCCGCAGAGTGGCACAATGATATAGTGTGTTGGTGGCATCAGTAACAGCATGAGCCCGCAGTGTGGCACAATGATATAGTGTGAAAGTGGCATCGGAAGCAGCAGGAGCCTGCAGACTGGCACAATGATATAGTGTGAAGGTGGCATCAGTAGAAGCAGCAGCAGCAGAAGGCCCGCAGAGTGGTACAATGATATAGTGTGTTGGTGGCATCAAAAGCAGCAGCAGGAGCCCGCAGAGTGGCACAATGATATAGTGTGAAGGGGCATCAGTAGCAGCAGGAGCCCGCAGAGTGGCACAATGATATAGCGCGTTGGTGGCATCAGTAGCAGCAGCAGCAGGAGCACGCAGATTGGCACAATGATATAGTGTGAAGGTGGCATCAGTAGCAGCAGAAGCAGGAGGAGCCCACAGAGTGGCACAATGATATAGTGTGTTGGTGGCATCAGAAGAAGCCGGAGCCCGCAGAGTGGCACAATGATATAGTGTGTTGGTGGCATCATAAGCAGCAGGAGCCCGCAGAGTGGCACAATGATATAGTGTGTTGGTGGCATCAGTAACAGCATGAGCCCGCAGTGTGGCAAAATGATATAGTGTTAAGGTGGCATCAGAAGCAGCAGGAGCCCGCAGAGTGGCACAATGATATAGTGTGTTGGTGGCATCAAAAGCAGCAGAAGCAGCAGGAGCCCGCAGAGTGGCACAATGATATAGTGTGAAGGTGGCATCAGTAGCAGCAGGAGCCCGCAGAGTGGCACAATGATATAGTGTGTTGGTGGCATCAGAAGGAGCAAGAGCGGCAGAGTGGCACAATGATATAGTGTGTTGGTGGCATCAAAAACAGCAGCAGGAGCCCGCAGAGTGGCACAATGATATAGTGTGAAGGTGGCATCAGAAGCAGCAGGAGCCTGCAGAGGGGCACAATGATATAGTGTGTTGTTGGCATCAGTAGCAGCAGCTGGAGCCCGCAGAGTGGCACAATGATATAGTGTGAAGGTGGCATCAGAAAGACGCAGAGCGGCAAGTTGGCACAATGATATAGTGTGTGTGGTGGCTCAGAAGCAGCATGCAGCAGTAGCCCGCAGAGTGTCACCATGATATATTGTGAAGTGGCATCAAGTATAAGCAGCAGGCAGCAGAAGCCCGTAGAATGGTACAATTGATATAGTGGTGTTGTGGCATCAGAAGCAGACATCAGGAGTACACACATGATATAGTGTGTTGGTGGCATCAAAGCCGCAGCAGGAGCCACGAGTGGCACAATGATATAGTGTGAAGGGCATCATGTACAGCAGGACCGCAAGAGTGGGCACATGATATAGTGGGTTGGGTGGCATCAGTTAACAGCAGCAACAGCAAGCCCCGCAGATTGGCACAATTGATATAATTTGAAGGTGGCATCTTAGCAGATCAGCAGCGCAAGAGCACCACAGATGGCACCAATGATTATAGTGTGTTGGGTCATCAGAAAAAGCACAAAGGGCCCGCAGATAGGAAGCAATGATATAGCGTGAAGTGGCATGCAACGAGAGCAGGACCGCAGAGTGGCACAATGAATAGGTCGTGTTTGTGGGGGCTCTATGCAGCAGAGAGCCCGCAGATGGCACAATGATTAGTGGTTAAGGTGGCATCAAAGAGCCAGCAGGGAGCCACGCATAGTGGCACAATTATTAGTGTGTAGGTGCATCAAAGTAGCATCAGCAGGATCCGCAGATGTGCACATGATATAGTGTGAAGGTGGGCATCAGAAGCCGCAGGACCCGCAGAGTGGCACCAATATTAGTGTGTTAGGTGGCATCAAGAAGCTAGCAGCATGGAAGCCGCCAAGTGGCACATGTATATATCAGTTGGTGTGGCATCAAAGAGCAGAAGCCCGCAGGTACACAATGATATATGTGAAGAGGGCACAGAACGCAGGAACTGCAGAGTGCACAACTATTAGTGCGTTGTTGGCACCAGTTAGCAGAATCAGCAGGAGCCCCGCAGAGTGTAGCAACTTGATATAGTTTGAAATGGTGCATCAGAACGAGCAGGAGCCGGCCAGAGTGGCACCAATGTAGTGTGAATGTGGCTAGAAGCAGCCAGGAGCCCGAGTGGCACAATGATAATGCGTGAAGTGGCACTATAGCAGCAGCAGCAGAAGGCCCGCAGAGTGTTACGATGATATATGTGTTGGTGGCAATCAGAACAGCAGCACGGTCAGCGAAAGGTACCACAATGATATAGTGTGTGAGTTGACACTCAAAGCAGCAGAGACCTAGCAATGGCACAAGATCTATTGTGTTGAGGGGGCATCATGTAGCAGTCAGCGGAGCCGTAGCCCGAAGTGGCCACCGATATTAGTTGCGTGTGGCTCAGTAGCTCAGAGCAGGATCCCAGCAAGTGGCACAATGATATAGTTGTAGGAGGCATCATAGCAGCGCAGCAGGAGACCCCAAGTTGGCACATGATATAGTGTGGAAAGTGGATGAGAAGCAGCAGAGCCTGCAGAGTGGCACAGTGATATAGTGTGTTGTGGGCATCAAAAGGCAGCAGTCAGCACAGTAGCCCGCAGAGTGGCACAATGATATATAGTGGAGGTTGGCATCAGGAGCAGCAGTGCCCGCAGAGTGGCACAATGATTATAGTTGAAGTGCATCAGAAGAAGCAGAGTGGCAGATTGACACATGGATATAGTAAGTTAGTGCATCAAAAGGCAGGGCATGCAGCAGGCGCCTGCAGAGTGGCACAATGATATAGTGTGAAGTGGCATCAAGGTAGCACAGGAGCCCGCAGAGTGGACAATGATATAGTGGAAGGTGGCAATCAGAATCAGCATGAGCCCTGCATAGTGGCACAATGATACTAGTGTGAAGTGGCACAGAATCAGCAGAGCCCACAGAATGGCAATAATGATATAGTGTGAAGGTGGCATCAGAAGGAGCAGGTGCCTGCAAGTGGCCAAATGATATCGTGTGTGGTGGCAACAAAAGAAGCACAGCAGGAGCCGAAGAAGGCAGCATATATAGTTGAAGGTGGCATCAGGAGCAGCAAAGAGCGGCAGAGTGGCACAAGTGATATAATGTGTTGGTGGCATCAGTAGGCAGCAGCGGCAGTACGCCACAGAGTGTCACAATGATACAGTGTGAATGTGGAATTAGATTCCGCAGAGCCCGCAGAGTGGCACATGATAGAGTGTGAAGGTGCAATCAGAAGCAGCAGGAGCCTGCAGAGTGGCCAATAATATTAGTGCGTTTTGGGTGGCATCAGTAGCAGCAGCAGCAGCAGGAGCCGCATAGAGTGGCACAATGATATAGTGCTTTGGTGGCATCATTATCAGCAGCAGCAGACAGTAGCCCGCAGAACGAGTGGCCAATGATAAGTGTGAAGGTGGCATCAGCAGTAGCAGCAGCCGGAGGAGCCCACAGAGTGCAAATGATATAGTGTGACGTGGCATCAGAAGGCAGCAGGAGACCGCAGAGTGGAACAATGATATTAGTATGTTGTGGCATCAGAAGCAGCAGGAGGGCCCGCAGAGTGGCACAATGATATAGTGTGTTGGTGGCTTCAGTAAGCAGCAGCAGAGCCCCGCAGATTGGCACAATTGATCTATTGTAAGGTGGCATCAGAAGCAGTCAGGAGCCCGCAGAGTGGCACCATGATATAGTGTGGGAAGGTGGCATCAGAAGCAGGCAGGTCCCGCAGAGTGGCACAATGATAATATTGTGAAGGTGGCATCAAAGCGGGCAGGACCCGCAGAGTGGGCACAATGATAAGTGGTGGAGGTGGCATCATAAGCAGCAGACCCACCGCAGAGTGGCACAATGCTATGTGTGAAGGAGGCATCAGAAGCAGCAAGAGCGGCAGAGTGGCACGTGATATAGTGTGTTTGTGGTATCAAAAGCAGCAGCAGCAGCCCGCAAGAGTGTCACAATGATATAGTGGCAGGTTGGCTCTGTAGCAGCAGGTGCCCGCAGAGTGGCACAATGATATAGTGTGAAGGTGGCAATCAAAGAAGCAATAGTGGCAGATTGACACAATGATTAGTGTTGTTTATTGGCATCAAAAGCCGCAGCAGCAGGAGCCTGCAGAGTGGCACAATGATATAGTGTTAATGTGGCATCTATGCACAGAGCCCGCAGAGTGCCAATGATAAGTCGTGAAAGTGGCGTCAGAAGCAGCAATGAGCCTGCAGAAGTGTCAGCAAGATACAGTGTGAAGGTGGCATCAGAAGCAGAGGAGCCACAGAATTGCATAATTATGATAGTGTGAAGGTGGCATCAGCAAAGCAGCAGATCCTGCAAAGTGCCAATGATATCGGGTGTTGGTGGCAATCACAGCAACAGCAGCAGGAGCCCGCAGAATGGCACCAATGATTAGCGGAAGGTGGCATAGAGCAGCAAGAGCGGCAGAGTGGCACAATGATATATGTGTTGGTGGCATCAGTAGCGCAGCAGCTGGACCCCACTAGTGGCACAATGATACAGTGTGAATGTGGCATCAGATTCCCGCAGGAGCCCGCAGAGTGGCAAAATGATAGAGGTGAAGGTGGATCAGAAGCAGCAGGAGCCTGCGAGTGCACAATGATTAGTGCTTTGTGCATCGTAGCAGCAGCAAGGCAGCCGGAGCCCGCAGAGAGGGCACAATTATATAGTGTGAAGGTGGCGTCAGTAGCAGCAAGCCGCAGGAGGAGCCCACAGAGTGGGCCAATGATATAGTGTGAAGGTGGCACAAAGCACAGGAGACCGCAGAGTGGAACAATGATATAGTGTGTTGGTGGATCAGAAGCAGCAGGAGCCGCAGAGTGGCACAATGAATATATGTGTTGTGGCTTCCAGTAGCAGCAGCCAGCAGGAGCCCGCAGATTGGCACAATATATAGTGTGAAGGTGGCAGCAGAAGCAGCAGGACCCGCAGAGTGTTCACAAATGATATAGTGTGAAGGGTGGCATCAGAAGCAGCAAGAGCGGGCAGATGCAAACTGGATATAGTGTGTTGGTGGCATCAAAGCATCAGCAGTCCCAGGTAGCCCGCCAGAAATGGCACATGATCTATGTGAAGGTGGCATAAGTAAGCAGAAGCCACAGATGGCAACAATGATATAGTGTGAAGAAGGCATCAGAAGCAGCAGGCTTGCAGAGTAGGCACAATGATATAGTGGTGGCGTTCGTGCACCAGAGCCAGCAAAATCAGCAGGAGCCCACAGAGTGGCACAATGATATAGTGTGAAGGTGGCATCAAACAGGAGTAGCCGCAAGTGGCACCATGATAGAGTGTGAAGGTGGCATCAAAGCAGGCAGAGCCTGCAGAGTGGCACAATGATATAGTGCGTTTGGTGCATTCAGTAGCATCAGCGAGCCCGCGAGTGTCACAATGATTAGTGGTGTTGGTGGCATCAAAAGCAGCAGCAGCAGGAGCCCGCAAATGGTATCATGAAAGTTGTGAAGGTGACAATCAGAAGCAGCGGGAGCCTGCAAAGTGGCACAATTATATATTGGCGTCGATGGCAGCAGTAGCGGCAGCAGAAACAGGAGCACGCAGAGTGGCACAATTATATAGTTTGAAGTGGCATCAGTATCAGTCTCAGCAGGAGGAGCCCACAGAGTGCCAATGTAGATAGTGTGTTGGCGGCATCAAAAGCAGCAGGATCCCGCAGACTGGCAAATGATATAGTGGAAGGTGGCATCAGAGCAGCAGGAGCCTGCAGATGGCACAGTGATATAGTGTTTTGTGGTATCAAAAGCAGCAGCTGCAGGAGCCCGCATAGTGCACATGATTAATGTGAATGTGGCATCAGTAGCAGCCAGGTGCCCGCAGAGTGGCACAATGTATAGTGTGAAGTGGCATCAGAAGAAGCAAGAATGGCAGATGACACAATGATATAGTGGTGTTAGTGGCATCAAAGCAGCAGCAGCAGGAGCCTGCATAGTGCCCAATGATATATGTGAAGGTTTCATCAGTAGAAAAGTGCCCGCAGAGTGGCAAACAATGATATATTGTGACGGTGGCATCAAAGCAGCATGACCTGCGAGTGGCACATGTACAGTGTGAAGGTGGCACAGAAGCCGCAGGAGCTCGAAGAATTGGCATAATGATATATTGTGAAGTGGCATCGAGAAGGCAGCACTAGCCTGAAGAGTGGCACAATGATATCGTGTGTTGTTGGCTCAAAAGCCAGCTGCGTGAGCCCGCAGAATGGCACAATGAGATGTGTGAAGGGGGCATCAGACGCAGCAAGATGCGTCATAGTGGCATAACAAGATTAATGTGTTGTGGCACAGTATCAGCAGCAGGACCCACATAAGAGTGGCAGCACACTGATAACAGTGTGATGTGGCATATCATGATTTCCGCAGGAGCCCGCAGAGTGGCACAAATAGAGTGTGAAGGGTGGCATCAGAAGCAGCAGAGCCTGCAAGTTGCACACTGATATAGTGCTTTGGTGGCACAATCATCGCAGCACAAGCAGGAGCCATCAGAGAGTGGCACAATGACCATGTGTGAAGGTGGCATCAGTACAGCAGCATCAGGAGAGCCCCAGAGTGTCACATGATATAGTGTGTAGGTGGGCAATCAGAAGCAGCAGGAGACCGCAGAGCTAACAATGCTATAGTGTTGTTGGTGGGCATCAGAACAGCATGAGCCCGCAGAGTGGCACAATGATTCAGTGTGAAGGGCATCAGAAGCAGCAGGAGCCCGCAGAGTGGCCATGATATAGTGTGAGGTGGCCGCAGAAGCAGCAGGAGCCCACAGATTGGCACAATGGATATAGTGTAAAGTGGCATCAGAGCAGCAGAGCCCGCAGAGTGGCACAATGATATAGTGGTGACGGTGGCATCAGAAAAGGGCTGGAGCCCCAGAGTGGCCACAAATGATATAGTGTCGAAGGTGGCATCAGACGCAGCAGGAGCCTGCGAGTTGCACATGATATATCGAAGGTGACATCATATGCAGCAGGAGCCCGCAAGTGGCACACTGATATAGTTAAAAAGGTGGCAATCAGAAGCAGCAAGAGCGGCAGAGTGGCACAATGATATAGTGTGTTTGGTGGCATCAAAAAGCCGCGCACAGCAGAGCCCGCAGAGTGGGCACAATGATATAGTGTGAGTTGGCATCGTAGCAGCAGAAGCCCCACAGATGGTCGACAATGATATAATTGTGAAGAAGGCCTCAGAAGCAGCAGGAACTTGCAGAGTAGCACAATGATTATAGTCGTTCGTCGCACCAGTAGCAGCAGCACAAGCAGCAGGAGCCCGCAGAGTGGCACAATGATATAGTGTGAAGGTGGGCATCAGAAGCAGGAGAGCCCGCAGAGTGGCACTGATGAGTGTGCAGGTGGCATCAAAGCAGCAGGATCCTCAGAGTGCACTGATTAGTGCGTTTGGTGGCATCATAAGCCTCAAGCAGAAGCCCGCCGAGTTGCACAATGATATAGTGTGTGGGTGGCATCAAAAGCAGCATAAGCGGAGCCCGCAGAATGGTCACAATGATATAGTGTGAAGGTGACATCAGAAGCCGCAGAGCCTGCAACGTGCACAATGATATATTGGTGTTGATGTCATCAGTAGCATTAGCAGAAACAGGAGCCCGCAGAGTGGCACAATCATATATGTGAAGTGGCAAATCAGTAGCAGCACATCAGCAGGAGCACAGAGTGGCACAATGATATAGTGGTTTTGGTGGCATTATAAAGCACAGGAGCCCGCATAGTGGGCACAATGTATAGTGTTAAGTGGCATCATGAGCGCAGAGCCTGCAGAGTGGCACAGTGATGAGTGTGTTTGTGGGTATCAAAGCAGCAGCAGCCGGGAGCCGCCGAGTGCACAATGATATAATGTGAAGTGGCAACAAACAGCAGGGAGCCTGCAGAGTGCACAATATATCGTGTGTTGGTGGTCATCAAAGCAGCCGCAGGCAGGACCCGCGAAATGGCACAATGATATAGTGTGAAGGTGGCATCAGAAGCATGCAAGAGCGGCAGAGTGGCACAATGCCATAAATGTGTTGGTGGGCATCAGTAGCAAGCAGCAAGGAACCCACAAGTTGTCACAATGATAGAGTGTGAAGGTTTCATCGAAGCCTGCAGGAGCCTTTCAGAGCGGCACAATGATATAGTGCGTTGGTGGCATCATTAGCAGCAGCCAGCACAGGAACCCGCAGAGAGTGGCACAATGATATAGTGTGAATGTGGGCATCAGTAGCAGCAGCAGCAGGAGAGCCACAGAGTGGCCCAATGATAAGTGTGAAGGTGGCAATCAGAAGCAGCAGGAGACGGCAGAGTGGAACAATGATATAGTGTGTTGGTGGCATCAGAAGCAGCAGGGCCCGCAGAGTGTCACAATGATATAGGTGTTGGTGCTCCAGTAGCAGCAAGCAGTCAGCAGGCGCCTCAGATTGGACAATGATATAAGTGTGAAGTGGGCATCAGAAGCAAGCAAGAGCGGCCAGTGGCACAATGATATAGTGTGTTGGTGGCCTCAAAGCAGCAACACCAGCGGAGCCCGCAGAGTGGCTAACAGGATATATGTGAAGGTGGCTCAGAAGCACAGATACCTGCAAGTGCACATCATATAGTGTAAGGTGCATCAGAAGCAATGCGGAGCCCCGCAGAGTGGGCACAATGATATAGTGTTAAGGTGGCATCAGAAGCAGCAGAGCATGCGATTGGCACCTGATCTAGTGTTTTGGTGCATCAAAAGCAACCCCAGCAGGAGCCCGCAGAGTGGCACAATGAAATAGTGTGAAGGTGGCTATCAGAAGCACAGGAGCCTGCAGAGTGGCACAAATGATATAATGTGAAGGTGGCATCAGAAGGCAGCCAGGAGCCGCAGAAGTGGCACAATGATATAGTGTGAGGTGGCATCAGAAGCATCAAGAGCGGCAGAGTGGCCAATGATATATGTGTTGGTGGCATCACAATCAGCAGCAGGAGGAGCCCCAGAGTGGCACAATGATATAGTGGTGAAGGGGCATCCAGAGCAGCAGAGACCCAGAGTGGAACAATGATATAGTGTGTTGGTGGCATCAGAGAGCCGCAGGAGCCCGCAGATTGGCACAATGATATAGTGTGTTTGGTGGCTCCAGTAGCAGCAGCAAACAGCAGGAGCCGCGATTGCACAATGATATAGTGTGAAGGTGGCATCAGAACAGCAAGAGCGGCACAGTGGCACAATGAATGTGTGTTGGTGGCCTCAAAGCAGCAACACCAGCATGAGCCGCCCGCAGAGTGGCACAATAATATAGTGTGAAGGTGGCATCAGAAGCAGCATGAGCCGCCTGCAGAGTGGGCAGCAATCATATAGTTGAATGTGGCATCAGAATCAGGCAGGAGCCCGCAGATTGGCACAATGATATAGTTTGAAGGTGGCACAGAAGGCACAAGGCGGCAGAGTGTCACAATGATTAGTGTTTTGGTGGCATCAAAGCAACACCACAGGAGCCCCGCAGAGTGGCACCATGATATAGTGTGAAGGGGCATAGAAGCACAGGAGCCTGCAGAGTGGCACAATGATTAATGTGAAGTGCCTCATAAGCAGCAGGAGCCCGCAGAGTGGCACAATTAAATATAGTGTGAAGGGTGGCATCAGAACAGCAAGAGGCGGCAGATGGGCACAATGATAAGTGTGTTGGTGGCAATCAAAAGTGCAGCATCAGCAGGAGCCCGCAGATTGGCACAATGATCTAGTGTTAAGGTGGCATCAGTAGCAGCAGAAGCCCACAGAAGTGGCAACATTATATAGTGTGAAAGAGGCATCAGAAGCAGCAGAAACTTGCAGATTAGCACAATGACTAGTGCGTTGGTTGTCAACCAGTAGCAGCAAAAGCAGCAGGAGCCCCGCAGAAATGCTCAATGATATAGGGTGAAGGTGTCATAGAACAGCAAGACGGGCAGAGTGGCACAATGACAATAATGTGGTTGGTGGCATCAGTAGCAGCAGCAGCAGGAACCCACAGAGTGGCACTGATATGGTGTGAAATGTGGCCATCAGATGCCGCAGGAATCCACGCGAGTGGAACAAAATGAGATAGTGGTGTTGGTGGCATCAAAGCAGCAGGAGCCCGCAGAGTGGCCAATGATATCGGTTTTTTGGTGGCTTCCAGTACATCAGCATCAAAGTCAGGATGCCCTCTCATTTTTGTCCACCATATGATATAGTGTGAAAGGTGGCTCAGACAAGCAAAGCAAGAGCGAGCAAGTGTCACAATATCTAGTGTGTTGGTGGCCTCAAAACGCATCAACCCAGCCTGACCCGCCAGAGTGGTTACAATGATATAGTGTGAAGGTGCATCCAGAAGGCAGCAGGGCCTGTAGAGTGGCACAAATGATATAGTGTGAAGGTGGCTCAGAAACAGCAGGGCCCCGCAGAGTGCACAATGATATAGGGTGAAGGTGGCATCAGAAGTCAGCAAGAGCGGCAAGATGTGGCACAATGACAATATAGTGGTGTTGGTGTCATCAAAAGCAGCACAGCATGTCCCTCCAGAGTGGCACAATTATATAGTGTGAAGGTGGCATTATTAGCAGCATCAGCCAACAGAGTGGCACAATGATATAGTGTGAATAAAAGGCAAAACAGAAGGCATCCGGAACTTGCAGAGTAAACATGATATAGGGCGTTGGTTTGCACCAGTAGCAGCAAAAGCAGCATGAGCACCGCAGAGTGGTACAATGATAAAGTGGTGAAGGGTGCATCAGAAGCATCAGGACCCGCATAGTGGCACAATGATAGAGTGTGAAGGTGGCATCAGAAGCAGCAGGAGCCTGCAGAGTGGAACAATGATATCGTGAGTTGGTGCATCATTAGCAGTCAGCAGAAGCCCGCAGAGTGCACAATGATATAGTATTGTTTGTGGCCTCAAAGCATCATTCAAGCAGGAGCCCGCCGAATGGTAACAATGATATAGTGTGAAGTGACTCAGAAAGCGCATGGAGCCTGCAAGTGGCCAATGTTATATTGCGCTGGTGGGCATCAGTAGCAGAAGCAGGAGCCCTCAGAGTGGCAGAATTATATAGATTGTGAAGGTGGCATCAGTAGGCAGCAGGCAGCATGAGGAGCCAACAGAGTAGGCACAATGAGATAGTGTGTTGGTGGCATAAATAGCAGCAGAGCCCGCAGAGTGGCACAATGATTAAGTATGAAGGTGGCATCAGAAGCACGCAGGACATGCATAGTGGCACAGTTATATCATTTTGTTTTGTTGTATCAAAAAATCAGCAGGAGCCCTCATAATGGCATAAATGATATAGTGTGAAGGTGGCAACAGAAGAACAGGAGCCATGCAGAGTGGCACAGGGATATAGTGGTGTTTTTGGTAATCCAAAAGCAGCAGCAGCATGAGCCCGCATAGTGGCACAATGATATAGTGTGAAGGTGGCATCATAGCACATGAGGCCCCA